>JAODLD010000001.1:3226301-3239500 GCA_026781065.1 Mormyrops boulengeri | reverse complement strand
TCTCCGCACGGGGAAAACCCGATCTCTTGTGCTCTGTACAAGCCTCCGGCAGATCGCAATAAACCTTTATTCCCCGCGCCTCTGGGTCTCGACCTCCCTCCTTGCAGCCCGTGACACATACATTGTAATATTACTCAATCATGTAGTACTTAGATACAGTATATATAGAATATTCTGAATATAGACCATGTTAGCTACACTAATAATAAATTGAAAAATAAATAACATTTTTATTACATTTATGTCTCTAATGACAGTCGTTTAAATAAGAGACATGAGTGTTCGATGGCATACAGCTTAGCTTTGCGTGTGACATAGCTGTCACGCTCTGTTAGATGTTGCCATTTTGTTTCTTTGTCATCTGAGTGGAGAAGCAGGATGTGCAGATCTGCCTGTCAGGGGGCCGTCCACAGCATTACGCATTCTGCTTGCGGGGGGACCGCTTACATAGAGCTGCGACTGGCGTGAGTATTCGGTCCAGCTATATCCCTACCGAGGTCCCAGTAGGCCTCAGATATCCGATTGTTAGCCATTTACAGTAAAACACCTCGAATGAACCAATGCGATTTCATAATAACAAAGTGTTATACCAGCTATTTAAATGAAAACATCTGCAATCCATC
This sequence comes from Mormyrops boulengeri, assembly GCA_026781065.1. Taxonomy (NCBI): domain Eukaryota; kingdom Metazoa; phylum Chordata; class Actinopteri; order Osteoglossiformes; family Mormyridae; genus Mormyrops; species Mormyrops boulengeri. The sequence goes on along the minus strand of JAODLD010000001.1, from coordinate 3,238,877 downwards.
TCCCTTTTTATTTTATTCCGAGGCCATATTTTGTACCATAACACGAGAGTATTTTTTTCACATTGTAAAAATGGAAGAGGCCTCCAGGGCCCTAAAAAAGGTGTGATGTCATTTCAATACTCAGTTATATTACGATCTGCTTTTATTAAAACACTGGTTGAGGAGTGAAGGCTACTAGATTAAGTCCCAGTTAACACTGAGTAAAATCTTAAGTTGCTTTGGATGAAGAGGCACGCGATTAAACGTAAATGTTATTATTAGAAATGGGGGGGACAGGATTTTTGGCATGAGCCCTCCCCGATTCAGGGACACAGATGATCAACAAACCTGTATTATTCATAAATCATTAAACATTCAGACTGAGCTTCTCTCAGCCCAATCATAATCACCTCTCTGGTTGGCAGCCATCGTCTTTGGCTGTGTTCGTACCCACGTCTCTTAATCGTTTTCCCACAAGCACCAAGTGCATCTCATTAGGGTGTCTAATTAAGATGTGTTTCCCTGGCAACCAACCCAACCTCTCACACTCACTCTGCCTGTCAATTCCTTGTTAGTTTGTAACGATGCTTTTTAGAAGCACCAGTCTGAGTTAAACACTGCGAATTTTTCCAGGGACCTGCTGATTAAACAGATAATTATAATAAAAAACAATAGGGTTCCAGCACCACATGCCTGGACCCCTAAAAAAACACACTAGCCAATTTAATATTAACGTCAAAGCATTGCAGGTTCAGAAGTTACTAAAGGTTCTCGCATTATCTTGGTGTTTTGCAGCCTTACATCAAAAGCCTGTTATTAAATGAAAGGTGAAAACATCATAGTGTGGTAAATTAGAGGGACACCTATAATTACAAAAAAATGACACTGAGTGTCTAATTAACTTATTTCAGTTACTGATACATCCCCTTACTGCCTAAAGGTCAATTAACATGACTAAATGCTAAAATATATCACCCAGGGATCCTTCACAGAGTCCCTGGTTATCCAATAACAATGTAGCACAACGGAGTGTTCTCACAAACACAAGACCTTATTTTAAAACATGCATTTTCAGATGCTAGATTATTCGTAAAACATTGAATCATACATATACACATTGGTGAACCTCTCAGCCTTACTTTCACATAATTATGCTGGACAACTTATGCTGCATAGCTGATTTTCTAGAATGGTAATTGGTTAATTAAACATTTCCCCAGAGGATCCGTTTTGTTCTTATTGATGATCAGACTCATGGTGTCACCAGCGTTTGTGTGATGATTATTAATGTACTCCTACCATATGTGTTAAAACATAGAGGGATGTGTCTTTGAAAGATTAAAAAGCATAAAGCCAATGGCAGACATGTAGCAGTCTGTAGTCTCCGTCTGCCTGAGGAAGGAGATCCAGGTCTCATTAACTACCAGGGCTAATGGTTACCTTTTCTAAAACCCACCTTCCCTGGGTCTAAAATCTCGTGGTGTGATACGCAGATCCCACACTTGCTGTGATCCTGCACTGATATAAGATGAATGGTTGGCTATTGCATCTTTGCAGAATATCAGCTGGTTATAAAAAAAATTGTGAACGATAGAAGCATAGAAAAAAAATGTACATATACTCAAACTACAGCAGTGTGTAGCCTATCAGGTTCTGTACGTTCAATTTCCCAAAGCATTTCATGTAGTTTCATGATGCATGAAAGAATGCTGGCTTTAGATTATGGAACTTTGGTCAGAAGCCTTTGAGGTCATCGCATCTGCCTGTGGTAAAAGAAACACTTGCAGCTGGCAGCAGAGTTTGACTTGGCTGCATGAAGTCAGAGATGCATGCTGGAGGAGAGAGAGAAAGAAAAAAAATATATTAAAAAATCACACAGCGGCGTCAGAAGCGGTAAATATGAGGCAATGAAAGCCAATGCAAATCTTAGACTGTCAAACCCAAATAAGTGTTAGATAAGTATTAAATAGCCTGTAATGTATCACAGGGGATGATCTAGGAAAATAAAATATGCTTATTCATAGACATCATGAAGATGGTCATGTTTAAGATGATTTGGCCAGAGAGTTTGGAGTATTTAAACTGGCGAAAGAAGTGAGAAAATGAAACAATGTCCATAATAGGCAAAAGATTTTGTGTTGCTTTATGTATTTTATGTTGGATCAGCAGGGGAATAACAGCCATGTGTCAGAAAGAGCAGAAAGGACAACATCACTGTCACACAGCACTTGTATTTCAGAAACCATCACAATCCATCTATTCCAATGAAAGTAAAACTGCAAGGCCTGATCTCCAGGGATCACTGGCTTTTGGTACCTTGATTACCGACTGAAAGGTTGCCATCTTTCATCCTCCGAAGACGGCCGCTCCTGCAAGGGCAGGTCTTTGAGCCACGTGTTTAGTGTTTTTGGTAACTGCTGTATCCATAGACCTGCTTTTCTTTGTTTATTCTGAAATGGTCTCTGTTTTAGACAGAGCTTCCATTCCTATGATGCCATTCAGCTTTAATTTTGACCACGACTCCGGGGGTGAAAAGTTTCTGTTTATATTTGCACTTTATCTTTAAGCTACACATAAACATCAATGTTGTCAAAACGACATCTACAATCCCAAAGCTCTACTCCGATACAGTTTATTTAATGTATGTCTTGTGGAGTACAGTGCAATGTTTGATTTCAGTCTTAACTTGACCTGGTAAGTGCAATCAATCTAAGGGTTACCATGTCGTCGCCAACAAAAACTCTAATCGAGCGAGAAATCTCAGTGCAAATTCTTAGCAGCTGCAGCAGAAACACTGATACTGTGTTGATGAAGAATTGCGAACGGCCCTGTGCCAAAAGCTCTACTCTGAAACCTGCTGTGTCGTATTCCCAGGTAGGGTTTCTCTCTGGCCCTGCTGGAGATGTCTGCTTTGCCCAAAACACTGAAAAACACGGGAGAAAATTCACAGGCTGGATTTTGCTAAATCTCACATGAGAGACCTTATGCAGGGTTGTGTTTAATTAACCAAAAGATTATTGCTGATTCGTAGTTAGGTGTTTGACAAGCCATACTGTAGGAGGATGTGGTCCCCTTCCGAGTCTAGGTTCCTCTCAAGGTTTCTTCCTGCTAGAGGGAGTTTTTCCTTTTCACTGTCGCCCAGAGGAGGATGGGGTCCCCTTCCGAGTCTAGGTTCCTCTCAAGGTTTCTTCCTGCTAGAGGGAGTTTTTCTTTGCCACTGTAGCCTCAGGCTTGCTTGGTGGGGGTTCGGGCCGGTTATATGTAAAGTGCTTTGTGACAATGACTGTTGTTAAAAGCACTATATAAATAAAACTGAATTGAATACTAGTAAATTGCAGTAAATTATTGCTCACCATGTGTGATTATGTATGAGATATCAATACTGTTTTCAAATATAATTTCGTTCCAAAGTTCAAAAGCATGTATACAACATATACATAGCATGCTTTAGAATGGAGGGATAACCTTATAAGCTCAACCAACATGGTGCATAGGTACACATTCCCTGTAAGTGCCAGCGTGAGTCCGTCGTGATTTTTCCGTCTCATTCCAGACTCTGCAGAAATTTCCACTTGGAAAGGCTGGATTTGCACTGCGCTAGCCTGGCACTCAGGCAGCTGACAGCGTCCGAAACTCTTAGGAATGTTTCTTCTAGCCATGTATTGATTTCTTGGGAGCTCTGCCATGGAAACAAGTGGGTGAATGAAACGGAGTAAGAGGAATGAGTTCCTGCCTGGTAACTTAAGTACTCAGCGGCTGTCTACCTGAGTTGGGTCTTTAAGCTACGTAGGACGTACATGTGGACGCTATTCGGAGCCAAAATAACCAAACTGGTCTCCCGAAAACTGTCATGCAGCACACAGATGGAACAGTAGCTATCAAAGTCCATAAAGGTGCTTTTTTGGGTATCTTTGTATTTAACTATCATTTGGTAGCTATTTAGCTAGCTGTTGGGTTCTCAGACGTTGTGCTAAGACTTCAATTGCATCATTCACACGGGGATGGGGCTTCTCGTCTCGTATGGCACGTTCGGAGGGAGGTGTAACATCGCGCTTAGCACAATCCCTATAATGGGAGTCTACCAGCAACAATTAATGGCGTGATTATGCTAATCTCATTTTTTTGTACTGGTTGTTGTTTTTCTCATCGCAGGGGCCCGGTTAGAGGGAAGAATCGCACAGAGTGAAAAGAGCTTCTTTGACGTTGAAGCGAGCATTCACCCATACCACAGGGGGCGTGCTTTAAATCTGTTGCAGCCTGTGAGAATTTCAGACGGGGGGGGGAAAGAAAAAAGTGGTTGAGTGTAGCAGCTATTCAGGAAATCAGCACAATTCCCGTTTTCCTGAGTTCCTCCTCACACCTTTTTCAGATGTCAAATTTCATCTTGAACCCAGAGGTAATTTTAGCATGTAATTGTATAAAAAATACTTTTAACGTTTACAGAGAATGTATGGTCATTAAATGCAGCAGGAATACTGTGCATGCAACATGGAGAGCCGTTAATGAATTAAAGCCCAATTACCATATGTGTTCAGGCGCTCCGGGGACGACTCCCACAACCGGCAGATTCAAAGGGGATTTGATTCACACAGCAGCGTTAGCCCCTAGCGGGAGTTTCCTCTTCAGGCATAATTTCTGGGTTCAGTCAGTACAACTAAATGACCTCGCTATCTCTAATGTGAACTCAAAAAAGGACATTTTTATGTATTGCCCAAAACGGACCAGCACAGCTTACTGATAGTGAGCTTCCGAGCAAGAATCCTGACATAAAAACACATCATTATCAACAGCCCTGAACGTCTGGCATCGCCTGTGTATAAAAATGTGATTCCAGGGCAGTGTAACGGACAAACGAGCCCAGAATAAAGAGGGTTTACATGGAGCACGTCAGCGGAGATCAGCATCGTCTGGATGCGGGTCATTCACTGGATTGGAGAAGGATGATGACCGTGTGTTTTTAAAATTAATTCTCCAAATCCATAATTTAAGAAATGTCAAACAATGTCGGAAGTGAAAATGTGGTAATACCAACAGCCACTGTCAAACTAGCTAGTCTTTCACTGTCTGAATTATCACTAAAATATTTTGGACTTTGTTTAAAAAACATTAAATGGTGAGCTTCAGTGTGACAGGCCTCCCTCGGTTTTTCTCGTCACCATGATATAACTTGACCGTAAAAGACTGATTTTCAAATCAATACAGGAATGTATAGAAATATATATTTTTTCAAAGATGTTGTCTTCTATCCATAATGAGACTTAATTATAGATTAGAGAGCCTAAAAGACAGTTTGTACTGTTATCAGTAGTAAATTAAAAATTAAATGAACCTTTCATTTTATTTTCCCTTATGCTTCCATTCCTGCCTCTGGATACCAGCTTTACCTTTCTCCTCAATTTTGCATCAAAGCATAAAGATAGTCCTGGGAAACGGTGGCAATGAAAAAATATGAAATTATTTAAGTTACTTTTTAATTTTTTTTTACTATATGATGAATATCGTATTTATTGTTTTTTTTTTTTACCATCCATCCATCCATCCATCCATCCATCCATCTATCTGCTGTCTTATGCACGTCACTGACTCCCCCCCCCGGTCTGAAACTGTACGATCGTTACAGACACGCTTTGGGGTGAGTCCACAGAGAAAGCCATCCTCCCCAGTGGGCCAGGATCAGTGTGCCAGGCACAATCCTAAACCTGGGAAACAAGCTACAGGACAGCGGAGTACATTACACTCCAACATCGGCGGCCGTCTTCAGCCTATTAGACCTTCCCGAGGGCAGGAGAGTCTGCAGATTCCCACACTCCAAAAAGATTTCCAGGCGACTGGAGAAAATTATTGCAAGGATTCTTTCAATATCTGATTTTTTAAAGCTGTAAACATACTGACACTTTCAGTTTATCTTTGGCCTGATATCTTGATGTAATTCTGTAAGCTGTGTAGGATAATAGGAACAGTGTGTGTGCTTACATTTTAAAAATATGTTTTAGTTGTATTATTGTTAATGACTGCCCTTGACGTCAAAATCCGCTTGTTCCCAGCGTGAACTGGAAAACATGAGAATGACAAGGTCAGCAAACAACTTCTGGTGTAGTGGGCTTGCAGTATCCTACCTAAAACCCTTATAGAGGCAAAGCCACGGATCACTGCTGCCTAAACGGACCTCTTTTGGCTCTGACACTGTAAATGAAGTGGAATAAGTTATGTGTAATTCTACATCCTGCAGCTCTCTCATGACAAATGCTTGAGAGTGGCCGTTCACACAAATTCCCATTTACTTTGGATTCTGGGCAGCATGTTGAGAGAGAAGCTGTTTATATCCATATTGCAGACCCTGAATTGTGACCTTTTTAGACTTTTTTAAAGCCTATTTTTAAACCTCATTTGACGTTGGGAAGGGAAATTTAACACTACAACTGTCCGGGGAAGGTGGCCTTGTGTTGGATATGCAAGGAGGAAACTTGGTGGGGGTGCAGAGCCACGGTAAGCTGTATTCATCATCTCATTTCTGCGTTTAATACACCCATGGGGGGTGTTGTCAAGGAGCACCCTCCATCCCAACTCCCCGTTTTTGCCAACTTGGCTACAATCACCTCCTTTTCTCTGCTTTTATTTATTCTGTTTATCCAGGAAGGTTTCTTATTCAGCCGTGCTGTAAATTGTTGAGTTAGTCTAATAAAACCCCTGCCAAAAGTCGCGTCCAGCTGCTATTTACTGCCGACTTCTGGGCTGGCTTTCTCTGTACCGCTACGGAGCGTTTTGTGATAGCCGTTCTCTATCACCGCTGACTCTTACAGCTAATGCACACATTTGTACCTCGAATTCTCAAAGGCAAATGCTCACAAGAGTGACTTTAGAGGCATCATAGGACTTAGGTTAAGTTTATTATGAATGATTTGAGAGACTTTACACTAGATCGCACATGTTGAAGGTTATTACAAGAACATAGCTGTTAGCAACATGACCATGCCTGCATATTTCATCAGTATTTGTTTATTCGTTTATTTGATTAACTTCTGCATAACATTGCGTCCATTTGCCACTGCATCACTGGTCCATCCTTCAGCTAAATCGCTTATCCAGTACAGATGTCAGAGTGCAATAAACATCTGCACTATGTCATTACCTTAGTATGTATAGAAAGATAACATATAATGATTCCCCCTGTATTCACAGCGGTGTCAGGTCAGCTGAACGTGACCTTGGCCGCCTAATGAGCTTTCTAATACGGCCATCATCTTTGTGTTCCCTCAGATTCAGGAAGAATGAGCACTGGAGGGTCAGTCAATGGCCTCTGGGGTGGGCCTCCCTGCTCACTGGAAGCCCCTTCTGGTCGTTCAGGTCTGTGAATTAATGTTTCACAATGGGGCCAATTATAACCAAGGAATCTAAGAGAGTCTAGCAGTGAAAGGCCGCTGTCACACAAAGGCCCATTCTCTGGGATTTCTTCTTGCAGGCTGAAGTAGCTCATTGATTGACACACTGTATTAAATGCTAGCATTTCATTATTTTTCTGTGGACTTGTGGGTAATGGCCATTGTTTAGGTCACATGGGTTTTCTATTTATTTTTCCCCTCTGATTTTTACAGCTGAATCACTCCACAAAGCGAATTCGCTCTTTTTGCTGTACAGCCGGACTCATCCGTGGTCTTCCAGGGAACAATAGTGTAACAGTTCCTGAGCTGTGGAACCAGGTGCTAAGTTTAAGATTTAACACAATAAAAAGTAGAATAAAGCAGAATAGAAATCCATGGGTATATTCTAAAAATGAATGAACCATACAAGAAAAGGACTGTAATTTGACATCATTGTAGTTTGGAAATTTGAATTTTTTGGGATGACTGGATCCTGGAATTTGCTACTTTGTTTCTGAAAATCTTTAATCTTTAATTTTCCAGAAGCTCTATAAAGAAAATGTGGTTGGACAAAAGACATCATTAGTTAGCTTTCTTTGGTGTACAGAAGGTCAGATGACATCACTAGTTGACTTTCTTTGGTGTACAGAAGGAAAATGACATCACTAGTTGACTTTCTTTGGTGTACAGAAGGTCCTGGGCCCTCGTTCTCCACCCTATCCTAAACCCCAGAGGTATTAAACTCCTTCCAGTCCATTTGCTCGCAAAACGCTACATCCTGTGCATGTTTTACAGTCACCTGTGTCAACCAAATGAAGAACATCTTGTGTATGTGTGTGGGGGGGGGCCACACTTTAAATTATTCAGTAAACAAAGGCTGGAAAAAAGCAGCATTCACCTGCATCTGGAGTCCATGTGCTGATATATAAAAATTCTGCCATCTATCAAACAAGCCTTTTGCTCTATAGGTATCCTTGTTAATGCCTGCTGAGAGAGAGAGAGAGAGAGAGTTTGCAATAATGGGAAAGGCTTGAAATCTCTGCATTATCATAGCATTATGAAATCAGAACATCACTTCCTCATAAATGCATGTGCTCACAGTCCTACAGTCCTGTCACTCAGAACACCATCCCTCCAGGGACTGGTGTTCCGTAAAAAAGCAAGAATGAATGAATGAATGAATATGCACTATAGAACAGTAGGTGCAGCAACATTAGATATCTTAAGCACATTGAATATTATATTCTAGTTTGCAGCTGAATCCTACATGCAAATAAAATCTGAGGTGAAACGTTCGAACAGACAGCGATATTGATGTCAGGACTGGAGCTGGTCCAACGGTCTGTTATCTATCCGGATTGATTTCAAGCATGAATTAAAATCTGAATTTGATTTATAGAAAGCCTTACTAGAAAGGATGTGTCAGTGCACCTCACACCACAATTATCCCAAGGGCTTTTGTTTTCAACCACAGGTTAACAAAATCCACACGAGAGATGCGGCCTCCCTACCTTATTAAAACCTGCATGCAATTTCTAAGGTGTATTCAAGTTTCAACTTAGCCAGTAACATGAGCTTACAGTAAGATATGGTTTGAAATACAACAGAAAACATGATTTAGCAATACCTTAGCAGTATTTGATTTGTTCTTACAATAGCGCCCTCTTTGGGAAGGCCCAGAAAGACTACCATGTTCACATCCACGGGCTCCTGACACTAATTAATCAAAATGGCTGGGTTGACGGAGGTTTTGGGAAAGAAAAACCTTCCAATCGTGGGATCAAACGTTCTTTATTTGTAGTCAGTCCCCTGCAAAGTGTTGCCAGTGACTGAATTCGCTCCACCTTCTGTGTGTTTTACAGCCCGCTAGGGCACTGAGATGTGCTCACCAGCAGTGGTGACATGGTCACGGAGATGCATGAGCAGGGTTACGGTTATCACGACGCAGAGGGAGAAGACATCAGTGACACCTGAGCCCTCGAGCCACACGGCACGGTGACCCACTAAGCTTCACTGACTCTGCTAACGGACGGCTAGACAAAAGGCCGCCATCCCAGGCCGAAAAACACATTTATGTCTGACTGTTATAAGCTTAGCATGCTCAAGGGAAGAAGGTGGGGCCGCCATGGGCTGTTTATTCCCCTTATTCAGACATTCTGTGGCAACTTCATTTACTAAAAAAACAGCAGAGACCAGCATGAATTCCATGGTTTGGTGCTGGTTAGTGCTGGTTTGCTGCTGGTATAGCTCGTGCACCAGCATAGCTGTGCTGGTCTACCTACACATGAGGGTAGAGCAATATTTCATTAATGGTTCTGGTCCACTGCAGGCCCAAAACACAGCGTATGCTGGTATAACCAGTATGCAGTTTGCTGGTCATGCTGGTAACCAGATATGCTGGTCTATGCTGGTTTTCTCCTATTGTCATCCTATGAGCCTGTTCTTGTTAAATTTTCGTTAACGTTTTGAACGATGAGGGACTGCCCGTGTTCTGCAGTCTGCACAATTCATGGTGTGCTTCATGATAGGTAAGGAGATTTATTAACCATGAACGTGTTTCATTTGATTATCCTTCACGTTCTTCCCCAGTGTGGAATGGGAGGAAAATTTTCTTGTTGGAAGGACGTCCAAGTTCCTGTCCCAAAGAGGATTAGGAGGCAGCAGTCGCTTAAAGGAGCGGATCACTTTTCCCGGTGCCATGTCTTGGAGGAGTTTGCCTACCACACGTCTGCCAGAGTCCAAAATGAGGAGATGGCCGGCAGCTGTAAGTGTCATTGAAATTACAGTAAATGCCTCCTTCTATGCCAGTCACCGATCGCAGAGATGGAGTGAAGCCAGGGGGCGCTCCGAGGCTGGGGCTTGTGACGCAGGAAGCCGGTGTGCGGTCAGGCCAGCTGAGGCCACGGGACGGTCAACAAAGCCCGTTACGTCGTGTCATATGTCATCTTCTCCATTTGTTACTCTAATGGCTTCCTGTGTAATCCTATAATGCTAATGCAACTATCCATCAGTCCAAATCACTGACAGCTCAATTTCTATAGCAATTTTTGGACAGAAGGCAGGCAGGAGCAGTTAAAGGATTTAGACTTGAAGGTTAACTCTCTGAGTCTGCAACGGGAGAGTTCTGCTGTTACTCTCCTTAAAGGTATGGGTTAAACACAACCAAAAAACACATAAATAATCTTCATAATCTCAAGCAGATTTAGGACCCAGAGGATACTACAAAGGTGTCACGCTGGCTCTGATTGGCTGATTGTCTATCCTCTATCTGCCTGCACTTCTCCTTTTACAGTGAATTAATATGGCAGAACCGGAAATGGAACAAAACACAGCCGGGAAGAGCTCAGTGGTTATAGCGACATGGTAATAAATGCAGTCTGTCTTTTCTATAACACAATATGCAATTTGTTTAACAGACTTCCTCATTCAAAGGTGATTTACATAGCCGACCTTGTCGTATTTTACTTACTTAAACAACTTGACTTTTTTTCAGCTGGTTAGTTTTTTGAAAGGCCCATTCAGCACCTTCCAAACCCTCACGTCGCGGTTCATTTTAGTCCTTTCCGTATTTTTGAAAAAACACTGTCCGGGCTCTTAGCCAATCCTGAAGGCCAAGACCAAACTGGGAAAACTGTGTGTTTATTTAATGTTCACCACAGTATACCTGCACAGAGGTTTATAAAAGGTTTATAAGTGATTTTTTTGGAAAAACCGTTAATTGATTTGAGAAGAGAATTATACAGGGAGCAGAAATTCCACCTCACAGGCCATGAACACATGCAGCCGGCCCACGGAGCTTTTCTGCAGAAAAATCTAAACCACATGTCCAAATTTCAAGGCAGAAATTGAGAGAATTCCTCCAACTTTGACGATCCGTCTCAAACCCAGCAACACAGCCACCATGTCGCCACTCGCCGACAGCTGGTCACCATCAAAGCTGCCAATCACTTCTGATCTCAAAGTCTTTCGGCATAGACGGCAACACGATAAAAGTAAATAAAGCTTAGGGTCAGTGTCAGGTGGGAGCGTCAGTGACGTAAACGGCTCCCAAAGCGAAATCAGCAGCATCCACGGCACTATTACTGTCTGGGGGCCATTTTTAAATGATTAAACGTGCCGTAAAAATAAAATATAACATTCCACCAATTACATTTCAGTATAGTTAGGTATGCATTATGCGACATCCCTGTATTTCTGATTTAGGACTATGTATAGCATTTTTGTTTTTCTTTAAGTTCCTCTGTCAAGCTCTGATGACATCATAGCTTTTTGAATGGATACAGTACAGTACCAGTGTAATCTGACCAGTATACAGGTGATGGAAGATTCCGGAATAAATAAAACCTCAAGTGAAAGGGTGAGGATAGGCAAAAACACGAAAAGGAAATGCGTTTTAATCCACTGCGTATGTGCACAGGGTTTACAGTAAGTCTGGTTACATCCACTTAAGTGCGTGTGTGTGTGTGGTCCAGGTATAACTTACCTTGTGGGGACCAAATGTTCCCACAACATGATGAATACCCGTTTCTTTTTCCTTTTTTTTACCTTATGGGGAGCAGTTATGGGAAAATCTTATAAAAATCCATGCAATGAAAAAACTAAAAATGCAAAAACTCTTGTATTTTGCTTGTATGGTTATGGTTAAGGCTGGGTGGGGGTTAAGGTCGTCATAGTTAGCGTTAGCATTTTTCCAATAGAAATGAATGAGCGGTCCCCAAAAAGATATGATTACACGACTGTGTGTGTTTGTTGGGAAAGTTGTAGCAGAGAACTTATGTTCTTTAAGAGGAGAGAAGAAAAGAATGAAAATGATGTAAGCGTGCAACTTTCTACAGCTTCTTAACCACTGAAACATATTGAATGTTACTCCTAGGACGGTGTCTTCAACAGAAGGCTTCTAGATGTTTCTGTGTGCACTGACACATGTAGACCAGGATCAAAACGTATTGTACAGAACAGCTGGAGGCTCGATTGAGACTTTAGATGTTCTCTTCGATCATAACATAGGAAAATGAAACATTTGCTGTATGTGTATAATATCCGCATCTCTTTAGAGCAGTGTCGGAGTATTGGGGGAGCAGTGTCGGAGTATTGGGGAAGCAGTGTCAGAGTATTGGGGAAGAAGTGTCGGAGTATTGGGGGAGCAGTGTCGGAGTATTGGGGAAGCAGTGTCAGACTATTGGGGAAGAAGTGTCTGAGTATTGGGGGAGCAGTGTCGGAGTATTGGGGAAGCAGTGTC
>JAODLD010000001.1:3182217-3198201 GCA_026781065.1 Mormyrops boulengeri | reverse complement strand
ATACAGTGTATAAGCTACTGGACACCTAAATTTCCTTCGGGATAAATAAAGTATCTCTATCTATCTATCTATCTATCAATCCAGGCTCGGGGGCGCCTGCCCCTGCTCGGTGGTCACCTGCGGGTCCCTCTCCAAGGACCGCCTTCAGTCCCGTCTCCGAAGCCTCGTCAATCGCCTGCGGGTTCCCCCGCTCCGACTCGTCGGCTGCCTGCAGGTCCACCCATGCTGGCTCATCAGTGGATGGCGCCTTCGCCGGGCTGTGGCTGTGCCGTCACCCGCTGCGGCTTCCCCTCCCTCCTTACCTGCACCGTGACCCCCTTCTCCTTCCCTCCCCTGGTACCCCCTCCGGCTTCCTCCTCGCCTCCTCCGCCTGTCCCTTCGTGTGCCTCCTCGCCCCCTTTGACGTCCCCTCCTGCTCCTGCCTCACTTACATCGAGGGTCCCTCCGGCTGCGTCCTCGTGGTCGCCTGTTGCCCCTGCAGCTTCTGCCTCTCACCCGCTGGGGTTCCCTCGGGCTCCCCGTTTCCCCCCGTCCTCTGCCTTCTGGCCTCCTTGTTTCATGCCCCCTGTGTCTGCTCTTCGTCCATCTGTTTCTCCTGTGTTCCCTCCTGGCCCCTTCGTTCCTCCTGTTGGTGTTTCCCTGGTGTCTCCATTTTTGGTGCCCCTGTGCCTGTTTTCTTTCCCCATCGTTTGTCAGTTGTTGTCTTGGTTGCTGCCTTTGTGTCTGTTCTATGTGTCTGTCCAGTTCCCAGTGCCCCGTTGATGTTTTGCTTTTGTTTGTTTTGCTTTTCTCTCCTGTGTTCCGGGTCCCGTTTATTCGTTCCCCTGAAGTGCGTCCAGAGTTCGCGCCTTTGGGGGGGGGGGTTCTACTCTACATACAAGAATAAATAAATCATGACTGTGAGTATGTCACATCTGTCCCTGACTTTCAAATCAGTTAATTAAGCCTGCTCTGGGTTGGTGGCAATTATAGCCCAACTTTACTTAAGCAGAACAGTGAATAATTCTCACTGCTCAGTCATCACCACTGTTCTTAGAGCATAGGGCTCACTTGGCTTTCAGTTAGAGGTTTGTTTTATAGGGATATATTGAGTCTCTTTTCTCTGTGCCTGTCAGTTGCCAGCAGGTACTGGTTTTTGGTGGCTTGGAGGTCCTGGTTCCTGTTGACTGGCATCTCGCTTTGGGTTTCTGATTAGTTTCTGGTTTGGGGATTTTTGGTCCCAAGTAGCTGACATTCCACAACTGGTGTACTGTGCTGCTGGTGTCCTGTCTTTGGGGTTTTTAAAAACTTGCCCCCTTTTAGGTTTCCTGGTTCAGCATCCTCAGCTCTCTGCATCTAAGTCTGCTTTCTGGTTCCCTTCATCCTGGAGCCGTCCATACAGTCAGTGGTTGTTCCTCATAGAACTCTGTCCCCCTGGGGGGTATTCCATGAAAGTAGCTAAAAAAAAGCCAGACTTTCCCGAAAAAGACACTGAAACTAGCGCCATCTCTAAACTTAGCCTCAAGTCGTTCCACTAACGCAGTTCAGCTTTAAATAATCAAGGCTCATAAAAGACAGACTTGCATAGTCTCACTTTGTCAGACCTTATGGGAGCACGGACCAGGGAAGCAGGAGAAGGACTCGAGGATTCAGGTGAACGAGGGATTTATTGTGGGTAAACACGCTCAGGAACATAAAGACGTCAGACGCTAATGACTGGAAACATACTTTAACTGAAATACACCAGACTAATTAACAACAACGAGAAACAGCCGGTAACATGGGGATTCCACACGAGGTAGCGAGGAGGCCATGGCACACAGGAGGATCAGCATGAGCAGGTCATGACAGAACCCCCCTCCCCCCAAAGTCACACACTCCAGGCACGCCTAAAGGGACCAGTGGGAAAAAACCGGGGACAGCACAGGACTGGACCTGGGGAAACAAAAGCAAAAAAAACATTAATGAGTCACTGGGAACAGGACTGACACGCAGAACAGACACAAGGACAGCAACCAGGACACCAACTGACACACCACAGGGAACACAGACACAGGGGCACTAGAGATGGAAACAATGGAGGAGCAACAGCAGGGGCACATCAACGAAAGGAGGAGGGTAGGGGCCAGGAGGGAACAAAGGCAAAACTGAGGGACAGGGAGCAAACACAGGGGGCAATAAACCAGGGGGCAAAGAGGCGAAGGGCGGGGGGAACCAGGGAGCCGAAGGCAATCCCGGCGGCCGGAAGGCGGGCGCCGCGGGGGCCACAGGCAACCACGAGGCCGGAGCCAGAGGGACCCTCAGCGACCGCGAGGCAGGAGCCGGAGGGGACACTGAAGGGAGCGAGGAGGAAGGTGAAGGGACTGCCGGAGAAGGCGAGGAGGAAGCAAATGCCACGGCAGGCGAAGGCGCAGACGACCAACGAGTCAGAGCTGGGGGAACTGCAGGTGACCAACAAGGCATTGGAGGAGGGACTGCAGCCACCCGATGAGTCACCGCAGGTGGAACCACAGGCGACCGCCAAGCCAAACCGAAGGCGAGCTGGGGGGCAGGGTGGGTGCGACCCGACCCCGGCGCAGGTGTCCTCTTCCTCTCCGGGAGACTGAGAGACGTGGATCCAGCTAGGATCTGCCATGCTGGGGAGGTGGTCGGGGTGACCCACCGGAGGGGTTCTTTGGGGCAGTAATCAGGGAAATCCCCCAGGGGTCCCACTCGAGCTCCTCCATCTCCACCAAGGGAGAAGGAGCAGTGGTCCAACTGTCCGGGACCACCTCAGGGGGCATGGGAACTGAGACAGGAGCAGGGGCTGGATTAGGGACTGGAAACACGGGGACTGGAACTACGGGAGCACAAAACAATTGGGAAATCTAGGATTGTTGCTCCAGTAATCGGGAAGCAACCGGACTTAAGATACCATGCTAACTCAGCGGGAATTCATTTAAGACACATTGATGGAGTTCCGTTCCAACTTAAGTGAGCCAGACTTGTCGAAATAAGTCAGACTTTCCCTTAATCCTGCTTCATGGAATACCCCCAGGATAAATAGTTGGAACATGAGTAATGTTATTGTTGTTGTTGGCGATGATGATATCTGTGGTAGTGATGACACTTAGAACTTCGTTGGTTGCAGCAGGTATCAGTGACAGACTACTGGCTAGCAGCTGCCTAGAGAAGCCAGGGTTAGTCTGTGCACTGATTGCTTCCAGATGGCTGCTGTGGCAGCTTGTAGTAGCTGGACCGTGGAGAGGGAGGGAGGGAGAATGAGAGCGATAGAGGGAGGGATGGAGAGAGAGAAGGAGCTGGAGTGCAGGGGGAAGCAGAAGCTGTAAATATAATGTGTCTGTAAGCACCCAATGTAGGGGTGCCATTCCTCCGTGGCTCATCTTCTCTGTGGGCTTGGGGAAGGGCGAGGTCCCGAACGCAGGAGAGGAGAAGCGTCAGGCTCCCTCTTCCAGAAGCACCATGATGAGCTGGAAGGTGGTGATCGTGGCCCTCGTCTACTGGAATGTTCACATGTGTGGAACTCAGCGCCGGACCCAAGGTAAATGGTTGCACCTGCACGTGATTCATGCTGGTTTCATTGCAGCTTGGTGGCTAGTCTTTCCTTGAGCCCACTGCTCAGCATTGACTTGACGTAACATATTTGCAAAATACACAATATGGGCACATCGACAGATACTTAGGAATGAACAGAGCAATGAAGGTCATCCCAATGTTGAGATATCAGTAACAGAATTTGTGTTCATTTGAAGCATTTTACATTTTCCATGTGACCATGTACTGGGATACACATTTAGAAGATGGATGGATGGATGGATGGATGGATAATCAGTGAGCTACAGTCAAATATAACTAATTTGACTGTAATTTTAAAGTATAATTTGAAGTGATCAAGCCTTTGTATATATTCATATTGTATGTAATGAAGACCATTTGTTGGAAATCCATGTTGCATTTGATAGCGTAATGCTCAATGAGGGCAAACATCCATATTTATTTGCAATCTTTGAAGTTTATGACTAATCCAGCCTAAGTAAATGTTATAAAATGATCGACAATCATAATGCAGATTTTAGTAGCTGCCTATTTTGTGGGTGTGAGTACAGCAGTGGGAAAGGGGGAGGGGATGAAGCCTTTAATTTCCCGTCAGTATCGTTGCAAGCATCCCATGTTTTCATGAAAACAGGGCTGCCAGGATTCTCAAGAATTTCCTCTAATAGACAGAATCATGTTTCTGTTTAGTTCCCAGTTCACCCCCCACTCCATAAATTTTGACTGCCAGCTTTGAAGCTATGGTTGAAGCAGGTCTCAGACAGGATACACATTTTCCTGCTGATTTCATCCATCATTCTGTACACCTGCAACCAGGCCCACCTGAACAATATCAGATCTGAGATCTGTATGGTTTAACAGAACTGAAAAAATGGGGTTTATTTTGAGGAACGATACATGGAAATTCGTTTACTTTAGCTATTACCTAAATGTAAACATTTATAACTAATCTGTTTTTCAGCTTATTTCAGGCTTTCTACTCCTCTCTGCCTCTGCTCGCTCACATTTCAGGATCCTCAAACTTCTATTGTCCTGATCTTCTGCTTCGTCCCCTCAGCTCTTTCTTTCTGCATGGCCATGGTCATCTAGTTGTTTAGTTTCCTGGATCTTTGGCTCCTGCAGAGGATCCCAGTCCCTCTGGCTGTCCTCCTCTCTCTCTTTCCTGCTGTTTTTCTCCGGAACTTCTGGAACATTCTGTGGAACATTCTTCTCAGATTAGCATTAAAGCTGAAATTCATTTTTCCGCCACAAAGTAGCAGGGGTGTGTACGACACCATTAACCTGAGAGGTATCTCCCTATACAATCTAAACACCCAAATGTGAAGCCACCTTGTTTTATCCGTTTGAGATACATCACACTTTGGATTTTGAAATTATTTTCAATGTAATATAAAAGGGACCAGAATAAACAGTTTAAATCAGTGTCTCATAAACAACCTCAGTAATCCACAGAATTGATGATAAAATGTTACTTTACAGCTACATCACTGGCTGTGCACACATGACTAGCCCGGCTATCTAATTGATACCTTTATTTTCCCTGTGGGAAATTGTCTTTACGCCTCCCTCAGCTAGGGTAAGCTGTCCGCGAAGGGCAGCCACCTGTTGGGGCACCGAGGAAGCTAGGGGTTAAGGGCCTTGCTCAAGGACCCGCAGATGTGTTGAGGCTGGGTTTGAACCGGCGACTTTCTGATTACAGGCATACAGGCTTAGCCCACTGAGCCACACGCTGCCCGTAGGCTTGTATCAAAACATTTATGCAAAAAATATACATAGGGATACAAAAACACTGTGTACTCATGTCAGAATTCTTTGTTAAAGTGTTAGAGTTTCCGTCTTCTGCACTAATTTGATGTCTTTGTGTTGTGTGTAACTCAAACAATAGTTATTGCTAAAAATAACCGCAGGAGTCTGGCAGTGGACTTTATACTTGTCATTGTGTTCTGATCTGTGGCTGTGTCATTCAGAACTGGGACTCCTATTTATGCCGGAGTAAACATTCCTGGCTGTGCTGAAGTTCAAGCATTCTAGATTCCACCGCAGACCGACTCAGAGTGAGAGCCTTTCCTCTGTACACTGATCTCCACTCCATATGGCTCGTAGCTACGGGGCTTTGGAAGGCAGGAGCACCACGTTTGGGCAAAACATTGTTTTTACAGCAAGCTAACATGCTCCTGTGGCTACACCTGGATCCAGCTTGTAAGGAGACTAATGTGTAGCCCGGAGTGAAAAGCTACACTGTGCAGCGTATGGTTCTGCTTTACGCTCATCAAAAAAATGTGGTGTCCCGCGACTTTCCAGCTGAATCGGCTTCCTTCACATCTACGGCACCCTTATCTGCTCTCCATGTGTTGGGTTTTGAAATCCCGTGGCCCCTGGACCCCCCTATTCCTTTGAAGCCTGATGTTATGCCCCATTGATCCTAGACATTCCCTTGGTCATTGTTAGGGGCTTTCAAAGACGATCCGAGATACTGCTCAGCCCTGTTGTCTGGCACCCGTGGTGCTGGCAACAGTAGCAATAAAGCCCAGCCTGACGATCGTTAAATCAGGTTCATTCATCACACCTGCAAAGACGTATCTTGGGTGTCTATCATTCATCTCTGTGGTGTTATTCTTAATGCTCAACCCGTCACTGAAGTTACACTCATGGTCTTTAAGGCAATGCAGATAATTAGTAGTAACCCAGTTACTACTGAAGTACAAGTCATGAACAAATATAATCGCTACGTAAGATGAAAAATATGATTCATTAATGATGAACAAACATGAGATCAGTATTTCCCTTGTGTTATTTATTACTTGTTCCTTCAGTATTACACTAAGATTTACAGATACAGTGACAAATATAGGAACTGATTGAGAGTGATAAATGATAATGAATGGCAATTCATTAATGATGATCAGTTTGTAACTAACACTTAATTTGTGGTTAATTAATACATAAGTAATAGCACAATATGATATAATTTGCGTTGCCTGAAGTGTTACCAGATGGTCTTTCTCTGTCTTTCTTAGCTCTGTACCCCTCTGCATTCAGAGTGAAGAGAGGCACTGCATCCATGGTTAACCCCATCTTCCAGCATTCCCTAGAAGATACCAACCTACTCTTTGAAGTGAGAGAACCCAAAGAAGTGTCTTAGGTTATATACGGTCACTGCACGACTGCAGTCGGAATACACAAACCCTCCTTAATTGTTACTGGCATCTTTGTGAGTTGTTTTTTTTTGTGCACAGCAGCGTTGTGCAAGACACTTCTGGATCTACCTATGAAGAAAATATTCACAATAAAAAAGAGACAGTTAAAAACAGCCGTCCTGATATGCAGGTTACAAAGCTACTGCTGGGACAGGCTATGAGCCTAAAGATATTAAAAGATACTTGAGTTTCAAGGAAAACAAAAATCATTCTGGGGGGTCACAAGCAGTAATAAACCACAGATATATTCATAAATTACCATATGTATTCTAATATAAGTGCCATTTACAATATGGTATAAAACGGTGCCTGACATACAGGAATCCAGAGTGAAATGCAGGTAGGATGTTAGTTAAAAATCAAACCCATTTAGCTGTTAGTCTTATTGTGCATTTATGTGACCTTTTTGTGCAAGTGCTTGCGTGATCCCGCTTGATAAAGGTAATTGCGCTCATAAAGACTATCTACACAGTCATTCATGTTTATTGACTGTTTTATTATCCCCACCCCTGCTTCAGATCCTGATAGCGGGAGCGAAGATGGAAGATGAACGCAGCCCATTGACCGTGCTGGATGAAGAACTGGCATCTCTGAGCCGCACCCAGAAGCTGGAGGCCATCTGCGAGGATGTTGTGCCCCGGAAGCTGACAGACATCCGACGGCTGACCTCCGACCTGCTCCAGTACCCAACTGTCCTGCGCAAGGAGGACTTTGAGCGCACGGTGTTGACAATGGTGTACACCGCCCACAGGATGGGTAACACTGAAGGCCACCAGAGGGTGGCCTGGACAGAGTCCTTCATAAACCTGTACAAGGCCATCAAGCAGGACCTGACAACTCCATGAGGCTGGACTGCGTCCAGACATCCAAACCTGTATTGCTCTCAAACTATGTATAATTTCTGAAATATAATTCTCTAAAGTAAAGTGATGAGAACTGCTGAGGGATGATAGTGACATTAAAATGTGAAATTCTTTTAAAAGTTATTTTTCATTTTTAAAGATCAAAATTCCGTTGTGGCATCGGTCTTTGGTATAAACTAAAACTTACTTTATATGAAATTGTCCAGGTTTTGTTTAATATATATAAGATACTTATATCTAACGTATATATTTTGAATCATGTTAGTTGTTTTCAGTACAATAACAACTGATTTACTCTATTTGACAAATTCTTTCCTTATTTTTGTATTATTTGTAAATGTATACATAAGTTGTCTTAATTTTTACAAGACTATCAACTCTCTTCAGCTAATTGAATATACAATAGTTTCATCCTCCATTACACATGCAGTTATGTGATGCAAGGCTGTTGGACTCACTATCACAGCATTGAGAAGGACACTCACAGACTGTTTGGCTATCCGTCACACGGATAAACGCTAAACAGGCAGACGCTAGTCAAACATGGCAGGAATTCAGCTCAAATAACTTACACAGATATGATCATGTGAAAAATGCATATAACCATATCTGAGATAGATTACCCTCTATATATAAACTTGCGATGGACTGACATCCTGTCTCTACTTAGAATAAGCTCCACAAGTAGTATTTTACAAGTAGCTTCACATTAGTAGTATTAGTAGTCAGAAAACAGATGTAAACCTATTAGAGACATAAAACATTAGTACTTAGTAAACCCCTTCAATCTGGGCAATAACTTGTTCAGAATAATTTTAATGATTTTTGAAGTGACAACCTAGCGTGACCAAAAAATATATGATAATTTGACCGAATACATAATTAATCAATCATAATTAATTCATATGAACGGATACATAAATAAACACATAGATGCTATTAAACAGGAAAAAGAATATTGCATTGCCCTGTGTTTAACAAACAGGGTGTCCTGTTACCGAAAATGGAGGGCAAATCCAAGTTGGGCTTTATTGTCTTACGACCCTTACAGAGGCGCACAGGGGCAGAAGTCAGCATCCCTCTACGTCCACATTGCAAAATACGGACAAAAAGGACTTATATGGGGGGGAAAGTCACGGGGGCACTGCCCCCAGCTGAAAGCCGATTGGACACTAGAGTGCCCCCCTCTCCTGTCACTCACAGATTCAAGTTATACCATTAGCGAATGATTAGGTTGCCCCCCCATCCCCCTCCTCCCACACCTTAAAATAATCCTTAAATTGCCTCGGACTAATAGGTATATGGACTTATGTTTAAGTCACACCAAGAAGACTTTACGAAAGACCATACATCACGCAAGCCTGTCTATCCTCTTGGCATTCATAAGGCCACTTCCACAATGACATGTGATGCATCAGGCTTCTCCGCCTCCTTGCTGTCCACAGTGCCGATGTCCGACTGGGCCACGGGGCTGGTGGAGGGGCAAAAAGGCATGAGCTGCACCCAGGGGGAGGAGGCCAAAGAGCCAAGGCTGAAAGGAAGACCGTACACCTCTCCAGTGTCCAGGGTATCACCCGACTCCTCCTCGTGGGTGATCTTCCACGCCACAATGCCTCGTTCTACTACAGATCCTATAGGCACCCAAAGAAATTCAGGAGAACAGACTGCCCTTGACAACCCTTACTGTACATCAAGTTAGTTACAAATTAGGGCAGGGAAATTTACCACATTAACCCAATGCATTCATTTTAAAGATATTTATTGTTATTTCTTTGATTGCATTAATGCAAGCAGTATTTTGTTACGCAAATGGTAGAAAAATATCAGCATAGATTTTATTAGTAACCTGTAATAGTTCTGCCCGGTTGTAAACAAAGTGAGAGCTGGAGTCATGATGTTGCACAGAATCTCAGAATTTAGAGCTAATATCAAAACATTCAGTCAGAATCTCGTTAACATTCAGTTAGAAAAAATTAATGTGTTATCGTAATGAGCTTGTGACAATGACCCATGTACAGTGCCCCCCTTTGTGTTAATTCTACATTAATTTCAGGATTCAACGTATAAATATTTATGATTATAGGTTTTAATATTAGAGAATAATCACAATTAATCACAGAAAACTGTATGATTAATTAGTTACATTTTTTAATCGATTCCCAGCCCTGAATTGGGACCACGGACTAGGGGGAAGACATTTAACCCCAACATAAGCCTTTATATTTATCTTCATAGATCAATTTACCTGCACAAATTCTTCCAGAATAAGAATTGGCTTTACCTGGAATGGTGTTGTCAAGAATGAACCCAAAGAATCCTCCTACAAACATTCCAGTCTTCAGGAGAACATTAACCACCTGGTCAACCTCAACAATTCCTGTGGATAGAAGTAAAAATTACTGTGGTACTGTAAGGTGATCTTTACAGGACGCAGAAATCTTGCAGGAACATGAGACCTGCTGGTGAGACACTAGGGTCTGCAGGGTCTGCATCTGCAGCATGCCTGAGGCCATTTCAATCTCCAATCTTCATTTTCTGAAGCTTTACCCATCTCAATATTTTGTAATTGTGACTGTAATTGACTGACTAACTCCGAATTGAGCTTGTCTTGTTATGGCAGATGTCGTACCTGTTGCTATAGCTGCAGGATTCTTCAATGCCCAGTTGGGAATGGCCAACCCAGTTAACATGGAAAATCCAAAGATGAAAATGTTCCTGGAGGAGTTCATATCTGTGTACTGGCCAGATAGCATAAGGTAAAAAGGGGCAAATCATCCTTCATCAAATAACATCACCGCATGCTGTAGATCACCGTTTCCCTTAGGGACCCCCAGACAGTCCACATTTTTGCAAGGAGCTAGAGGGGAGCCAAAACCTGGACTGACTGGGGGTCCACACAGACTGGAACACTGCTGCACGTAAAACTCACACAGCTCCTGTTCAAATATCATTTGGCTTTGAGCTCCTTTTCCATCTTGCTGATTACTTGAAAATACCTGCAGGTTGGATACTCCAGCAGCTGATATAACCCCAAACATGACTAAGAGCATGCCGCCGACCACGGGAGTTGGTATGGTGGTGAAGATGGCGCCTATCTTGCCAAACAGCCCCACGAAGATCATCAAGATCCCGCTGGCCAAGATCACTGTCCGACTTCCTACCTGTGGGTCATATACAGTATTCATTCATATTGCATCCCATTTAAGGTCCTTGAATCCTTATTTGTTGACTTGGTAATCTCATAATACTTCAGTAAATGCTCCTCTGACTCCCCTCAACCAACTACGTCCTTTAAAAAGAAAGACTTTATGACCTGCTGAACCTTAAATCATTTGAGCCATGCATTCTATAATTTTAAAATGGTAAGAACCAACAGAGGGAACAACAACAGCCCAAGGCTGGAGTACGATGACTTGTGGTTTTCAGAAATTCTATGGTGAGTGATCGTCATCTCTACCCTCTCACCCTGGTGATGCCCAGCACTCCAACGTTCTCGCTGTAGGAGGTGGTCCCATTTCCTGTGCCCCAGGCCCCGGCCAGCAGACAGCCCACCCCCTCCACACCCACCCCTCGGTTGATGGCGTGCCTGGGTGGAGGAGGGGCTCCAGACAGCTTGGCACAAGCATGGTAGTCACCTACGGACTCTACCATAGAGGATATCACTCCAGCCAAGATCCCGCACACCCCTGCCAAACTCACAGTTGGTACACCCCATTGACCTACGAGTGAAACAAGAATAGTAAAATCATTGCCATTACCTTTCATCTTTTAAAAAAAATGTAAAATTTTATATCACCTTTTGCTTATGTATTCATTTAGATTACATTACGATTATTAATGTCGCAGAGCTACTTGGGAATTCAGCTTTCGTGCCTGGGTATGGGATCCTGAACCAGGGGGTCTGGTTTACGACATCCCCCTTAACATCAGTACGAGCCAGGAAGCCATATTTTTCTGAGTCTGGTGGCAGGACGTCATATATGGTCAGGAGGTAGCAGAAAAGCCAAGAGATGGTGACACCAAGGAGCACCTGCAGCACGGAAACACACTGTCCTGTCCTGTACGGTCTTTAACAATCCAGCAAATTACCAACTACTAGGACTTACTAGGGAACAGGTGACGATAAGTAGTCTTCCTTTGTTGAATCAAGTAGGGGAACACTTTACTTGAGGGGGGCACAAATAATATATTATTATGCTATTATTTATGTGTAACATAACCACAAACTAAGTCTGAGTTACATACTGATCTCATGTTAAGTCATCATTAATGAATCATGATACATCTTTTATCTCAAGCAATTACTATATTTTATACTATATCTAATTCTGTAAACCTCTGTGAACTACTGAAGGAACAAGTACTGAATAACACAAGTGACATACTGATTGCATGGCTGTTCATCGTTAATGAATCGTGACTCGTCTTATCTCAAGTGGCGACTATACTTGTTCATGATTTGTACTTCAGTAGTAACTGAGGTACTGTTAAGAATTTGTGCCCCTCAAGTGATACCTAAAGAAGATTAAATCATACACTACTTTCCAGGCCTTCTTAACTTACGTATCAAAACATTTCTACACATTTCTAACCCTCATACATCCCATTAATGTTCTTATCACCATAAATTTTTGATGCTGTTCCCTAACTTCATATCTATTCAGTCTTGAATAGAAATGGATTTTTAGGGCATACATCTTGTGCTCTTCGATGTGCATGTCTCCCCCTCAACTTACAGGAATAATCTGAAACAGGCACATCCACGAGGTGTGGAACTTCCTGGCCTTGCTGTAGGCAGGAATGGGAATGCTGACGTGTCGAAGGTACTGGGAGAACAGGATGATCAAGGCTGCTGTCCTGTACGATTAGATAAATAGGCACCATGAAATACAATCTGAGTGCTTAATATTACGCTTAGGTATATGTTGACCATCCTTATTTCATGTTATGGAAACTAAGCAAGAGAGGATGAGGTGGACAACAGGAGGTCATGGATGGTGGACCCTGGTAGCCACAGAAGATGCACGCACATGGCAGCGATGCCCCAGTGGTGCCCCGCACTGGTCCCAGCTGAGTCGAACAGGGACAGCCCGATCAGGGAGATGGTGGGAGCGACAGTAAGAGGTCCGATGAACCTCATGAGGAAGCCGATGAGACCAGAGAAGCCCACCAGGATCTGGAAGCATGAAGCGACCAAGATGGAGCCCTGCAGCTGAGCATGAAGAAACAGGCAGATGGGGAGGATGGGCCTGGAGTTATATGTTGATGGGCCTGGAGTAACACAGTGATGGGCATGGAGTTACATAGAAATGGGCCTGGAGTTATACGGTGATGGGCTTGGAGTTACACAGTGATGGGCCTGGAGTTACACAATGATGGGCCTGGAGTTACACGGTGATTCACCTGCAGTTGCACAGTGATGGGTGTTGAATTACACAGTGATTGGCGTGGAGTTACTGAGTGATGAGCCTGGAGTTACACGGTGATGGGCATGGATTTGCATGGTGATGGGCCTGGAGTGACATGGTGATGGACATGAAGTTATACAGTGATGAGCCTGTAGTTACATGGAGATGGTTGTGGAGTTACATGGTGATGGGCCTGGAGTTAAGCAGTCAGTTTTTGTCATTGAAATCCCTTCCAGAAATATGCAGGCCTATACTTTCCATAATATTCCTCTCTTCTCAACCTCAATCAGGAAATTCTTTTCCTCTTGGAGACTTGGGGCCTATGGCTATGATCCCTCACAAGGAGAGACCCAATGTCCTGAAGCCATAGAGATGGCATGTGCGTCAGCTCAGAGACAGAGTCACTCAGCGTCACCTGACCGTGAGGCATTCCGGGATCGTTTAACCAGGGAGACACCTGTGATTGAGACAAAACTTCATGCAAAAATGAAAAGGAGGATCATCATAAGATGTATGGAGAGAATGGATGTTTCAGGGGAGGGGCGAAGTTATAGGACAACCCCCTGTACTTAGCTGAAATTATATAGAAATGGGACAAAGTGCGAGAGCCAGGTAGTCATGGTACTGATCTTGGGCCGATTATGGGTTGTTTCCTTTTTTAGTAAAAGAATGAAACAGTTACTTTGTACATCTACTCAGTTCTCCCAGCCATTGTAATGAATATCCAATGAAATGAGACGTTCTGTCCTCCAATCATGGCATCCCATGGACACTGTAAGAGCTTTAATATACTTGTGATCATTTAAGTTACATATTGATTTGAGTTTGTGGATTGAAGGTATAATACTGTAGGTCTTATGTTGCTGATGGAAATTATTGTGTGATTATTATTTCCAGTGATATATCAGATGATTAAGTTAATGTTTGTGCCTTTTAGAGCATCACATAACGTGAGAGAGGAGGTCACTAATAAGTAATTAGTTAGTCTGTGGAGGATGGAGCCACATGGTCTTTTGACCTCTGTCTCTCTCCCACTTTATTTTTGAAGAACTCAAAACCCTTTATTACATGGAAAACTTCATATCTACTGTCGCATAATTTAATTTGGTAAATTGTTCTAAGTGAAGTGAGTGGTCTCATGTATTTTTCCTCTCTTTGTTTTGCAGATCGGATGGGAAACAGTAAAAGCATCAACTTAAGGCTCTGTTTTCGAGACTGGAACCTACAGGCATGATGACCGCACGTGGTGTTTTTTATGACCCTTTTGCTATTTCTGTGCTGTAATACTGTCTTGGTTTAAGCTGAGGCAATTATATTCGTAAGCGAAACAGACCATGAACCTCTGTAATCTGTGGTGACCACCGATAGGACTATATCTCACACAGAGTCAGAGAGAAGGAGCTGGGAATGAACGAGAACATGACAAATGTTTATGACAAGTTCATGCAAATATCTTATTTTGCGGACTCAGCGGTTATGAAATCACTGAGCTAAAAATAATCGAGACTTTACAGTTGGTCTGCGTGTGTGTGTATGTGAATTAGATTTATATTACTTTGTGGGGACCAAATGTCCCCCCTTAATGTGATAAAAACCTGTTGTTTTGACGTTATGGGCACAATTTTTGGGTCCCCACAAAGATCTGTACCTGCAATGTAAAAAAGTAAAAAGGCCAAACGTTTTGTTTGGTTACTTATGGTTAAGGCTGGGTAGGGGTTAAGGTCGTCATGTTGGCATTGGAGTTTTCCCCATAGAAATGAATCGAGAGTCCCCACAAAGATATAATTACAAACCTGTGTGTGTGTGTGTGTGTGCGTGTGTGTGTGTGTGTGTGTGTCTCTGCGCGTGTGGTTTTGTGAAATGCACTGAGTCATTTGAAAGACATTGTTTTAAAATAAAATGTGCAAGCTATCAAGAAAAACTGCAACCTTTCAAGACAGCAGTTCCTGTTTAGGGAAATACTGCCCAAGCAATGAAAAAATGAATTTTGAGTTTTAAAACTGCAGAGGACATTCATAACCTCCCTACATCTGTGTGAAACAAAATTCTTTCATACCTTCATACTCTTTTTCATACACATAGTTTAAATTTACAATGAGATTCATTTCTTCGTCTGGGCCTTTGGTGCGTTTTCGCTTCTAATGACTCAAAGTGCCTGGATGTATCCGGAACTGACCTCCCTCAGGCGGCTCTGCCACTCCTCTATGAACACTGGTGAGGAGCTGTTCACCAAAGAGGCATTCTGAGTCCAGGCTGGGCAGGTCCACTTTGGGGTGGACAGTAGTGCCAGGGATGGGGTCAGAAATGTGAAGGTGCCACCCTGGAGGATGGGAAGTCTGCGGGGGGGGAGAAAATAAATTTCACACAGGTGAAAATATTTTTCACACTGAGGATAATGACTCAACAACCTCTCACTTATTCAATTTATCTACCGGGTTTCTGCCTATGGCTAGAGCTGGCCATGTTTCTGCCTATAGTTACAATCGGCTATGTTTCTCTCTATAGCTAGAGCCGGCCCTGTTTCTGCCTATAGTTACAGTAGGCCCTGTCTCTGCCTGTGGCTAGAGCCGGCCCTGTTTCTGCCTAAAGTTACAGTCGGCCGTGTTTCTGCCCGTGGCTGGAGCCAGCCGTGTGTCTGCCCGTGGCTGGAGCCGGCCCTGGTTCTGCCCGTGGCAGGAGATGGCTGTGTGTCTGCCCGTGGCTGGAGCCGGCCCTGTTTCTGCCCGTGGCTGGAGCCGGCCATGTGTCTCCCCGTGGCTGGAGCCGGCCCTGTTTCTGCCCGTGGCTGGAGCCGGCCCTGTTTCTGCCTATAGTTACAGTCGGCCGTGTTTCTGCCCGTGGCTGGAGCCGGCCCTGTTTCTGCCCGTGGCTGGAGCCGGCCCTGTTTCTGCCTATAGTTACAGTTGGCCGTGTTTCTGCCTGTGGCTAGAGCCGGCCCTGTTTCTGCCTATAGTTACAGTCGGCCCTGTCTCTGCCTGTGGCTAG
>JAODLD010000001.1:3168550-3182117 GCA_026781065.1 Mormyrops boulengeri | reverse complement strand
GAGCCGGCCCTGTTTCTGCCTATAGTTACAGTCGGTCGTATTTCTGCCTGTGGCTAGAGCTGGCCCTGTTTCTGCATATAGTTACAGTCGGCCGTGTTTCTGCCCGTGGCTAGAGCCGGCCCTGTTTCTGCCCGTGGCTAGAGCCGGCCCTGTTTCTGCCCGTGGCTGGAGCCGGCCGTGTGTCTGCCCGTGGCTGGAGCCGGTCCCGTTTCTGCCCGTGGCTGGAGCCGGCCCTGGTTCTGCCCGTGGTAGGAGACGGGCGTGTGTCTGCCTGTGGCCGGAGCCGGCCCTGTTTCTGCCTGTGGCCGGAGCCGGCCCTGTGCCTGCCTGTGGCAGGAGCCGGCCCTGTTTCTGCCTGTGGCCGGAGCCGGCCCTGTGTCTGCCTGTGGCAGGAGCCGGCCCTGTTTCTGCCTGTGCCCGGAGCCGGCCCTGTGTCTGCCTGTGGCCGGAGCCGGCCCTGTTTCTGCCTGTGGCTAGAACTAGCCCTGATTTTGCCTGGATCTGGCCCTGCCTGTGATGGACTGCATTACTGTCCAGGCTGTACCCTAGCCTTGCGTGCAATGCTGCCTGGGATAGGCTCCAGGCCCTCTGACTAGGGTAAGTGGTTCAAAGATGAATGCATGTACATGTATTATTGTGCCTGTTAATATAAACCTTGGTTAACCTTGGTTGATCCTTAAGGGGAAGGTCCAGATCCTGTGTCACTTTCTGGAAATTCCCAGATTTTTAGTGACCATCACAAAATGAGTCATATAAGAGATGAAAGAACACAGCAATAAATATTTGCCACCCCCCCCCTCCCCCAACCCATCCCCATATCACACGGTTCTGCTCGCACACGTAACCTCGACCATGTCATACATCAGCAGCCAAGACCCTGGGGCCTCACCTGACCCCGACGGTGACCTGCAGCAAGGTGCAGAGTCCTGAGACAAAAAAGATGGTGCTGATGAGGTGGCTCTGGGTGACGCCATCATGCTGTAGGCACAGGCTTTGCGAGAGGATGAGTGGGATGGCCACGATGCTACCAAAGGCAGTCAGGAAGTGCTAGGGGGGTGCAATAAATCCCTTAAAACTGTTACGCTCCAAGCCTGGACTAGAGATCATAACACTACAATAAATGCTAAAGAGCAGTACTATCAGTATCACAATACCCTGATGTCATTGTTACTACAATAAATGCTTAAGAGGAGTACTGCCAGTATCGTGATTCTGTGCTGTGATTGTCAGTACTCCTCTTTAGCATTCATTGTAGTAACATCACAAAATCACGATACTGACGGTATTCCTCTTTAGCATTCTTTGTAGTAACAGTGACATCACAAAATCACGATACTGACGGTATTCCTCTTTAGCATTCTTTGTAGTAACAGTGACATCACGGAATCACGATACTGACAGTACTCCTCTTTAGCAGTTACTACAATAAATGCTAAAGAGTATTGCATAATGGGACACACTTAAGAAATGGCCCTACTTGAATCCCCAGGATGATGCACAGGTACCAGGGTGGGACATCAGTGACACAATAAGCCAGTTTGTTCCTATTCTTCTCTGCAGACTGGATCCCACTCTTGGCACCTTCCCCAACAGGAAAATCAAAGATATTCTCCTCTCTCTCGATCTGTAAAAAAGATATAAGGTAACTCCTTTATCATTTCTGAATTATGACAAATGCTACATAAAATAACACATGGATGGATGGATGGATGGATGGATGGAAAAGAGCAAGTCTTTATTGGTCTAACGGTCATATGCATATTTAAGTTGTAATTTCACTGCACATTTAAGATGATAAGATTGCATATCTATGCCATTTGTTATACATCTATGCTTACATTTTTATTTTGTATTGGGTATTATTACAAGCAAGTATTGTACAAAGTACATTGTTTTTCAGTAATTATTCCAATGAAAAATAAAAAAAGACAATCAGTTAGAAACCCTGGACAAAATTGTCTACAGGAATTAAAAATAAAAGTAATTGTGTGTAGTTTTTATGATGGAGGACAGAAAATGGGAGCGAGCGATAACCAGCCAACACAGAGAAGTGTGTCAGCAAATTGGATCGTGCAAAATACTCTGCAGGCACTGCTGTCGGCTGTTTGTCTGGCCCAGACGATTATCTGCCATCTCGGGGTCAAGCTTAGTGTTGATCAATAGTCGTGTTAAACATTAGCAGAGATATCCAGGTCTTTCTATTAAAATAGAACAACAATGGGCAGAGGAATAACACAACGGTGACAGAGACCTAAGGCTGTCAACAGAAGACATGAAAGAGCTTCTGAGGAACATCGTACACAATGTTAGAGTGACATCGGGCATTTGCGGGTAGATTATTCCAAAAGACTCTGCTACCGTTTGCACTTAATAAAACACGGTACCTAGCATCTTCTCACTCAAGTAATCAGGGTGGGATGCAAGGGAAAGATACTCACTGCACATTGCTACAAATCTATGTAGGGAAATTTACACCGTGCAAAAAATATCCCAAAGGGATAGCAAATACACAGGAAGTAGATCCCCAGGGAAGATACCAACGTGTTTTTACAATTTATCATTTATTCTTAACAAACAGGGAGCCTTCTGACAGATATAAGCCCCCAACGATTACAGTACCTGTCCACCGAGACTAACCAAAGATAATGGTGATGTATGACTCCAGAACATATCCCCACGAAAACGGTTCTTTTATCAAACATGTTTCTCAGTGACAGGAGGATACTCACCCTTTGCCTAGGACCTAGTAAATGTTAGCCAACGCCAGCTTAGAGCTCAGGACATGTTAGTTCTGTTAGATTGTTTTCCTCGGGTGTTTCTCAATACCAAGAACGCAAAGATCATACTTGTGATCTTGACAAGACCGATCTTGCCAACTTGCCTCCCTTGAACAAACTTGGGCCGCAACGAATCATGGGATTGGCCTTGTTTGGCAAGGACACAACAGATGTGTCCTTGCTATTTGGACCGAGACAAGAACGATATCCAGGGATTTTTACCATTCTGTGTTCTGTTTTTGAGTATTGGTTCTGGTCTTCGACAATGGAAGATGATGTAAAACTGGCACAGAAGAACACAAATATGGTCAAGTAGGTGTATTGAGAAACAGCCCGTGAATGGTGACAGAGGTAAAGAGAAAGAAGCATCGTGTGCATAAGGGAGAGCTGGGAGGGGAAGTGGTTGTGGGGTGAGGAAGGAGGAGATGGCTGTCATGGATCCGGGCGGGTTTGGTGCAACTGCGAGGCATGATGCAGGCAGAAATGGTGGACGACCCACTTGCGGCTCACAATACAAAACGGGCTTTATTAAATGAACTGAAAACACAAGGAAACACTAACAAAAACAAAGGACCATGAGGGTGAGCGAGGGAAAAGGCAATGTGATTCTCAACAAGGGTTTTGGCGCTTGCATTTCCTGTGTGATTTCACTAAAAATCTCAATCTTCTTAATTGTTATGTAGAGCTGGAGCTGAAAGGCGCGATAAGCTGGTCTTGATCAAAGTACCAAGCCGTACCCTGATTCCCTGCAGGTGTAATAACGGACCACAGCCCCCCTCCATCCAACCGAAGGAAGCAGCTTCCTCACCCGTCTGTCCTGACATCAGCTGGACCTTCCGCATTTATACCTGTGCTATGCAGAAATTTTTATTTATAAACTGGGACTTTGTTACTTTGGACTTTGTCTGCTGCCCCCTGGAGGATGGACTCCCCCATTGAGTCTGTTTCCTCCCAAGGTTACTTCCTTCTAGTTTTTCTTTGCCACTCTCGCCTCTGGCTTGCTTACTGGGTGCTTTGGGCAGGAATAATGTAAAGATTGAATTGAGTTGAATTGAATTAATAAAGCTGCCTAATCATGTTGCTTGTGCATCATCAAGGTGTTTTGTTACTACATGGGGACAGAAATCTGAGAAAGAGCCCCTTCCTCTCCTCTGAGCAGCTGAACTTCTGGTTTAGGTGTTTGACAACAAAACCTCACCTTTGCATTATCTCAGCCCTTTACTCTATGCAGGACTCAGCATAAATTCCACTTTGTGGTATCATCTGACCAGTCTTAGTAACGATTTTGTTCTAGAACAACATGCCATATTCCAGCAGTTCTGCAGTATTTGTGCAGGGACTGGCTATATGAGTAGACGTGGAGATTTACTCATTAACTGATAGGGTTAACACTTTTAAACTGAGCTTGCTGGACTGATGGTTTCCCTTCTGTACCAACATGTAGCTCTCGGTGAAAGCTATACCCCAGAAAAGAAGCAATCTTTGGCCTTCTGAACTGCCGCAGAAAACATGAACATTTTCCAACCTAAATTAATCAAATTAGCCTAACATGTATGGATACATAGACAAATAAACCCAGCTACAAGACTTCTGAAAACTTCTAACAGTTTCTGACTAGTAACACTGTTGTTACTACTGATCAAAGTCACATTCATTAGCTTATAACCTCATGTCAAACCTACCGATTTGCACGAGTGACAAAAGAAATCAAAACTCCCTTTTAATCCCCCAAAATCCAAGGAGAACATGAACTCCCGTACTCACAGCGAAGCCATAGTTGTCCTGGCCATTGGAGTCCTTCTTGGGAGGCATGGGAGAGTGTGGAGTGTCAGGACGTCTCAGGTGTGCTCAGTCAGAATGGGAAGGTGGAGCTGGAGATGGGGAGAATGGGAGATCAAGAGAGAGAGAGAGAGTGGAAAGTGGTGGGACACCAAAAGACAGAAGTACAGAGGGAGGTAAACACAGTTCTGCAGGCAGGTGTTGGTGGAAATCAAGCCTCGACACTGTGTCCCATAAAACAGACAAGAAGGAGCCTGAGAGGTGGTGGCAGGGCAATGCAAAATCCACTTTATACTTGCTACCACGGCAGCGTACGCATTACGAGAGGAAATACATGGTTCTTTTAGGAAGGACAGCATTCTGGTGGTGCTTCTGTGTTTGGCGCCCTAATCCCACAGGATTTCGGGTCGTAATCCCGCCTGAGCTACATGATCGTGGAGTTGAACTCATGCTCTTCATTCTCAAATGCACCGCTCAATGAGGTCGCAGTGAACGTGTCACTGTGCGTGCGTTTGTGTGTCAGACCCCTCTATTCAGTCTCCCTGAAGCTTGTCCCGAATCAACAAACTCCACTAGACAAGCATTGATGTCACCAAATGCAGCTATTCATGGTCCATGTTAGATGCTTAGCTTGATTAGGACCCAGCGTAGTGCTGGATTAAATGTGGACCTTGGTTATGACCTTGCATTGGTATTCGGATCCGATTTCTACTTTTCTATAAATCCGTCATTATTACACAAAAGGGCCTTTTGTTTCCTTTTCCCACTGACATTTCGGTAAAAGGAAATACAGTTCTAATGGATATTTTTGAATTTTATGGAAGCTTTATTTATCTATTTATATGTGTAGCAGGTCCACTTCTCCTTGAAAAATATGAACTGCAACATAGTTTAAAAGACAACTAAATACCAGGCATGTCTGTTTTGGAAGAGAAAGTCATCCAGGTAATTTTAAAAGCTGACAGATCTGAATTCAGCTACATCTCTGGAAAAGATTACGCTTTTATAGCATAAAGTTCAGCTTATTTATTATTATTTATTATTTATGTGAATGTCATACATAAGCTATCCATCAAACTTGTACCTGCCTACAGGTTTGTAGAGAGACTAGGATTGTGCCCTGGGCTTTATAAACAAACTTTAAAGATGTAAAGAAGTCTGTCTGAAGTCTGGCTGACAATATGTAATGTCTATTTATGTCCTCTAGGTGGTGATATACTCCGTTTAAAAACCCACTTTATCACTGTATCTAAGCAACAATTCGTATTCCGCAACTCATTAACCCATCACAACAGCCAGCAGCATGCCAGATCTGAGCAAAGGTGAAGCAAGTCTGTGGGTATAAGAGGAGGAGTGTCATACATATTATGCCAGTAATTAGAGATGAACATCTCTGAAGTCCATCAACTGCAGGAAAAGGTAGCCTTCCCTCTTAATCAGCAGGGATACACAGGCCAGAATCCTGCAGTGCTGCTCCATAATGGAAACCCTGAGAAAAGAAAATATATTTACCCTGGGTGATGTAAGAGCTTAAAGGACTGCAGCTAGATGGGCATCAATTCAACGGTGTACAACTGTGCATAAAGCTTCAGAAAACCATGTAAAATACACAAGTAACACTGTGAATGTTGGTAATTTGAGTGGCTGTTGATATGAATTTGATTTACATTCACTTTTCACCAATATCTATTTGGTAAGAATGAATGTTTGTGAGAGGAAAAATAAAACAAAAAAGAGCTAATATACAGTACACAACTTAGTTACATTTGCAATTAGCCCAACCTCCCACCAACGTCAGATACCCAGTGAGAGAGCCCCATAGGTTCCCACCAATACCAGTTACCCAATAAGAAAGCGCTACAGCCTCCCGTCAACGTCAGATACCCAGTGAGAGAGCCCCATAGGTTCCCACCAATACCAGTTACCCAATAAGAGAGCACCACAGCCTCCCGTCAACGTCTGATACCCAATGAGAGAGCGCCACAGGTTCCAAACAGTACCAGATACCCAATGATAGAGTGTCACACCCTCCCTCCAACACCCAATACCCAATGGGAAAGCACCAGAGCCTCCCGCTAAAACCAGAAGCCCAACGAGAGAGTGCCACAGCCTTCCACCAGCACCAAGCCACAGGCGGCCCTGTTCTCTGTCGAATTTGACATATTCGTGGCTTGATTCATGGTTTCCGGGGAGTTTGTGAATACCACACTCAGCATTGTGGGGATAGTGTGATCCAGTACCCCTGCCAATCCCTGTGCTATAATACTCAGACCTGGTTCCAGAAATGCGGGACGAAAAGGCAGAGACTGGAAATGCTGGAGGTGTGGGTGGCTTAGAGGAGGAGGTGGACGCATCCAGACCAGGTAATCCGTCAGAAAGGCGAGCTGACGCCCGCGGTCCGCACATTACCTCATATTTAGTCTATTCATAAGAAATAATAATAAGCTGCTCTTCTTGAAACCATTCTAACTTCAGGTTGTTTACTGGGTGCTCAGGGAGAGAAGGTGATCTCTGTGTCCAACCTGGTCAGTTCCCTTCCACTGTGCCTGTCCTTGTTCAACCGAATTTCCCAAAGTAACAGCCTCAACGGCTGCCCCAACCACCCCAACGCCACCCCCACTCTGGAAACAGACCCACACCCCAGCCCAGGATGCAGCTACAGCTGATCAGCAGATATGGACTGGACCCGTGTCACTCTGGATCGTGCCTGTTGAGAATCATTCGCACTTAAGTCACACCAATAAGCTTTTGCCATTATAAGACTGCTAAATGCTAAAGAATATGATGGTATTAAACATACTTTTCAATATTACACTTGAATGACCTCTGATTCATTAAGAGTCCGAATGGGATTCCATCACCCCAAAGAGGGGGGTATGAATATATCCACCAATATCCACTAAACAGGCAGCAGATGGTCAGCGCTGACAGCTCTAAGTATGCAGGTCACAACTTCCATCATTGCAAAGAACCAAAGTACAAAAAAACGCAGTGTCATAAAAGCTGGAGTCAAAGAGGTGTAGGAGACTATTAGTGACGAGGGTAAGAAAAGGAGGACTGGAGGATGAGCGCATATCAAGCTTATAACAGCATATTAGGAGGCACACAGACAAAACAGGAGAGAGCTCCATGAATATGAATTATTTAATATCGTGTTTTTTCTATAAATCTCCCAGCATACGTTGTATAAAAAATGGTGTTTCACTGCCCAAAATGGCTGAAATAACTCTGTGGAGGTCGCTAAATGACCAAAAACTGCAGAAAGCCGTGCTAATTTCACTTTGTATCTCATGATACAGACCTAGTGATCCCCTACATACCATTCCATTCTGCTCATACTGTAGTAATCAACAGCTCTTTCGCTGTTTACAACCCCAAATATGACACGGTGTGCTTAATACCAATGTACCATTACCATCAGCGATATGTGGACAAACTGCCCCCGCGTTTAGAGAACTGACTCGTGTCACTGTCACGTCGACATTAGAGTGCTGCCCATGGTTTCCTGATTACAGCTGCTGGCAGAGTGTAGAACAGGGTCCATAAAACAGATCACTTTGCGAAGGTGACTCACTTTAACCTGCTCTTCACTTTTGATTGAGAAACACAGTATTCACCCTGAAAAGTGATATAAAATGACTAATGAATGATACACCAAGATGAAGAACCTCGTGCTTTCCCAAGCACTGTCTCAATGTTCATTTAATATGCTTGAATACAGAGAGACTTGTTGTTTCTTCACATTCCGGGGAAAAACACAAAATCCGTATCCTGTACCCCAATTTTCTTGTTCATTTTACCTGTGAAGGAGTGCTGTCATGTTGGATGGGACGGAGGATGCGAGAGCAGGTGTGGCTGCAAAACTATCGGGGTTTGGTTTGGTTACTGACAAAATAGCACTAATTGTGGATATTTTAATCCATGTAAATGAGTCACTGCAGATCAAACTTACCCAGAGGCTGATATAATGTCATGAAGTCCATAAAGAGTTATAGTTTTACATAATGTCCATTAACCAGTCCTGCATTTATAAAGAGCGGTAAATATGGTAGCAGGAGCTACAGGGTTATGGGGAATCAAGGCGAATTTGTATTTCACTGTGATTGTTTTTCTCCAAGGGGGTAGTAAATATAAGAAGATATAGATACAGTTTAGAAACATGGATTAATCACCCTAGAAAATTAAAAGTATGAAAATCACATTCACTGAATTGATATATTGGCAAGCAAGGCAGCCTATATTTATTAAATGCAAACTTGCTAATTCTGCTAATTCTGTTAATTAATGGGTCATTATCTCCAGGGTTCAGAGACTGCATAAATTTTGTGGCACAGTGGAACTGCCTGTTGGACTGTGATCGGATCGGGGGCGCTAAAAGCCCGCCCTAGGGTGCTAATCCAAGCCGCCACTCAATTACCCAGTTCAGAGGAAACACAGACTAAATTTCCATGCTTACTCACTAAATTATGCTTTTATATGTAAGTATTGTGCCTTACATTTTTGACAATTTATACAAGTGGCTCTAGTTAATTAGCCTCTTCAAATTTAGATCTTCTTGGACCTTACTACTTATTGGACCATACTACTTAAGCTTAGACCTTCTTGGACGTACTACTGCTCAGTAATATCACTGTCCAACGAGGAAAAAAAAGTTGATCTTCAGGGATTCCCTCCCAACGCACAGAATATTTTAAGAAAAAATAATAATTGGAATTTCACTTTTTCAATGACCTCCACGCGTCAAAATCAGCATTATACAGAGCCAAATAATATGACCCGATTCTGGATGGGGGGAGATTCCAATAATGCAAGTTTTTTTTTTTATACCGACTCCAACGCTAAGCGATTTAAAAACATGACAATACTAGTACCTTGGTAGAACTTTTTTGCAATATACATTTTTAATAAACTGACGTCTCTAGAGTGATGCCTGAGCATTAAGAGCAGAAAGAACTTCAGTTTCAGTCCCGTTATCTTTACGGGAGCCCGGCGGAGACAGTGACGTCACCCAGCAGAGGGATGGATGGAAGCGCTGCGCTGCACACTCGGCTTTGGGGCGGCCGGGAGCCTCGGTATCTAGTTCTGCATGAATAAGCAAAAAACACAAGACAGTGGATGTCTGGATGATCGTGGCAGTAACACATTGCGGGTATTTGGATTCCTTTTTCTGTCTCGAACGGATCTGTCTTCTTGCCGTAGAGGGGAGCGTGTGTGCGCTTGATCTTCATTTCGTCTTGGGTTTCGCTTAATCTGACACCGCCGAAGAGAGAGATTTTTTTTTTACTGTTTTCTCGACCTCCGCCTCTCTGTCTGTCCGACGCCAGGACGGGTGAAACGGGGGAGAGAGAGCGTGAGAAGGACGATGGCCGCTTGCGGAGAATGCGGGGAGACCGTGGATCGGTACCGGGGTGAGGTGGAGCGGCTCACACGGGAACTGGCTGAGGCGAACCGGGAGAAGATCCGGGCGGCGGAATGCGGTCTGGTGGTGCTGGAGGAGAACCAGAGCCTGAAACAGCAATACACTGAGCTGGAGGCGGACCAGGAGACACTGAAGCGGGAGCTGGAGAGGCTGCAGGAGGTACGGTCATTCACCGCTGCAGCTGTCACTGGTTCATTACTCCCAGTTTTCGCTCTGCTTGTCTGATCGCAGCATTTGTTCCTGATCGATAACGGAGAGTAATTTATTTTTAACGAGAGGTACGATGCAGACCCGTCCGGTTTATATTACCGTTACTGGGGAAGTATATGCGTCCAAGGTACGTCTGACGGAGATTCAGGTGAAGTGTATATATATTTATATATATACCTATTGTAGTAGTAGTAGTAGTTGTTATTATTATTATTATTATTATTATTATTATTATTATTACCCGAGGGCTGGCTGTGCATTTCGGGAGGTGCAAAGAAAACTAAACTAGTCACAAATAAGTGACATCGCCCTATGCGTCACTTACTATAGTGCCGTAGTTGTGCGCATGGTTTCTGGTGCAAAGCGAGCAGAGGCGGCAGTTCTCGCTGTCAGGCGCTGTTCACTCTTGCACTGCGCAGGATGAGCTGCTTTCTCCCCTTCATCTGTGGGACCACGTTGGCGTAAAGTGCTTAGTTTTCTGGTTCCTGAAATGTCAGGTAGGGTCCAGAGTTTCCATCTGGGTAAGGAGTTATGTCCTAATGGAGGAAAACTCGTTTCGGAAAAGTGACTGTAGTGATTCTTTGTAAGAATAAACCTTGGTGTCACAGTGCGGTGGCACGTTTTGGCGTACGACTGGCACCTCTTCCTGTCCCTCACTTAAGGCTGTGTACACGTGGGTCACGGGAGGGCCACAAGTGCATTTCCATTGTCTATATTGTGTCATGTGGTGAGAACCCATAACTTAAACTGAACCCACACTCCACACCTCTTTTTCCCCAGGGATGTGGACATCCCCACATCAGTAAGTGACTCACATTATATTCTGAGACCCTGTAAGTAATAATATTTAGATATACTGTTATTGTGGCTTTGTGGTGTTGCTATGGCAGTGTTGAGTTAATTAAGACACTGATGTCGAGCATTAATACTGACAGCAGCGCTTTGTGGTTTCCTGTCAGCCCTTCTGTGCCAGACCGAGCAGACACCCCCACCGTGTGGGTACCACACCCTGTATGTAACACGGCGCGGTGTATAACACGGCACGGTGTGATACGGCAGTCAGAGCCAAGCCCGGGGGAATCCAACGCTCCCGTCTCTGTTATCGCCTCGGAGATGGCATGGGTGCCTGCTGGATTGGTCAGCTGACCGATGGCCCGTTTGTCCACCCTGAGTACAGGTGGTGACAGCGAGGGGACACACTGCCGAAAGGGTCACAGCACAGC
Organism: Mormyrops boulengeri; assembly: GCA_026781065.1. NCBI lineage: Eukaryota > Metazoa > Chordata > Actinopteri > Osteoglossiformes > Mormyridae > Mormyrops > Mormyrops boulengeri. The sequence goes on along the minus strand of JAODLD010000001.1, from coordinate 3,170,709 downwards.
CCAAGGCATTCAAAGGCCAGTTTGCGGGGTTGACATAAACCCCAGTCACACGGCTCATGCCTCGGATAGTTTGGTATATCGATTTCCTCTCAACATCTATCCAGTGCATCAAAGATGGGATCTTAATTTGAATTATGTAAAATTAATGAATGTTTATAAACTAGAGGGGTTTAAGATTTTATTTAAGCCACTGAACTGAGTATCATTCAGCATGAATTACTAATGACTCTATTTAATAGGTGTAAGTCAGCCTGAATAGCCACTGTATGTGTCAGGAGATAGGAGTAACTCCTAAGTAAGTAAGGAGATATGTTACATATTACTGTTTTTTCAGTCTGTCTACCAAACATGGGGTATGTGTGTGATCCCCGAACATGTTGCACACAGGGGAACTGGTGTTGAGAAACTGGACTACAGGCTTCTCTGTGTACGACGTGGTACATCACGGGGTGCTAAACTGTCATGTCACGTCTGGACGTCAGCCTGCTCCCCCTGTAGGTGTCAATCGCCTGTCTCATGCCCTGACGTACGACGTAAGCTAAATTATTTTGGGAAATAACCTGTCATCTTCTCTTTTTTTACACGTTTGGTATCAGCCTCTGGTCTCTGCACTTTTTCTGACGCTATTTATGGTCAGTTGCATAACCGATTCTGTTACCCGAAGTGACTTAAGGAGACCTTCTACCAGATGGCATCTCTGAGACCCTGAGGCCTCCCAAACGCTGCTAATGAGCTGGATAGAGGTGGCACACGCAGTATTTTTAACTCACTGGGTAGTGTGGCTTCTGGGTGTGTGTCTGCTTGCTCTGTTTCTCTCCTTGCTGGCTTTGTCTGTTCTGTCAACTCTGGTGGAGCCTCGTCCTGCTTATGAGTGTTCCCCTCATCCCCTTGCTGATACCATAAACAACCTGCAATAGGTTCTTCAGGTGTGCCGTTCTGTTTGACCTCTTGGGGCCACCATACAACTTCCTTCATACTCCAGGATCCCATATATTGGCTCTGTCCGAATTCAGGGGCTGTGTTCTTCGAAGGTCGAACAGAAAGCATAGTCAGATGGGACCTTCTGGCCTACTGAAAATTTCCTTTTTGCACCAGCTGTTCCTGACCCTAACCCTTGAGTCACAAAGCATCGCTCCTATCGCCTAGCTGGTACACACCCATTTTACCTCTGCGCAATGAATCTTGGGATATGTTGGGCTGCAAAAGATCCGTCGGGTGGATCCTTTGCGACTCGGCAAAAGAAGGACACATTTATAGGCCGCATTTGAAGGAGCCTTCCAAATGGGAGGTCCTTGTTGTGCTGCTGTGATGTTTTCGGACTTCGAATGTCCTTAGAAGGACACTGCCACTGAAACTCATTATTCTAACTTCTGATGACTGGCTTGAGTTAATCTTAAATCCTTTTGTGTTTTGATCTTCCTGTGGCAGACCAGTCATCTCAAGCCACTTTTCCCTCCATTCTTACCGACGGCCCTCAGAGATCCGTTACTTATGTTTGTACATTTTACCCTAAAAGAAACGACTAGTCAGGCAGCTCTAATTACGGAGGACATGGCAGTGACTGATGAGAGGCACGGGATGGACCTCACTCGTCCCTCCATTCTCATCACAGGCCAGACTATCGATTCGCTTCGCTGCAAAACCTGACCTCTCTCCAGCATCACTTTCCTACAGTGTTACGACGGAAGCTGTCGACTTCACTGTCTCATCGTGCCTTTCCGCTGTGCTAATTCTGCAACCGTGCTTCCTGTGTCTGTTTAAGCTTTTCCTCCCTAAACTGAATAATCTCTTTCGATGAAACATAACTTTGCAAATCAAAGTAAAAACCTGGTGGACTTATTGACGTCTTAGTGGCCCTGAGCTATTAGTTATGCAAGCCTGTTATCAACATGTCAGTACTATTTAGCTACTTAGCTTTTCATGTCAGCTATGGATATTATTAACATCGATGGCATTCATTTGGTGCCAATTTTCTATCCAGGAAGTGGTTCTTTGGTCTATGTTAATAAACTTGTTCATATTACAAGAGAATACTAGATGCAGTGTCTGTAAAGGCTTATCCAGCATGTTCTAGAAAGGAAGATCAGTGATGGGCGGTAGCGCCGCTACATGTAGCGAAGCTATTAGTTTAACTACATTTTCTAGTAGCTTGCCTGTAG
>JAODLD010000001.1:3154069-3164571 GCA_026781065.1 Mormyrops boulengeri | reverse complement strand
GCTGTATAGGAAGTTTGCTGTGTTGTACAGGAAGTTTGCCGTGTTAAACAGGAAGCTTATTGGGTTGTATAGGAAGTTTGCTGTGTCGTACAGGAAGTTTGCCGCGTTAAACAGGAAGCTTGCTGAGTTGTATAGTAAGTTTGCTGTGTCGTACAGGAAGTTTGCCGTGTTAGACAGGAAGCTTGCTGTGCTGTATAGGAAGCTTGCTGTGTTGACAAATGTCCCCCGCCAGGGCACAGTAGCGTGTTCCTCTCTTGACTTGTTTTCACAGCACACAGCACTCCTCTGCATGTCTCCATGGGACTGGGTGTGAACAAGGTGCCAAACATACAGAGCAAAGGAGACTTAGGCCAGCTACTAATAGATTTACAGTATTTACTGCAGTCAATGTAAAAACAATGGGATGAAGGAAGGAGAGCAGTGGATGGTGGTTAACTGAAAAACTGAAAAAACTGAAATAATAAAAATAAAGGCTGCAAAAAGAATCTGATTGTTTTTTAAACATAGTAATTTTTACCATATTTCCTATGCAAACTCCACTCTGCAGCCCATGAATGAGTACGCCGTAGCTCATTTACACCTGTAAAACATTTCTGAGGTGATTTTTTTAGAAAACGAAAGCTGAAAAATTAGTAATCTGGAACATTTCCACAAACTTATATAAATCATGGCCTGAAAGCACCTCACTCTCTGCAAACTGCAAGACAGACCATCTGCTTTCTGGAGGAAAAAAATGTACCATGTTTAAAACCAGCTGTGCTGTTAGTGGGTTTGGCCGTTTGGTAGCTGTCAGTTGCATCAAACGGTCCTGGCATGTAGAATCCGCCTCATCTTCACCTCTCTTCATTGTCAGTGATGTTCCACAATGTTAGCTTGGTCTAAATGGCTCCTGATTATTTATTTATGGTTCAATTCAATTGTTTGGTCTCCTAGCGTGGAACATACATTAGTTTAATGAATTGGATTGGGAGTCATTGGAACAAACTGGATTTTTCACTTTCAACATCTGTCAGGGTTGTGAACAAAGACAGTGCTCTAACCATGTGGCTCAGATGGCCAGTAGGAGAACTTAGGCATACAGAAAGTCCTTACTAGCTTCCCACTGGGCTGAGTGTCCCCTCACACCATACTATAGCTGTGGTGTGAATCACTCATAGCACACACTCTGAATCACAGTCTGTTTAAAGCTTAAAAAAAAGCAAACTGATAAATCAATCTTACCAGGCAAGTGGAATCCCTGGCAATTATAGTGTTGATAGTGATATCTGCTCAACATCGATCTCCAAGTTTACCTTCTGCTGTCAATTGGGTGTTTAGCGCTTTGTCTCAAATGGAAGGCACTATCATTTATACCGATGATTGTCAGCCAGACAAACCCTACAAGATCTACTTTCTTTTGTTACATATGTTAGTTCCTTAACAATGAAGCCACAGTGACTTATTGTATCTATATCTTCTTACAGTTTCATCCAGGACTGGAAATTAAGCTCGCCCGCTTAGCTGATATGAGTAATTTAGACAAAGGGCAAGTACAAAAACTGAACATTAGCCTAGGCTAGTAAAAAAAACATACTACAATTTTTACTGCACTAACCCATTATTGTTAAGTTCCGTCCCTGTTTACAGCCACTGCAAATTTTGTGAATGTGTTATGAATGACGGCATGAATCAACACACCAAACGAAGATATTCAATGGAAGTGCGGGAATGGGCTATAATGAAGGCAGAGGGTGCACTGTGGGATGACAGAGCCCATTTGTATGGTGCAGAATCACGTTTGCGTGGAGCTGGAATCACGGCTGAGCTGGACAGTCTGGTGAGCTGGCAGTGAAGGACCCGCTTTGTTCAGAGGGTGAAGTCACCGTAGCAAAATCAGTCTACTGCCAACCCCTCATTTTCCCCATGCAGAGTTGCTTTGTAGGGTCATTCAGGGCTGTGTCTGCCTGAGCGTTGTGGGACTGGTGTGTGGCTCCGTGGGTTGGGCCACTATTCCTTGGCTGGTCCTGCTTATTGGAAATTTTAAATAAATGTTTGTTGTATCAATGTGTGTGAGAAGAAATTGTGGTTTCTTGAAAGGTTGAGTCTGGCTGTGAGGCAGCAGACCTGCATCGGCATGATCAGATGGATAACAGGTATGGATCGGAAGTGGTTCACCGGTGGTGGCTCAATGTCCCTCCTCAGGGCCCCTGTGTGGGTCTTGGATCTCAACAATGACAAATGATTAGTGAGTCAGTGTTTATGGAGTTCAGAAATGTGTAGTCCAACATTGAGCCAGAAGGTTTGTCCAGAACTTTTACAAAACCTTTGAACTGACCTCCAGAAATTACCTACACCTGGCTGGGGAGTGGTTCAGTGGGCTAAGTCTCTGTGCCTCTGATCAGAAGGTCGCCCGTTCGAGTCTCGGTCGAACTGTCATTCATATGCTCATGAGCCCTTGAGAAAAGCCCTTAACTGTCAGCTTGACCGGTGCCCCAAGTTGGCAGGCCCTGCATTGTGACCCCCCCCAAACTATGGAGAGCAAGATCAGGGAGGTGAAGAGAAAAATTACAATGTACAGTATCTCTACCCAAAGTTGTGTAAATAAAGGATTCATCATTTATTTATTTTATCAGAATGTCTTTCTTGGCAGCAATTCTATTGAGGGGACTCCAGGCCGACATGGTTATCTACTCCTTAATCGTAAAATCAACAAATGGCACGGCTGCTATCCTGAGATTGATTTTATGGGAGGGTTCTCTGACTCACCCCGATCTATAATCTCGACAGAGCATCTCATTCGAGATATAGAACGCCACCATCATCATCTCATACTTCATGCAACCGTGGTGACTGGATTTCCTCTCCATTGTTGATTATGGAGCCTGACACCCACCCTCCGGTCCTAAGTGCCTCCAGCCTCGATGGTGGACGTTGGCCAAGCCGCACACTGAGGATGTTATCAAGTCACATTGAGGAATCATTCATTCGGCAGGCCATGGTGATTGGATCTCTCACGTTAAGGTGTCGTGTCAATATTCAAGAGGTTTATTCGTCACATACAGTACAACATGCAGTGAAATGTATCTCTGAGTCGCCCTATTTGGCTGTGCAAAAAAGGTAAGAAGTAAAGTAGGAGTAAAAAAGAAAATTACAATATATAAATACAATCTATCAAATCAAGTATACAATCTAAATATACAATCCAAATATACAATCCAAATATACAATCTAAAATATAGTGCAATGACGAGATGATGTACAGACTAAAGTTATTTGTGCAGTAAAGTGAACATGTGCAGTATATGTGAATTCCAGTACAAACATACATAAGTGTACAGAGGGACCAGAATTAGTTTGAATTGAGAAGCCTTATGGCTTGGGGAAAAAACTCTTCCTGAGTCTCTCTGTCCTGGACATTAGGCTACGGAACCGTCTGCCTGAGTTCAGCCTGCGGAACAGGCAGTTTGCGGGGTGTAAGGAGTCCTTAATTATCTTAGTGCCTCTGGACCTGCAGCGTTTTTCGTAGGTGTCCAGCAGGGAGGGCAGAGGAGATCTGACACAACGCTCGGCCGCCCTGATCACCCTCTGCAGGGCTTTGCGGTCCTTTTGAGAACAGTTCCCAAACCATAGCGTAATGTTCATGGTCAAGATGCTCTCCACAGCAGCTGAGTAGAAAGTTTTTAGGATCACTGGAGTGACCCTAAATCTCCTCAGCTGCCTTAGGTGGTACGGCAGCTTCCTCGCCCTGGTGACCAGAGTGCTGACACGTGAGTGCCAAGTGAGGTCCTCAGTGAGCAGAACCCCAAGGTATTTGATGTTGTCAACCTTCCCCACTGTAACACTGTTGATCTGGAGGGGTGAGAAGGAGCACTGCTTCTTCTTGCTGTAGTCCACTATCAACTCTTTAGTTTTGCCCTCTCTTTGTCCTCTCCAGCTCAGCTGCCTCTCGGCACCATGTGTCCTTGCGAGTGGTTGCATGACCCTGGTTACTAACACTTGGTGGATGGACCAGAGAGCCATTTTCAACAGGGTAGAGCTATGATAGCGATGTTTATCAGAAAGCCTCTCATCTGGTCTTCCTGTAGCTCATCAAGTATAGCATTATGCTGACAATGCCAAAGTCTCAAGTTCAACTCCTACAGGGTGTATGTGAATTGTAGCCCTTTGCTATAATTTCTTTTAGGAAAAACAAGTAAAGTAAGTTTCTCTGTCCATTTGTCTCACCACGTTCCCATCTCTTATGCCGTTCATCTAGGTCTCTGATTCTGTCTGCCTCTCTGTCGATATCAGTCTGCCTGTTACTCTTTCTCTGTCTGTTTATTTGACAGACGTCTCTCTATGCATGTTGATGTCAGTGATGTGTGTGTTGATGTCAGAGTGACATCAGCATTGCATGTTGACATTAGTAGTGTGCGTGTTGACATCAGCAGTGTACGTGTTGGTGTCAGAGGGTGTGCGTGTTGACATCAGCAGTGTACGTGTTGGTGTCAGAGGGTGTGCGTGTTGACATCAGCAGTGTACGTGTTGGTGTCAGAGGGTGTGCGTGTTGACATCAGCAGTGTATGTGTTGGTGTCAGAGTTTCTCTCCACACACTGTGCTATCTCTCAGAGGACGGTTTACACAGCATATGTTCTCAGCTGCGGGGCCCAGCAACATCCCTGTAATCCTCATCCGGTCATTAAAAGAGCCAGCAGAGCAGTACAATAGGACAGGGTGCCAATAGCAAGCACAGAGTCATTTGGCTACAGATGGGATGGACTGTCTGGGAAAGAGTCCAATTTACTGTAATGTATGCAGGTCTACAGACTTTTTGTACATTCACACAAAAAAGATAGTGGGCTAAAAATGTAGTTGTTTCTGAGGACAAGGATCAACCAGTGATCTGGAATGAGCGGCGGACCGTAACGCACATTCTTTTGCCCGCGTTGCTATATCGATCCCTTTATTTTTGGGCTGGAGTCATTTGGACAAAAAAAAAAATTCCCCCAAATAAATGTATACTGATTAAGGGCCAGTGTGTGGCTCAGTGGGCTAAGCCTCTGTGCCTGTGATTTGATCAAGCCCAGCCTTGGCACATCTGTAGGTCCTTCAGCAAGGCCCTTAACACCCAGCTCCTTGGGCGCTACAACAGGTGGCTGCCCTTCGCAGCTGGCTTGCTCTCATCTGTAGAGAGCAAGTTGGGGGAGGCGTAAAGAGAATTTCCACACTAGAATCAGTAAAGTATTAGTTATTATTATTACGTGCGCTGTACTGCTCAGAAGGGCGTCCGTGCGTATACATGCGTCTGTGCTGCTCAGAAGGGCGTCCGTGTGTGTACGTGTGTCTGTACTGCTCAGAAGGGCGTCCGTGCGTATACATGCGTCTGTACTGCTCAGAAGGGCGTCCGTGCGCATACATTCGTCTGTACTGCTCAGAAGGCCCTCCGTGCGTATACATGCGTCTGTACTGCTCAGAAGGGCGTCCGTGTGTGTACGTGTGTCTGAAACTGCTTTTACCAGCTGAGGTGTGTAGCTCACTACCTCTTGCCAAACCTCACATGTCAGTTTTAGTCAGGCACACTGTCAGTTACTGGCATATTTCTGAGACACACATGCCTGAATCAGGACCCTCGAGGCCTGGCCTTTCGTGCTTTGCAGCAGACTGTAACTTATAATAAACATATTAGTTTATTTATAGCACTTTTTGCAGGTGATTTTGTGATTTTCTAACAAACTCCTCTCAGCAAACTCAAAAGGGCCCCCCCCCCCCGTGACTTAAGGTCTCACCAAAACCCTGAAAAAGCAATATATTTCATTGTGCTTGCACTTTTTGTCTGGTACAGAAGGTTCTTTGCCTTTCCTGCCCTCATCGATGCAGTGACTGCTGAGGCCACTCCAACTGATCTCCGCCCCCTTCCCCGCTGATGTGATGACACGTCACGATCTGTGATCTCGCAGGTCTCCCTTCTCCTTACTTCTCTGCCTTTTTACGCCCCGCATCTCCTTTTTAGGGTGAGGACCGAGCAGAAGCCCACTTCATAACCTCGTCATCCATCAGGTTTTTGTTACTGGACTTTCTGATATGTCAAAATTTGCTGTCTGGGTCAGAATATCTACCAGACTTAAGCAACTGTGAGGATGTAGCTGCAAGCCATTATTCCTGGCATAGTTCAGTGTGATGCCCACACGGTTGGGAGATTCGCCATCCATGCTTCGCCTTCTCATGCTGCTGAAATTCCCAGTATGGTTCCACAATTCCTGAGCTGGCTGATGCTTCCCACATCCACGACCTCCACACCATGCCTCATACACGCCATTGAGATCACAGCACTGGGGCCACATTAAGAAACCATTTTACTTCATTTAAAGCTTAGTCTCATTTGTGAATAACAAGTGACATTTTACCTCGTTGCCACATTCTGGGTTGCCACACAGGATTCCAGCTACATAAAACGGAAAAAGGCCTTTAGTCGTGGAGATTGTTCTAGAAATGAGTCATTTTACCATTGCATTGGGTCAGACACAATGCACTGGATGCTGTGTGACAGTGCATTAATAACAATGATAATAGTTGACCTTGAGATCTTTAAACGTTTCTTCTTTGTCCCGAAAAACCCAAATACTAACCCTGACACTGAATGCAGCCTCATTTCATAGAGGAGTTATGAGACGAATTAGCTTTTATTTTTAATGAGTAATGGGATTCAGCAATGGGAACAGGACAGAGATTAACTACAGTTCCAGTATCATTTTGAGTTTGGCCGTTTCCCTTGTCATGCCTCCGTGTCCAACAAGGGCCCAGGGGGACCATCCCAGTGGCCATTCGTATCATAGCCGATTGCGAGGAAGATGCTCACTAAGGCTGAAAATTAATCAAGTTAATGATTTTTGCAGTCATTAAAACAGGAGTGAGGGACTCTGGGTAATGAAATAGTGTGGCTCTTGCATCCGGATGAAGGGTTGGATGCCCGGTGACCAGATGGGTGTAGATCTTCTTAAACAGAATCACTTTCATCAGGTGACCTGAACTGTGCAGCTGTTGGTCAACTACTGAATATCTACAGAGCTTATTGGTCCCACCATCACAGAGTTTAAGTCTGGAAATGAAATTCAGGTCAAATTCTGTGCTGTTGGGTCTCTTATTTGAATAAGAAGAAGCAGGTGGTCAGAGTCAGCATTTGCAGGAACTTCAAACCAAGCACCTTGGAACTATGGTTTGTTTCCTGGGGAGGGGGGGTGGAGACCAGAAGTCGATATCTTGCTGGACTAGCTAAGCCTTGGCTCATTTTGAAATAAATTAATGAACTACAATGTTACAAAGACTCATTGGGGCGCCGGAGTCCATGCAAACAACTTTAATAAGATTCATGTGGCAGCACGCAAGAGTCACAGATTTGGGACAGACTACTCAAGCTTTTACTGGCCACATGTTACCTTTGAACGCCAGTCTTAATCTCTGATCCAAGACACGGATAAGAATTTCTAAGAATGACTGGAGCGTCCTCCTTGCAGCACATGGCCGTGTGAGGTTGTCTTAGTATTTTTTACTGACCAAGATGCTCTGTCAGTGGTGTGATACTGATCGTGAAGAATATTCATCAATGAGCAAATGACAGAATGACTCAGTGGGTGAGCATGAAAGTTCACCTCACTCTACGAACCATCAGCAAGTCACATGTACTACTGACATTCAGAAAATTAGAGCCAGACTCATTCTCAGTACCCTCCCCACAGTCCCCTTCAGAGTACCCTTCCCGTAGTGCCCTCCGGAGTACCCTCCCCACAGTCCCCTTCAGAGTACCCTCCCCTTAGTACCCTCCCCATGGGAATATCCCCACAGCCCTCTCCTCCACTGACAAGCCAGCATTTCTTGGCTAAGGCTCATTTTTCTTCCTGTATCGAGTTAGTTTCTGTCTCAAACAGCAGGCAAATGAACACTGATGAATTGCCTCTGTAGGAGAAAAGTGCCTTGGCTGCTCATTAGCGTATGGCGGGGTCCTGAGCAGCACTGTGGATTTCACACTCGTGCAGCAAATGCGACATGCATTTTGAAAAGCTGCAACACAGGCATGGGCGCATCACAGCGGACATCCCTGGCGGCATGATAGGGAGACACTGACTCTCCTGTTACCCCTAGCTGTAAAAATGACACAAATTGCAAATTGACTGAACTGTAGCACCGAGTGAAGAATTATGGGTATATAAATGGCCACACCCATGGCTGTATGAGAGGCACTTTGTGGCCCCCCAGGGGCCCCGACATGTTCAGTTGGTATGACCCCTCCTGACTGGTATGGTATGATCCCTCTGCAATATGACTACTTTCCTGTGACGTCAGGATGGATAATTATAATACAGATTATGAGGACTTTGTGGACCTCAAGGTGTGACAGCTCTGCTGTGTGTATTTTAGACTGCACAGTGGAATGGTTCAGTGCTGGTGGCTTGTTTACGTGTCTGAATTGCTTTAGGTCCATACTCAGCATCCCGTTTCCTGCAGTCTTTGGTGTAGCCTTTCCGCCTGTCCTCGGGTCATGCTGATATATATAAATATATATATATACGTCTTATTTAATTTCCCTTGATGGGTGTCTGTTGGCTGAGGCCTTGTTTTACCCAAAGCACTTTTTTGAGAAGCTTGGTTGTAGAGGGTCACCCTCACGACCGACCCAAAGCTGAAGTAAGTGGCTGATAAAGGTCCAGCAGCCACTAGGGGGCGCCCCGGTCTGATCAGCCTGTCAGAATGTGGTCATTCCCTTGTCATTCATACTTGGGAAGAAAGCTTCAACGTCAGCCATGGCATCTTCCTCCTCCTCTTCCTCCCCTTCCTCTCTCTGAGAAAGTCTGCAATCAGCTTTTTCTTGGGAAGGCCTCTCCAGCTTCCCGTCCAAGCCTCATACCGAGGGAGAAGCTGCTAGGTGACTCTGCTGGGAGTCAGGGGCAAGCCGTCAGCCCTTAATCGGGTACTTGTGTTAGTAAACATTCCGTGTGAATGTCCTTTATGGTGGAGTCTTTTTATTGAAAATACATCTGCATTTATGATAATAGATGGCTGTGATGGGTTGGTGCCCCATCCTGGGTCACTCCCTGCATTGCACCCATAACTTCTGGAATAGGCTCTGTACCCCTGCAACCCTGCATAGGACAAGCGGGTATGGAAAATGGATGGATGAATGGATGGATGGATGGATGGATGGATGGATGGATGGATGGATGGATGGATGGATGGCATTGTGGTAGCTTGGGTTGTGGATTCCATTACTTTCACCGGCTGTGAGTTCATGTTCTGCTGGTATACTACAGTCAGCAGCATGCGGCTAAGGGGATACGCATCACTGTATTCCCCATTGTGTGCCTGAAGGTGTGACTTGAGATGGACCCCAGGGTATCCACTGCTTCCTGGGATCCAAGTTCACCATGACCCTATCCTGGATAAGTGGTTGGAAAATGGCTGAATGGGTGGGTGGATGGACGGATGGATGGATCGATCGATCGATGGATGACTGATAAGCATGGCCCTTGTGTAAATACTGGTTATAGTTCTTACCTCCCCAGTCATTTGTCCTCTGAAACTGCCTCCAACACTGAAAGTGGCAGCAGCTCCAGGATCAGCCTGACTCTGGCGACCAGCCTCTTGGCTACTGTCCAGCCCTGCGCCACTCATCAGTCTGACGGGGGCACGGCGGACGAGGTTGGGAAGGGCTCTGGTTGTGCCGAGAATGTAGCAGCGGAATAGCGTGAAACCCTGTGTCATGTGACACGGCACCTGTTGCAGTGTTAGTGGGCACAAATCATTAGTGAGGGCTTCTGGGAAATACATCTTACAACTGTTTACTTTTTAAGCAGGTTCTGATTGGTTAGTTTTCCATGTAAGAGTGAGTCGTGTGTGTGGTCAGCCTATCAGTCAGCCCCTTTTCACCCAGGCTCCACCTCCTTTCTCCCTTTAACCAGGCATTCGGGCAGGCGTACTCCACCCAGCGCAAGGTGGCGGCGGACGGCGAGACCAACGAGGAGCACCTCCTGCAGGAGTCGGCCTCCAAGGAGGCGTTCTACACGAGCCGGCTAATGGAGCTGCAGGCAGAGCTGCGGCAGAGCCGCGTTGTGACATCCAACTCGCAGGCTGAGGGCGAGCGGCTCAATGTGCTGCTGCAGGAGCTGCATGAGGTGGGGCCCTGCCTGCCTGGGATGGGTGGGGGGAGGGGCAATATGCTGCCATGGTCTCCCATCAGGGTTAAGCAAGGTACCTCACCCTGGATCTAAGGGTACCCACCGGTCGGGGGGTGTGGCTACAGAGCGCCCAACAGAGAGAGACCAAATGCACCCAACCAATCATTACTGATTTTGTGGTATTGTTCCGGGACCCCCCCATAAGAGAGAGAACTTTTACCATCACCTTTAACCCCCCCAGGGCCAGAATAATAGTAAAGAGTATTAAGCTCTCCTGGGCAGCAGTACACGTGACGTCATGGTACTGCTCCATCTGCTGGTGGGACATATCCAGCACTAACTCCAGCTTGTCCTGTTGTGTGGGACACACCAATGGA
>JAODLD010000001.1:3131759-3144344 GCA_026781065.1 Mormyrops boulengeri | reverse complement strand
TTTTAAACCCACTTTTACTTAAATTTCCCACCCCCCCCCCCCCCGCGGCATAAATTCTGTTATATTTCTGTTTTTTCCACACTCACACCCTGTCTTCATCATGCCCTACCTGCATGGTATTCATATGCATGGCAAACTATTTTGCAGTCTTATCTTGTATAATAGGACATAAAAAATAATTTGATAGTTACATAAAATTTCATTATGAAGTTATGTATCGTATTTTGCACAGTGGTGCAGTGGTCTGCACTGTCACCTCACACCTCAAGTCTCTGTCTAGGTTCCAAGTGTGTGAAGTTTGCATGTTCTCCCTGGGTTGTGGTGGGGTTTCCCCTGGGTACTCTGGTTCCCCCCCACAGTCCAAAAACATGCTGAGATGAATTGGAGATATCAAATTACCCATAGCTGTGCATGTGTGAGTGAATGGTGAGTGAGTGAATGGTGAGTGAGTGAATGGTGTGTGAGTGAATGGTGTGTGAGTGTGCCCCGCAGTGGGTTGGCGCCCCATCCTGGGTGGTCCTTGCCTTGCGGCTGGGACAGGCTCTGGACCCCCCAACATCCTATGAATAGGACAAGCAGGTGCAGACAATGGATGGATTGACGTTGAACATCATCTTACCTTAGAACAGCAGTATCTCAGGTTGTCAACAGAGCACATGTGGAATCTTCGGCTGCTGCATCTGTTTGTCTTCTTTAAAAGTCCCCCTACCTCCCTAAATACTCTAAATTAGGACCCAATGTGGGGAATTTAGTGATTGTTACTTAAGTCTTTGATATTAGTTGGAGCGGCTTCTTTACTCGTGTGTACGCGCTCGTAAAAATAAAAACCTCCACAGTTCTCCTTGTAAAATAAACATGAAACAAAAATTTATTCCAAAGTATCTTCCACAAGAAAAAACTTAAATTTGGTTACTGTTAATAAGACTCGACACTATGGTAAGAAAAAACTGCATGATTCCCTGGCTAAAGGGAGGCCACTTTTGACTGGGGTTCGCTGGGACCCCAAAACATTTGTGTTTTTAAAAAACAACTAATCAAAGCAAAAATAGAAAACAATGATGTGACATCATTAGGAACAAATTGATTGACAGTCACAAACCAATTATTAAAAAAAATCATCTGTAAGCTATGACAAAACATATATATCTGACAAAACATGGATGTACAGGGACCCCTGTCAGTAGGATGACGGTTAACATCCATGGTTAAAATACAATGCCCCGCCCCCCCCTTTTATTACTGACTTCTTTTCATGACGTGATCTGTACATCACATGTTTAAATTAAACCATTTAAAAAATATTAAAATATGGGTCATTCTTACAAATTTAAGAATCTTTTGAAAAAAATGTTATGGTGAAATAGTTTTAGTTTTATTAAAATTATGTTATTTGTTCCTCTGATTTCATGATTTTCATGAGAGATTCATTTTTAACATGATAGGTAAGAGAAGATCATAAAGAACTATATATAGATTATATCTAAAACCTTGATCCTGCTGGGATCCCAAACACAATCTTCCTCCAAGCCACTAGGAACCATTCCGCAGTTGGGTGGCACCCAGGCTGTGTCATATCCATGGTAATGCCAGGTTTTTTGAAGGGGGTGTCCCTGGTAGTCTACTACTTTTTAGTAGAAAACTAAATTTGACTACAGTCCATGTTAGATATTAAGATTCAGATATTAAGTTGAGGAAGTTTCTACCCAAGGTCTCATACTTCTTGTTCCTGCCATCCTCTGGTATTAGGAGAATGAAGATTTTGCTACCATTAGGTATTCACACATGATCACCTGACAACTAGACATGAATTCTGCTAACTGCAAGATTTGCTGCAGTTAGGTTAAAAATTGTGGCAATAAGATAAGAATGGACTTTATTGATCCCAGCGGGAAATTCTGTGCATACACCGGCAAGATCATAGTGCACAGACAAAGATATATCGTGCAAAGACAGTACATATAGTGTAAATAAATAAATGTGGTGTAAACAAATTTAAAAGTACACAGTACACAAATAGAATACCCTGAAAACCTCAAGGGTGAATGAATGAATGAATGAATGAATGAATGGTGTTCTAAAGTAAATTAGGCATTCTATGAGACCAGCAACTGCTAGCATTAACTTCATACATACTCAAAGGTTGTCATGCCCTCATTTGTGAAAACATCCCTAACTACTGAGACCACACTGTCCGCTTATAAATCATTAAAAGGAAGGGTGTGTTATTAATGATACTTCATTAGAGGTTAATAGTCACTAGTCACTACTTAATAGGGATTGTGACCCCTATGTTAAAGTGGTAAAGTACCCTGTGGAGTTCACATGCAATGCGTAAAGCATAATCTGGAAAACAGCCTTAACTACTGAAAGCTCACTGTGTCATCATGTGTAATTAACAGGGCAGATGTGTTACTGAACAAGAAAATATAGTGATCAGGTTCCTTATAGTAAAGTGGGACATTATTCAACAAAGTTCATATGTAAAACAAAGTAAGCAAAACTGACTGCTAAAACCACAACAAATGTTTATTAAAATTTAACATAAGCATTCACCAAGAAGACACTTTCTGTTCATTTAAAAAGGTGGACACAGATTGGAACACAATTTTTGTCTTCCAAGACCATAAGCTCCTTTAACTGATCAAATGTCTTGACCTTCTGAGAAAGACACCAGCGATTAAACATGTTCTCCTTTTCTCGTGCAAACTCCACTTGAAGCCTTCTGAAAATTCCGAAACCGTTGCCGATAAAGCCTCAGGAACAAGCTGATGCTCCCGTTAAAACACATTGCAACAATAGCATCATACTGTAAAACCAGACGAGTTAGTTCAACTGAAACTGTTTGAGGAAAAACCGATTGCCTTAAATGATTTAAGTTTATGAACAAACAATTAAAGTACAAATATTTTCTGTATTGAGTAAAAGTAACTTTAGTATTCATAATTTAAGCGACTTGGTTAAATCAAGTTAAGAGGATCAGCTGCATTCAGTACACTGTAAAACCTAACAGTATTTCTTAAGAAAAGAAGTAAGTTAATAGAACAATTTTGCCTAAAAATTGGATTCACTCATTTCCACAAATTTGACTTAACTCAAAAAATAATTGCTGGAGTAGTAACTCAGTTGTTTTGAGTGTACTTAGATTTTTGGAGCATTTTATCAAAACAATTAACAATTAATTTTTGAGTAAAGTCAAATTAGTGGAAATGAGTGAATCCAACTCTTAGGGAAAATTAAGTTATATTAACTTACTTCTATTATTAAGAAATACTGCTAGGTTTTACAGTGTAGCTCGTGTTTTTGTAGTTGGGGAGACGGTGAAGACAACGTTGGTATAGTTCTCCATGCCTGGTAAGGGTATAGGTAAATCTTGGACATTAGCGAGGTTATTCACTGTTTTAGTGTGACTTGTAATTTCTCTAATGTATTGCAGGTTTACCGGTGAAGTGGATATCACTGCTGTTTTGTCTTTTTACATGCTATTGACAATGGCGTATCCTGTGGAGCATCTGGGTTCGCCGGACTGTTTCACCCAGTCAGTGTTAGTACTGGGGGTAGCCCAGCGTGGACCAGCGGTGCCCGGAGATTCCTGGAGTTGTGCTGTTCCACACAGCCTACCAGCCCTTATAAGGAAGCCCGGCACCCCATACTCCCGGATCACTCCCCTCAGGACTCCCCGAGGTCGAATGCCACAGTCGAATGCCTTCTCCAAGTCCACAAAACACATGTAGACTGGTTAGGCAAACTCCCATGAACCCTCCAAGACCCTGCTGAGAGTATAGAGCTGGTCCACTGTTCCACGGCCAGGGTGAAAACCACACTGCTCCTCCTGAATCCGAGGATCGACAACCGATGGACCCTCCTCTCCAGAACCCCCAAATAGACCTTACCAGGGAAGCTGAGGAGTGTAATCCCACTATAGCTGGAGCGCACCCTCTGGTCCCTCTTCTTAAAGAGCCACCACCCCGGTCTGCCAGTCCAGGGGCACTGCCCCCGATGTTCACGCGATGCTGCAGATGCGTGTCAACCAGGACAGCCCTGCAGCATCCTTAAGGAACTCCAGGCATATCTCATCCAGGGGTCCCGGCTACTAAGGAGCTTTTTAACAACATCAGCGACCTCTGCCCCAGAGATAGGGGAGTCCACCCCCAAGTCCCCAGACTCTGCTTCCTCATTGGAAGGCGTGTCGGTGGGATTGAGGAGGTCTTCGAAGTATTCCCCCCACTGACCCAATACTTCCCGAGTTGAGGTCAGCAGCACCCCATCCCCACCATAAACAGTGTTGATGCTGCACCACTTCCCTGCCCTGAGCCACCATATGGTGGACCAGAATGTCTTCGAAGCCGTCCAGAAGTCATTTTCCATGACCTCCTCTGGAGTCCCACAGGCCAAAAAGGCCCGATAGGACTCCTTCTTCAGCTTGACGGCATCCCTCCAGATCCTGCAGATTGGCACTGGGTCTGAGTTGATGACCAAGCTGATCTCACACATGTTCAATTGGGGAAAGATTGGGGGACCTGGCTGGCCATGGGAGGACCTCAACATGACACGTGCCGTGTGGACAGGTTTTGTCATGGAGAAAGACTGTGCCAGGGTGCTGCCTCAGGAGGGGTAAGTCCTGTGGATGCATGATGTCACTGATATAGTGCTGTGCTCTCAGGGTCCTCCGAATCACTACCAGAGATGACCTGAAGTCATACCCTACGACTCCCCACACCAGGACGTCATACCCTACGGCTCCCCACACCATGACGTCATACCCTACGGCTCCCCACACCATGACGTCATACCCTACGGCTCCCCACACCATGACGTCATACCCTACGGCTCCCCACACCATGATGCCAGAAGTAATGCCAGTGTGTCTCTCCACAGCATTAGCAGAATTGGTCCTCTCCCCTTGGGACTGTTATACGCCCACACATGATGGTTATCCGTAATGCAGAACCGAGATTCATTGTTGAACATGGTACAACGCCACTCGTGATTAGTCCTTGCCTGGTTCTGTAATGGCTGGCGCACAATACGACGATCCTTCCTTGGACTGGAACCTTCATGATGTGCATGGGTGCCCTCACATGTCAACTGGTTCCAACATCAGGCGACTTTGACATCTGCATGCCCCACATACCGGGTAATTGCACAATACGACCACTGGGCCTCATGCAAACTCACAATGCGACCCCTATCAAACTCCGTCAAGTGCGGGTAATGCTGTCTAATGCGTCTACCAGGCGTCCTCTGTGTCTGGTGACTAGACATGCCAGCTCCTTGCAAATCGAATCATTTACATACCCGTTGCTGGTCTGCATGTGTACCAAATTACATACAAATTAGACCATTATTTCTGGGTGCAAGCACTTGAGGGGCATGCTGGGACATTACAATATGTTACATGAATGCCATGGGTCGTGGGAAAGTGTCCAGGCACGGTAGCTAACTTAGCCTGAATGCTAACTGCAGGGTCTAATGTAAAGATACAGCGTGGATCCCTGATGCACTCTACTGGTGGAATGAGGAACTGTAGTGAAATTAAATTCATATAGTGTAGCAAAATAAATGTTTAAATTTACAATCATTTACTTAGCAAACGCTTTTGACCAAATGTCATACAAATAAGGATCAGAAAACAAGGTTAGAGAGTGTCCCGCGAGCAGTTACGGCCTTCATAGCCATGGGACTTGAACCAACAACCTCTTGACCGCTAGCAGAGAGTGAAGCTGACTCACAGTGTCCCCACGAAATATTAAATTACTCAGTCCTGTATTTGGAACCAGAAGTTAAAAATGCATTCCTAAAAGTTAAAGTCAAGAGCCTTATAATTTTCAAATTAATCTGAATAGTTTTTCATATATCAAAGTACTGTGTATCAGTTCAGTTCAGTACAGTATATATTACGTGTTTGTCACTTTTATTATTTCAGATTGTATCAGGCTCTGGTGTGGCACGGTGGTGCACTGGTTAGCACTGTCACCGTCACCTCTGTGACCAGGGTTTGAGTCTCTGCCAGGGTTCCGTGTGTGGAGTTTGCATGTTCTCCCTTGGATATCGTGGGGTACTCTGGTTCCCCCCCACCCCCAGTCCAAAAACATACTGAGGCTAATTGGACTTACCAAAATTGCCCATAGATGAGAATGGTGTGTGAGTGCGCCCTGCAATGGGCTGGCACCCCACCCTTGGTTGTTCCCTACCTGGAGCCTCTGGGATAGACTCCGGAGTCCCCATGACCCTTAATAGAATGGTCCCCATGACCCGCCCAGTTTTGATGCCTGCACTGTCTGGAACAGTATCTTTTATCCTGTCTCTCCCAGCACTAATCACTAGCGTCACGAAGTTCACATCTGTGCTACTCTGTTCGCGTCCGTCTTCCTGCACCGTGACCACGCTGCCTGCTTCCCACATGGTGCTATTTAAGACCAAACAGTCTTCATAATGATGACGTTCACAGCCCACAGCAAACCTGCAGCCGACTGGAAGTGAGCTTATGTTGAACATGCTTCAGTTTCTTTCTATAAAAATAGGATTTATGGTTCTGAAGCTGTTTGAGCCCATCACAACACAAAGTTATATGTCACACTTTTGCACCATGTAGCTGAAGTAGCAAATCCGATAACCTTGAGGCAGAGAAGGTAATTTAATCAGGCATGAAGCTCTTTGCATGCATGTCCAGTCTGTGTTTTAACGGGCAGGGCGGGACGTAGGAACTTAGCTTTGCAGAACAGGTTTGGGACATGAATGACGTCGGTAGTCTTGACATGGACAAGGGGCCCGGAACATTCTAGAAGTCTGTGGGGGCAGCATTTCTAGCCTCGCTTTGCCACTACCTATGGATTCCTGTTAGACCCACAGGCTCCGTCTCATTCTGGCAGGGAAACAGGTCAGGTGCGTCTTTGGGGACACGTCAGAAATATATACACCATTACAGTTCCTGATTGCTGCTTTTTTGTTAATGTGACAGTCTGTCATTGAGACTAGCTTAAGACGGTCTCTAGGACAACAGGAACGAGAAGCAGTAAATCTCTATATGAAAGATTACCCAAATCTGCCCCAGTCTGACCCCCCAGTTTCTCTGGGAACATGTGCAGGAGGTTAAATGTCACTTGCGTTTGTGAACATATTTGTAAAAAGGGGGCAGTAACCTGCAGATTTCTCTGATTGGCTGGATCAAACAATATGAGCGGACGGAGAGGGGAAATGACCTCAATTAAAAAATCATGAATATTAATCACTTATGAGAGCAATTAAATGGAGACCATGACGTGACCGGTTGATATTCCATTTATGTCATCAAGTGAAAGAAATGCTATAGTAATAGAAAAAAACAAAGTATAGACACATCCATTCATCCATCCATCTTCCAACCTCTTATCCTGGTCTAGGTTGTGGTTGCTTCCCCCAGGCAGCACCAGACTGCGGTACACACTGGGCAGGATGCCAGTCCATTACAAAGAAATTGAAACAAAACACAATCTATGTAATTATTACAGATGATTAATTAGCCAGTGTTATTATAACCGTCAGGCTGTACCCAAAACATTCTCAACAAATAAGGCTGAAGTAGTAGAAAGCTTTTGGCTGACCCCCAGCTGTCTATGTTCAACACTCTCTGTGTCCCATTCTCTCTGTATCCGGCGCTCTCTGTGTGTGGCGCTCTCGGAGTTTGACTCTCTGTGTCCAATTCTATCTAACATTCTCGGTGTCCAGCACTCTCTGGCTCTGATGGTGTCTGTGTCCGACGCTCTCTCTGTCTGACGGTCTCTGTCCGACGCTCTCTGTGTCTGACGGTCTCTGTCCGACGGTCTCTGTCCGACGCTCTCTGTGTCTGCCGGTCTGTGTCCGACGCTCTCTGTGTCTGATGGTCTCTCTCCGACACACTCTGTTTCTGATGGTCTCTGTGTCTGATGCTTTCTGTGTCTGACATTCTTGGTGTCCAGCGCTCTCTATGTCTGACACACTCGGTGTCTCATGCTCTCTGTGTCCAACATTCTTGGTGTCCAGCGCTCTCTATGTCCGACACGCTCGGTGTCTCATGCTCTCTGTGTCCGACATTCTTGGTGTCCAGTGCTCTCTATGTCCAACACGCTCGGTCTCATGTTTTCTGTGTCCGGTGCTTTCAGTGTCTGACATTCTTGGTGTCTGATACTCTTGGCGTCCAACACTCTGCGTGTGTGATGCTCTCAGTGTCCAATGCTCTCTGACCGATGCTGTCTGTGTTTGACGTTCTCGGTATCCGATGCACTCAGTAAGCGTAGTTTGCTGTTAGTTGCCCTCCTGATGGTTTTTATATATTTCAGAGAATAAAGATGGGCCCTATATTGTAGGTTCTTCAGCTCGCCTGTAAGAAGACAGACACTGATGTCCTGGGGGCGGGATCAGGGTGAGGAGAAAGAGAGAACAGAAGAGGGGTAGCAGTGGAAGTGGAGCAGTGTGAAGTAGGACCAGGGGGCGGGGGGTTTAGCAGAGATAGCGGCGGTCGCTCTTGGTCACCTTCACAGAGGAGTGCACCACGTTGGGCACAAAGCTGCGCTTGACCCCCTCCCAGCCCTCCTGGATGGTGATGGTCCCACGCCAGACCAGCTCGAAGGTGTCACGCATCAGCTCCGTGAAGGCTTTCTCCACACTGATGGTGCTGCAGGCCGAGATCTCCACGTAGCGCATGCCGTAGGTGCCCATCAGCTTCTCCGCCTCCTGCCGGCTGACCTGCCTCCGCACCTCAGGTCGCACTTAGTCCACGAGCACGAAGACGATGGCCTGCGACTGCACGTGGCTCCGCGCCTCCTCCAGCCACTCATGAACTATTTACCAAATTATGGTAGTAGGCTCTGGCGATGGATCTGAAATGGGAAACGGAGAGGGGAGACACTTGGGAAAGTGTGCAAAGCTAGGAGGAGAGGGCACTGGGAAGCTGAGAACTGGGTTAAGTATTTTTGCCCGTGTCTGCATTTGCAAATAAACACGAGAGTGGCTATCTATCCATCCATCTATCCATCCATCCATCTATCTTCCAACCACATATCCAGAGTACAGTGAGCCTGGAGCCTATCCCAAGCAGTACAGGACAGAAGTAGGCAGGGGACACCCCAGACAGAATGGTAATCCACCACAGGACACTCGCAACATGTGTTAAGCTGAAAACAACACTGACTTTTAAGCTTATTAGGAAAACTGTTTTGATAGTTACAAGGTTACTGTTGAGAAGAAAAGAAACTTAAAAATAGTACACACAAGTAGTACACACAAGTAACGGTGCAGACTACCTGAATTGCTCCCGCCCTGTAGTGTCCCAGATCTGAAGCTTGATGCGTTTCCCTGGTTTGATCTCCAGAAGGCGTGAGAAGAAGTCAACCCTGACCATGGAATCCGACACCTGAGCAGTGTCTCTCTGTGAATCGCCAGATCAGACCGTCGAATCACCAATCGTGATCAGCCGGGACCGGTGCAGCCATCATTCAGCTGGGGTCTGCAAAGGCATATCATGCCACCATTATACATGATAAGTCTATAATACTGACTAACATGTTCGGTCGAGCAAAGATAGACAGACAAAATGCTGGTGGATGTTTTCAAAACGTATTATTCATATCCAGAGACGGATCGTTCAGGTCCATAAAGTAAAAATCCAGACAAGATTTTGACTAACCGGTGAAGTATTAAGAGTCACAGACACAGAGTGCTCAACTGGTTGGTTGAAACAAAATCTTGGTCTGGATTTTTACTTTCTGGACCTGAATGATCCATCTCTGGGTATGAATAATACTATTCCACCTCTGTTAGTATCAGGAGGCTTATCTGTGTCAGGTCACTTTAGTGCGAACCTATCTGGCTTTACACATATCCCCCCCAACGCATATTCCCTGGCACACAAGACATTCAAACTGCATGGATGGAAAAATATTTCTCACTTGTTTTCTCTCACTGACACAGTATGGTTGAAAGTCTCCTTGTCCCCAACCTTCTGCATGAATAATTCATAAAATCTACTCTATTCAGCTACAATCAGATCCCTTCTGAAAACCCTGTGATGCTGAAAGATTATTGAGTAGCTGACATAGCGGCCTTCTGTGAACAAACACTGGGAATGCCCTTTTTAACATAACAACTTACATCTCAGGAACACCAAAGTGACTTAGTGTTTGTTATAGTTAATTTAATAACATTTCGAGGTCCAAGGGGGGCTTTCTTGATGGCTTCCTCGTCTCGTTAACTCAATTATTTCGGTTCTGTTTTACTCTCTGTTTTAACAGCACCTCACTCACGTCGCCTTAGCACCGTTACCATAGGACCCTAAATAGCGGCGCAGTTATATACCTTTCTATTTTACAGTACACGGGCGATATTACCGTAATTGCTGTGGTAGAAAGTATATTAGGATTTTACGTTAAAGCGTTTGGCCGTCTGTACTTAATTAACAGATTACATGTTACATCAGATTCTGCTCAGATGTTTAAACAGCAGATTTTTAAATCCTCTTGTTGTAGATAAATAAGTATGAAAGCTATTTTATAGTTAGAAAGGTCTCAGAATAGACATGTCAGATGGACAGATTCGGGAAGAGAGTTCATGACTCGTAATGCTGTAAAGACTCCAAATCCCATAATGCAGTGCGGCGCGGTTGAAAACAGGCGTGGTCCCGGTCTAGCCGTGGTCAGCAGAATGACAGCTAGATGGGCTACATTCAGTGACACTGGGCACAGTACTAGGAAGTCCGTACGAGGCAGCGGACAGGGGAGATCTGCATTTAGGAAGTAGTAGACGACTTTAATCATCGAAAGTATTCTATAACGATCGGCAATGGGATGAAATGATTAAATTAACATTGTTAGTAGATATCTTCAAAGTGGTAAAAAAAAGTTTAAAATACTTAAAAATTAGAATTTTGTGTATATTTTCAGAAAACAATTTGGATTATGTGAAGTAACAACACTTTAAAAAAAAACGTAACGAAAGAAAATAGCATGTTCCTAGAACGTCAATAGAGGTAGACGTAGACTTCAGGCTTAAGGTTTCTCAATTGAATAGTAAATTATTGGATTTGGGTAAGGCACGCCGATCGGGTCTGGTGTGATGCAGCTGATTGCTCCGGCATGAAGCGCATGTGGGAGTAGACTGGCAGGCGTGCAGGAAGTCACCATGCAGAAGGAGCACCTCTTTAAGGTTCTGGTCATCGGAGACCTCGGGGTGGGGAAGACCTCCATTATCAAGCGCTATGTTCACCAGATTTTCTCGCACCACTATCGCGCCACCATTGGAGTTGACTTCGCGCTGAAGGTGCTGACCTGGGATAACCGGACGGTCATTCGCTTGCAGCTTTGGGACATAGCCGGTACGTGACCGCTTCCTTTCGGTGTCACATGGGCATCTCGCTAAACTTTCACCATAAAGCTGGTTTATAAATAACTGTCGTTGTTTATTCACCCATTCAGCCTATAACTGAACTTTTTCCATGTTGTTTTCACAAGTAAGTTGTTCATATTCACTTTCCGCATTGTTAATGTTATTCGTTTTAAACAGCTTACCTAAACTATTTTTGAATTACAGCCTTTATCTCACAGTAACCATAATTTTACCCATAGATAACTATGGCATTTAGATTCATACGTTCTGTATACTGAAATGAAAAGGCAGTCAACCATTAAGAAACCAAAAGAATTAGTAAGCCTTAGAGATCGGCGTCAATCCAAGAACTCCCGATGTGGAGAGAAGGGAGTCTGTGGCGCAGGTGTGGGTGGCCGTAACGACTCCAGTTATATATAGCTATGTCTTTTACTATACTGAATTCTGACGGTAATTTTCCTGGCTTTTCGACGTTCCATGGTGCACTTTCTTGCTCTTTCATTCCTTTTTTGTGGGTTTCCTCCGTTTCATCCCCCTTTCCCACTTATCTCTGGCATCGCTGCCCGTACCCAGCCTGACTGTAGGACTGCCTGCCTTGCCTTAATCTCATCTGATCTCGTTAGCATCACATGAGGAGTGGAGCCCCCGCCCCATGAGGACTCACATCTCACTTGACTTCTCAAACTCTCCCTCTCTTTCTGTCTTTTTTGCCCTCTCTATCTCTCTCTCTTCCTTGCCAGAACTGCACATCTTCACTTATAGAAATGAAAGCAGCAAGCTGAAATGTGGCATTGTGGGATTTCGATGGTACTGACGATGCTGTGTGCGCCCCCCAGGGCAGGAGCGATATGGGAACATGACGCGGGTGTACTACCGGGAGGCAGTGGGGGCACTACTGGTGTTCGACGTGACCCGCACCTCCACCTTCCAGGCAGTGCTCAAGTGGAAGGCTGACCTTGACGACAAGATCTCCTTAGCCAACGGCAAGCCTGTACCCGTTGTGCTATTGGCCAACAAGTCTGACCAATCACGCGAAGGACTGTCTTCTCAACTACCCAAGCTGGATGCCTTTTGCAAAGAGCATGGCTTTGTGGGTTGGTTTGAGACCTCTGCCAAGGTAAGGGGCGAGATAAGCAGTATAATGGATGGAATATTGATGAAAATGGGCCTTTGGTGTTTGCTAATTGTTACAGGATTGCAATGAGCAAAATTGTCATCCATTATGAAGCTGATGTCCCCAATCAATGAGCC
>JAODLD010000001.1:3121083-3131659 GCA_026781065.1 Mormyrops boulengeri | reverse complement strand
GGCGTGGTTTGTCAGAGTTGTTGGGAGTGGTTTGTGTTTAAGTCGGCTGTGGGGCGTGGTTTGTCAGAGTTGTTGGGAGTGGTTTGTGTTTAAGTCGGCTGTGGGGCGTGGTTTGTCAGAGTTGTTGGGCGTGGTTTGTGTTCAGCTAAGTGAGAAATCCTGTTCCATGGAACACCCCCCAGGTTTATCTCGTTTTTAAAATGGAGGCATACATAGGATGAAAATATTATGATGTGCAGTATTTATTTTATTTTATTGAAGGCTTATGCCTTAAAATCCTAAGATCTTTTATGTTATAAAATCCATTTTCAGTAATTGTCAGGTTTGTTTTTAGAGCCATTGGCCATAGATTTAAGATTTTAGATCGATCAAGTGTTTGGAATTAAATAGTCGATTTGCCAATCGAGTACCTGCAGTTATACATGTGGAATACACCATTAATCGCTAAGGTGCCCGATTAAGAAATAATAGTTTAACAACCCTGCTTTCCCTCTCTTGTCTCATTGCCGTTTGTCCATCGAGCCTTTTGAAAGCACTGAAATTCAGCATGTACTTGCTTGTAAATAGTATTTATGTTGAAAATGACTAATCTGTACATCACAAGCTTAACCATCAAACTTTAAAATATGGGTCACTCTCATGAACTTGAGAATTTTTCCAAAAAAAAATTGCAAAGAAATACACTATTTATTGTTGTCAGGTCTATTAAAATGCTGCCATTTGTTCCTCTGTTTTGATGATTTTTGAACCATTAATCACCCCAGAGGTAAAATTGACATTTTGAATAATGAAGTCGTATAATTTAAATCTGTCTTTGAACTAATTAAAAAAATCAGCTAAAATTGATATGTAACAGTAATGGGTTCATGAGATTGACCCATATGCTCCTTTGTGTTCATTTTGCGTTAATTTAGGGATTCAGTGTATATTTATGATTTTAAGTTACTGCGATTAATTACTGAAAACTGTGCGATTAATTTGTTAATTTTTTTTAATCGATTCACAACCCTGATTGGCTTCCCCTCTGCTCCTTATCCCCCCACTCTGCCCTCCCACATCTTCCTTACCCCACTTTTCCCTCTTGTATTCTTCCTCTTCACTTCCAGTTGCTTCCTTCCAGCCTTGTTCCTCCCTTTCAGCTCCCTTTCAACCTTTAAGAACATTCATCTTTCATGGGACACCTTTCACAGTGGGCCATGTCAGAAAACATGTTGAGTATCTGGACCATATTGACCCCCCACATTGATCAAGGTTACAAACAGCTGTGCCAAACCACAGCCAGGGGGGATGTCATCCTTGGGCACAATCGAGTATCCGACCGGTCATAAAACCTTTACTTCAGGCCGTTTCTCATGGCTCTGATGTCGTCTCTTCACAGCCGGGCCGTGTGCCTTTAAGACCTGCAGAAACACCTTGGTGTGACTGGATCATCCTAGAGGAAACACCGATGCCCTTTCCTTTTGGCACTGAAAGCCAAGGGTTGACCATGGGTGGTCGCTGGTCTTCACTCCTGACCTCATAGCTCATACTGTAGTTGTATACCAGCAGTCGCCAGCCAGTAGATCACCAAAACATTTTTAGTTGACCATGACACAACTTCCAATCCCCCATTTCAGTGAAATATACTGAAAGTGACCCCCATGCCCTGGTTGGCGAAACATACCAAGCCCCTCCCCACCCCCCACTCTCCCCGGTTCAAAAGATATGCCAATAAAATGTTCTGGGGCAGCATGAAAATCTGTGGGGATTCTCTGCTCATGTTCTCAGCTCATGGACAGTAGTAGGGCAATCAACGGGCAATACACCTTATTACTAAGTGCAGGGAATGGTGGCACTGTAGTTCGCTGTGTCTAAATTGGCATATAATTGGATGGCTCGTTTGGAGCCTTAGCCTTAGCATACAGGAAGTGATGCATTAACAATGTGTCTGTCCCAACCCAGGTGGAGCGGGAGAAGGCCCTGCTGCTGATGAACCTGCAGGACTCACAGACGCAGCTGGAGCACACGCAGGGAGCCCTGACGGAGGAGCATGAGCGCGTGCACCAACTGACGGAGCGTGTCAATGCCATGCGGCATCTGCATTGTGACAAGGAGGTGGCGGTGAGCGAGAAGGCAGCCAGCAGCCACACGCACCTGGACAACACCCACGGCCTGGAGGTGCTGGAGTGCAAATACAAGGTGGCCGTGACGGAAGTGATTGACCTGAAGGCGGAGCTCAAGATGCTCAAGGAGAAGTATAACCAGTGCGTGGAAGGCCAAGCGGAGGAGCGGGCTCATGGCGAGGCCCGGCTGCACGTGCTGGACGACCAGGTGAGCGGCTTGGAGCAGAGCTGCCGCGAGGGCCAGCAGCGCATCGTCAATCTGGAGGGCGAGCTGCGGAACATGAGTCTGGCAGCTGCCGAGAGCCAGAGCCTTCTGAACGCTGCCCAGGACGAGCTGGTGACCTTCAGCGAGGAGCTGGCGCAGCTTTACCACCACGTCTGCCTGTGCAACAACGAGACGCCCAACCGCGTCATGCTCGACTACTACCGGCAGGGCCGGGCCGCCCGGGGCGGCAGCCTTAAGGGCCCCGAGGACCCACGTGTCCTGCTGTCCCCCCGCCTTGCTCGTCGCCTGGCCGCCGCCTCACCTCCTGAACCCCGAGCCGATTCCCCATCCAAAGACCCTCCCACAGACGGCAGCAAGGACCCGCAATCGAGCCCTGCCCGTACCCCCGTGGGCTCGCCAGTCATCAGCATCTCGCCATCGCCAACACCCGCGGCCCCTGAACCCGGCACCGACCTGCGTCGGGAGCCCATGAATGTGTGCAACCTGAACGCCATCGTGCGCGACCAGATCAAGCACCTGCAGCGTGCCGTCGACCGCTCGCTGCAGCTGTCCCGACAGCGGGCCGCTGCCCGTGAGCTCGCACCCGCATTCGACAAGGACAAGGAGGCCTGCATGGAGGAAATCCTCAAGCTGAAATCACTGCTGAGCACCAAGCGCGAGCAAATCGCCACACTCAGGCTCGTCCTCAAGGCCAATAAGCAGGTGAGCCGGGGGGGGCGGGCTGCCTTCGTCAGCTTCATCATCCTCATCCTCACGAATATTGCTAAATTAAATGCTATTGTTCCCAGGAATTCCCCATTAGCTCTTTGCCCCATTAACCCCGTAATTCATCCACCATCCGGTATTACGGAGCCTTGTCTCTTCCCCACAGACCGCAGAGGTGGCGCTCGCCAACCTGAAGAGCAAATACGAGAACGAGAAGTGCATGGTGACAGAGACCATGATGAAGCTGCGTAACGAGCTGAAGGCCCTGAAAGAGGACGCGGCCACCTTCTCCTCGCTGAGAGCCATGTTCGCCACAAGGTGAGGGGAACGGACCCCAGCCCATAGGGGGTTCAAACCCCAAATTTTACTATATGGCTAAATGCCTGAGTGCAAGAGCAGACTGGCAACAAAAAGTAGACTGAAAATTTGATCTCTTGCTGCTGATCAGGGTGGGGGTGGAGGGTTTTTGCTATATTTTTGCCTAGTTTGGCTGCTTGCAATCACAGGATATATAATGCCAGGGATTTGGGACCGGCCTTCACAAGACCAGCCCATCAGGAAGATTCCCGACCTTCCCAGCAGGCAGTCCGCGCCTGCCTCAGGATACCCCACACTGGGCTGAGGAGTATGTAAACAGAGCAGCTGGTCACTCCCTACCTCTGTGATCCCCCTCCCCCCAGGTGCGACGAGTACGTGACGCAACTGGACGAGATGCAGCGGCAGCTGGCGGCTGCTGAGGATGAGAAGAAGACGTTGAACTCACTGCTGCGCATGGCCATCCAGCAGAAGCTGGCGCTGACACAGCGACTTGAGGACCTGGAGTTTGACCACGAGCAGTCGCACCGCGGCCGCGCCAGCAAGGTAGCCAAGCTCAAGGCCAGCCCCTCCAAAGTAAGTGGAAAGGCGGCCTCGACGGCGCCCCCTAGTCCCACTGCCGCCTCTGTGCTCGTTTTGCCTGTGGCTCAGGGTCCCCCAGCCCCACACGCCGTCAGCCTTTCTGCTATCAGCAGCCCATCCCCCCTGGACGTGCCCCACTCGGCCTCGAGCTGGGCGGGGTCTCCCCAGTCGTTCCTCCTGAGCCACGCTCAGTGGGCCCTGGGTGTCCAGGCTTTCGCCACTGATACCCACAACTTCAGCCTAGACTTCCACCCACACCCAGTTGCAGAAACGCGCCTCGCCGTGAGCCCGAGCTCGGCCCCCGCCTCACCCTACCGCTCGCCGGTCATGGGCGTGAGGTCCTCGGTACCCAGCGCTGGCAGAACTCGTACCCTTGCTGAAAAAGCGCATGTCACCGCCCTGAGTTCCTCAGCCCCCACACCCTGCCACCTCGACTCCCGCACCTACACTTCCCATCATCTCCATCACTGACTCTTGCCAGGAAGTGAGGCCGGGTGACACAGACAGGAAGACAGACTGGTTTCCTGTTACTTCCCACCAGTAGCCGCCTCATAACCACCTGAATGGACATTCCTCAGGGATTTGTATCGAGACGGAGCACATGACGACCGCTTTCCCATGGATACCGTTGGTTAGTCTCTGACGGGCCTTTTCTTAACAGCCATTGTGGGGGTTGGTTGTCTCTCCCCATCTTTTCTTGTCTCTCCACAAGAGGAGACATTAATTCACCTGCATGCGCTGTCCCATCTCACTCACTTCTGTACCTGCAGAACTGAATATCACAGGACCAAAGTCAAACCAATAAAATAAATGGATCTTTTGGGAACCTGAATGTTTTTCCAAAGCTTCTGGGTTTTTCTTTTAGAAATAAGTTATGATTTTATGTCTTTTTTTATTTAGCGATATAAAATATCATAGCGTAGCATAGATAGATATTACTGACTATCATTTTGGACCAGGTTGTTTGACACAACCCTGATCAAACATATCTGACATTTCCATGTTTGACAGTAAAGATCACCAGACTTTTAATAGTCAGCTGTGTCTGCAATGCCTTTAAAACTGTCATTCATTGATTTTTGCGGAAAACTGTATGATTTTTTAATCCAACACGCATTAAATTGAAAACAATAATGTAAATACTGGAACTGTGGCCTTACAGCAGGAAATGATGCTGAATGATGATTTGTGCATCTTTGCTGCCACCCAGTGATAAACTTTGGAAATAACAAGTAAGGTTTATGCTAAGGTTTAGATGCCTTGCGATGTCTACCACTGCCTTACGAAGTAGAGATCAAAATACTTCAGTATGTGTTATGTGCATGTAACTCAGGGACTTGAATACACTGCCCTGAAGCTGATTACACGCAAAGTTTGTGTGGAGAATCTAAAACGTAATTTGGAGGAAAGAAGTGGGTCGTCGTTATTAGCATTGATAAAATGGATCGCAATTTATAACAGACTTTGTAACAAAAGACCTTGTCAACAGACCTGGCAATGTATGTTGTGAGAGAAAGTAGTAATTGGCAGTAGTTTGATAATAAGATTATTAGATTTAGTCACTTTATTTATTCATTCGTTTACTTTATTTGTTTGTTCATTTGATTGTTGACTGTGATATTTCATGCACACATAGAGAATTCCAGAAGTAAGTCTTCTAAGTGAAAATCGTGCTTAGGCTCACGGTTATCCTTCATGGAAAAACTGGGCTCTGTCATTATTTATTTATTGGAGCAAAATGCATTTGACAGATATAATGTGACCGCATGATGTTTTCACAAAACATCTCATAGCCTGCAAAAAACAATATAGGCACCATTCACGGTCATTAAAAAAATCTTCAATCGGTCCGCATTGTGGACATTAAGGTGGCAATATTTGGTCGGTTAGAGGAATTCGACCGTATTCGACTGCTATCCTCCGGCAGCCATGGCAACGCAAATGAAAGTAGGATCTAGCTGACTTTTTTGCATCCTTTTGTATATCATGTACCTCAGTGTCTCCCATGTCCAGCTCTGTTCTTATGCCTGTCAGTCTTGGTCCACCAGGGGGCAGACCACAGAATATGGATACAGAAACCTGTTATAGCAATAACGCGTCAGCCGGCGAGGAGACACATCTGTAGCTGTTGAATTAGAAATTGTCGGGCTCTTGACAGGCTGCTTTAAATTATGGAGCATTCCTGCCTCCTGGAGTTTCCAGCCAACTTCAGCAAAATCGGCTCGTGATCCCGGCTTGCAGCTCCGTCTTCAGCTGACTCCGAGGTCCCCAGTGCCCTACTTGTGGCATCATTTGTTCTGACATCTCTCCACTTTGCTACTACTTTTACGACGTATTTTCACCATTTGCAAATCTCTTCTGTTAGGAGACATGAGCAGCATCGTTACCCATAATGCCCTGATTTCAGTGACAGACGCAGTATCATCCCCTATTTTCTATGCTAAACGATCCCACAGATGCATTTTTCCTGAATGACGAAGGAGATGGAACAAGGGTGTGGTCGCTGAAAGTGGAGTATTCGAGAATCTCAGGGATTTGCGTCTTGGTGGAAAATGCTAAATTTGTGAAACTAGAAACCAGTGTAACCTGTCTGTGTCGCCCAGTATCTAAGTTTCGAACACACACCCCCAACAAGCCAGCGCACATGTAGACCCATTCACATTCCTATGCATATGCAGGCCCCGCCCGATCCTTTCAGCCAGGATGACGCTACTGACGATAATCGGGTTTTCGCCACTAGGTGACACTGTTTAGTCACTCCCCGTTTTCCATTCGCTGTCATTTAAGAAGATTCTATCTAATCTGTCAAATGCAGCTTGGCCTACGTATTGATTATTTATTTGGTTTTATTGGATACGTTCTGTTATTTATTACTTCATACATTATATGGTTTGGTGTGTATGACCAAGCTATATAGTTAAAAACTCATTCTGTTTGCTTGCTTTCAGTATGACTGATGGTAAGAAGGGGTCCTAAAATATTTCTCCATGTAAGACTCTGCTCATTAGACCGTTCTGGGGCGTTAATACGTTTAAGATATTTTAAGCAGGAATTGAATGGTATACGAAACACTCTTTTACCGGTTTACATTGCGTGTGGTCATATTTCTGCAGTTAAAATTTTTGTTGTTCTTGTGTGAAACTGTTCAGACGTGTAGTGTGTATAAATGAATATGTGTTTTGTTTTGTCTGTCCGTTGAACGCACTTTAAAATCTGTCTGCCGTCATGGTGTGGTGGGCTGAGAGGCATGACGGCTCATTTGTGGTAGCATAGTACGTTTTTTTTTTTTTTTGCTTATTCTCAGTTTTTCAGATTTAATCATTTTATTTTTTTGCTTCCTCGTTAATGTTAATATGTAGCTGCAGGTAACTGAAATGGTAATTGTGCACGGAACATTGCTGCGGGCTCATGGCATCATTTTTTGCGTGTCTTCCTGTAAATGGAAGTTGGATTTGCTCCACCGCCCCAGTCTTTCCCTCCGCCGCTCCGTCTGTCTCCCTCCGGCCTTTTTAATAATGGACATTCAGGTTTCGGGCGATACGCACCGTGGCGGTTTGTTTAATATTTGAAAAACAAAAATAAATGTACAATTTGCTCCATGTCAAAGAGACCACTTATCCACAATAAAAAAATAATTTACCGGTTCTGCTGATTGGTTTGATTAGTCGTCTTGGATGCTTTTGTGTATGAGATTACCATATATTTCGCCAGTGTAACGGACTTTTTAAAATGTGATACTGTTTTCGTGTTGGAAACGGGCGGCGTACTCTTCATCGGGGGCGTGAGAAAACTGTCAAGGATCCCACCCAGAATAAAAACCAAGGACCTCAGGCCTGTGAAGACTACACCAGGACCCAGATGAAGAATGCCATAGGCATGGTTGTGTCTCTAAGCCAGCAGGACTTCACAGCAAGAACTGTGGAAGATGCAGTGCCCCCCACCCCCATCCAGAAGTGGGACATTCTCATTGGTCACGGTCACATGGTTTGTTGCTATTTGTGGTCTTTGCTGGAAATCTGATCCCAATGTCAGATCACTTTGAGGTCCTGTGGCTGGAGTTCACCTGTCAGCTGCATGTGTGACCACTGTCCCCCCTCCTATCACTGTTGGTTTAAAGGGGACACCCGGATGCTTATTTCAGCTGTCCTGGTCTTCTGCAGCAATTCAGCACTCATTAAATAACTCCATTACTCATTACATGATTACATGATACATTGTGCTTTTCAGTTAATAATTAATCAATTAAAGTAAATGCACATTAGCCATTCCACTTGATAGACCAGTCCTTGTTCAATGGCAACCCATCAACCTGGACTTTCACTGCTCTGTACAGATGTTCCTCCACGTAAGACGTGGTTACATTGTGATGAACCCATCATACGCTGAAAACGTCCTAAGTCGTTTATGAATAAGAGATTGTGTGACACATTTGGGCATTTGGTAGACATGATGGAATTTGGCTACATACAGGGAAAAAAACACCATTCGATACACTGTAAACACTGTATGAGATGGTTATGCTCGGGGTCGCTATGGAGACCGGATGTGCGGCCGAGTAGACGCTACCATTGCCCCGGTATCAGTAGGAAGTATTGTAGAGCATATCACCAGCCCAGGAACAGATAGAGTACTGTGCATCTTAATCGTGCTATTATTAAGTCGAAATATCCAAATTCAGGGTTCCCCAGTTCTGGTCCTGGTTTACAGATTTCCCTGAACAAACACACCTACAGTACCAAACCTGGTAATTAGCTGACGTAGATTTGTTTCTGAAATCTGCAAACTGTGTTGGATTCTGGCCCTATGTACTGGAATTTGGGAACGCTGGTTCATGGTTTTGCTACTTTTTGTCCTGTAGGAGGCACTGTGCTGGTCCACAGACACTCTCTGTATTACCACGGCATTGTGTTTTCATTTATTTATTTAGCAGACACTCCCAATGCAACATATGTCAGGCGGATAATATTAAATATAGTATTACGAGCAAAGACAGAACATAAAGCACTTCACATAAAACTACTCTTAAATATAAATGTCTTTCTTCTTACATACATTGTGCCAAATCCTTTCTCCCCACGTGTTTATAAAGGCGAAATACTTTCCCTGCAGGAAAATATCAAAATCCATTATGATTTGTCTCTAAGACATTTTTTCTCATGTCAGAAAATCTGCTCTCTTGGTTATACCCCTTTAATGGACTGTTCTCCAAGGTTTTAAAGGTCTGGACTGCACTCTCCCTCTGCCCTGCCTGTGTGTGAGTTTTATTCCCCTCCGATTTCTCTGCATCTCTTTCTTCCAGCACCATTTACGATGGATCGTTGTGCCTCTGTATCCCTGACTCATTTCATTACATTTTCTCTGTGTTTGAACTGAGTACGACACCAGAGGACATATCTCTTCTTCCTTCTTCCCCTCTCCCCCTTCTTTTCTTTGTGTTCTGCCCCGCCCCCCTCCTCTCGGGCCCCCACCCCCCATCAGTCATAGTGCTGCGATGGCCGTCCATGTGGTCCCGGCCTCCAGTTCCTGGCAAAGCAACAGCAGAGGCGACAACGACAGCAGCCTTCCTTCCGTTGGGCTTCTCACCTGTCACTCACAAATGTCTCCACCTCCTGGCCTATAATCTGGGTTCATGGGTGACCCCACCCTCCCCAGTATCTGTCAGCAGGCCCGTCCCACTGAAAGTGCTGCCCCATATTAGCAAGACCAGGACCATTCAGTGCGCAAGATATGGAGACGCCTCTCTGACTGAGACTCGCCACGAATTGTAATAACCCATGTGTTCATTCTGCAGTTACTTTTTACAGAACTATTTTTTCTGAAACAAAAAGATGTGTCCCTACCTGGTGGCAAGCCTTGGGCTGCTTTTACGTTTCCAAGACCGTGGAGGTCAGCTTCTACTTCAAATAAAAAGACAGTCACTGCAATTCAGGCAGCATGAAAATCCACCGTAAAATACTTTAACAGTAAAAATACTGGGCATGGATGGTCTATTCCAGAATATTCCGAAAAGAAAGTAAAAATCATTACTGTGTGACCATCCAAAAGCTGAGAGACACGATTCGCTTTTTACGGAGAGGTTCTGGACAGCTGAGACTCTCGGAAGGGAGCATCCAAAGGACATCATGGCTTTTCCACAACCGAAATGTTACATATGTGATTTTCACATAGTCAGATGAATTATAACTTTTTTTTATTGGTAATTGTAAGTTTGGAGGAGCTCAGCTGTATGTTTGCTTTGAGCTTGTAATGTCAAAATTAATTAAACGAATGTTTACGTTACGCGGTTATACCCAGCGTCAGTCAGGGTGCTTTTTGTATACAAATTTTGCAAATGCTATGTAAAAAATCTTGTATTTTTCCCTTATTATTTTATACCTACAATGTGATTCAACTTGTCCTATAAGGTAGAACAGGTCATTTGATTTGGGTGTTGCTCTTGGTTGGTTTTAACACAGAACCTAGGTGTGGTTATGGATAGAGGATCAGCGTGTGAGCACAGAGGCTTCAACGGGATCTTGATTTAATTAGCGACTGGGCTGATACCTGGCAGATGAAATTTACCGTAGTACGGTAATCCATGCAGGGAGTAGAAATATAAAGTACAGATATTTTATGGGTTCCACTGAAATAAAGGTAGCTGATTATG
>JAODLD010000001.1:3098748-3111054 GCA_026781065.1 Mormyrops boulengeri | reverse complement strand
CTGTCAGCCTGCTAGCTGCCCATTGCTGTGCTACCTGGGTGCTCTCAGCTTGCTAGTTGCCCATTGCTGTGCTACCTGCTGTTGTCAGCTTACTAGTTGCCCATTGCTATGCTACCCGGCTGCTGTCAGCTCGCTATTTGCCCATTGCTTTGCTATCCGCTGCTGTCAGCCTCCTTGCTTCCCACTGCTATCGTTGTGTATTTTAAGCAAAAGTAAAATTACCTTGTTGGGTATTTTGTAGTCAGTGGGCATCAAGACTGGCGAGTGAACATTTATCCATGTCAGGGTCACAGGGGACCTGGAGTTTGTGATCTGTAGTAAATGGCACAAGGCGGAGGTACACCTTGGATGGGATGCTAGTCGATTGCAAGACATACACACAAACAAACACTCATGTCCTAATCCCAACAATAGAAACCTTTTTTTTGTTCATTATTATTTTTTCTTTATTCTTTGTATATTTTGTTATTCTCTATGCACAGCTGCTCGGAGTGACCAGGGTCACATTTCACTTCGTGTTGTATGTGTACAACTGTGTTTGTGATGAATTAACCTCTTGAATCTTGAATCATAAGCCGTACCCAGCCCTAACCTTAAATTAAATTTGTTTAATAAGTAAACAACTGAAATGCTTTTGACTTTTGACATTTTTAGTTTTTTGATTGCAGTCACAGATTTTTATAAAATTAAGTTTCCCCTTGTGGCGACTGGAAAAATATCCCCACAAGGTCAAAATAACAGGTTTTTAGTTAATTCTGGGGTCACTCGGTCCCCAAAATGTAATATATGCCCATATACTCACACTAGGGGCAGTTTGAAGAGGCCAGTTAGCATACAAACTCTGTACACATATATAGCACAGGTGTGGGGGGAAATGCTGTCCACTGAGCCACACTGCCACCCCATTAGTCTTCACACACACAGTAATATCTGTAATTGAGCTGTATTGGTGAGCAGTGATTTATGCCATGTGATTGGACCAGATCACTTATGCTGGTTCACTCCAGGACATTAGCACGAGCCTCTTGGGCTGCCTTTCGGCTGCGTCCCTGATCCCTTGCAATTCTAGCTGTTTTCTGGTCGCGAGCCACTAACTAGCAAGTGAAGCAAGTGATGTTTCGACATCGAGCAGATCCCAGAGCTCCAGCCTCTGCTCCCCCCCAATTTAAGGTGGTTTAGTCCGGCCCGCATCAGGAAACGGCGCTGCTGGATAAATAACATTTAGCTTAAAAGTTCATTATGTTTTCGTTATGTTCTCATTACACCGCTCTCCTGCAGGGCCGGTGGCTTATAATGGACCAATTATGACTTTCTGTGATGCCAATCTGTTGGCTGGAAGAGGCTTTGGGTGCCTTTTTTAAACGTGAGGTCTAATTGTGCCCAGGTTTAACATGAAAGACGAGTGCCAGCTGTGCACGTCCTCCAGGGAGGTCTGCTGCTAACCAAAGTGTTTTTAACCAGGTCTGTGGGACTGCCGGGAACCCTCAAGACCCCCATGGTGCTCCTTCTGTGGTTTGTGTTGTATACCTTTTTGTTTAATCTGGTAGGCTGTTTGATCAGAAAATGAACAGTAGAGGGCATCGTTGAAGGGTGGGTCCACTTCTGAGGATGGTATCATGGCTGGGGAGCGGGTTGAGTCACAGTCGAGCTCCCTGACTCCTCCTACTCTGCATCTCCACGGATTAACAGGCCTTGACCACCACGGTGAACACCTCAAATAAGGCCAAGATCTAACCAGCCAATCAGGTTCACAGATCCTAAGCATCCAGTCAGGTTCACAGATCCCACAAATCTAATTTGCAGCCTAAGAGGAATGTGTTTTGGGATGTGATGGGACAGTCAGCAGGGAGCGATTAGTGTGTCATGGCTGCTGCAGTGGGACTTTGAAGAACCCGTCTCACAAATGCAAATTTGCACAATAAACTGCAGAATACATCCTCTCTGAAGAGTGTAACTTTATCTAACAGGGATAACAGACATTTCTGGGGTGAGCTGTTCTGATGTTAAATATTTCAGTGGAAGCATCTCCCCACAGTGTCCTTGGCCAACGCTCCCCCAGGGGGCTGCTGGGACTGGAACACTAGTTCATCTGCATTCAGAGGCACTTGGCCGGAGGGTCCCACCCCTTCCTGTCGGGGCTTCTGAAGGCGCTGGGGTAGCTCAGAGCCCCCCACCTTGCTAATCTGTGCAGCTTTTTGACTCTGTCTGCCTCTCCTTTGTCCCCCCCCCGCCCCCCCACTCAACCACTGAAGCCTTTGCAGGCTGTGCGTGTGCGTGCAGGCATGCGTCGGCCAGCACCTGCCAAACGACAGCAGCAGTGTTGCTGCGGCCACTTCCCCTTCTTCCCCTGTGACAGTCCTCCCCGGCACTAAAGCGTCGTGTGCATCCGTGCGGGCTCTCTGTGCCCCCCCCCATCGGCAAGATGCAGCGACACTCGCCTCTGTAGAGTCAGAGGGTATTTACCCAGAACTGCTCGTCCTCCGCTATGCCATCGCCCCCCCAGATCTGACGGCTGGAGAGAGGAAGACCGAGAGCGAGAAAGGGGGGAGGGGGGTGTGGACAGGGGAGAGGCAGCTAGCGGTGGCGATTCAGCGTGGACCTGAACTGCAGCACAGACCTCAGCAAAGAGGGTGTGAGAAAACGACAGAGTGTGACTGTGAAGGGTGTCTCACGGTCGAGCGCAGCCTGGATTACAAGCGACTCCCCTCAGCTCAGTCTGCTTCCCCATCAGTATCCTGCTTCGCCCATCTACCCTCACGTTCCCTTGGTGGTAATCTGCCGCCGGTCCCGCCTACTTGTGAGGGACGGACGAGGCTCAGACCTGGCAAGCGAGAAGGTACGTTTCAGAACGAGGAAGGACAGCTGCTGGTAAGCAAAAGGTGGGGGGGTAATAATGTCACTGTAATTTTCAACAAGCATCCCCTAGTAGGAGGAATGGTAATTACTGAGTGTGTTTCACGGCTCTGCGCTGAAGGTAAGACATGAACTGACCAGACTGATATTACCTGTTAATCCACTGAGTGATGTTTCATGACGGATATGTGCTTGTATCAACAGGGAACAAGTTTAAGGTTGCTTGATGCTGTGGTATTTACAAATTCTTGGATGTTTAAAACAAAAAAAAAGACTTGTGTAGCTTAAGAAAAAAATCCACATGGGTTGTGTGGTCAGGGAGGAAAGATGTGATGTTTGGGGGACACTAGGGCTGAATGTATTTCGGGGTTCTGAGCTGCCTGGGTCCGACAGAGCAGGACCACGTTCTGCTGACGGTGCCTTTAACCACTCCGACGTGGCATAGTGACCCGCAGCCCCAAAAGAGCTCCCCCAGCCTGGGAGGACAGGCAGGAAGTTGGGGGGGGGGAGTTGTGGAGATCTAAGGGAGTTTGAGGGGGGATTAAATGGGGGAACGGCTCACAAAGGGCAGCCAGCAGAGGAGGGGGGCTTTTCATCAGCACGCCTGCTGAGCTCATGTCCTCAGCCTCTAATGAGGTGTCGCAGCAAATGGGGACGGGAACCAGGCATGTTTTAGGGGGTCCGGTCTCGAGTGCAAAGCCAGCCACTCTCACGCCTGCATACAGCTCGGCCCACGCTGCTCTGCTGGTGCTCAAAAGTGCAGGTTTCACATTTGTGACACAGTTTCTTGCAATGTCTGTGTGTTTTTTTTATAGTTGTAGAGGCTGCAACTGGGGGCAACACGTTTCTGTTTGAGTCTGTATCTGTCCCTCAGTTTCAGTTTGTGAGAATGGGCTGTAACCTTTTCAGGAGGCAAAGTTAGTGCTTTTTCTGTCTCCAGTCTTTCTCTTTCAGCCTGACTAATGGGCATCACGCACACCGAGTGCTGAGCCCATTTCCTGGCAGTGACCGGACCTCTGGATCCGTTCCGTGGCCACATTCCCGGCCTGGTTGCTGAGGTCAGGCGCCCCTCCTCCCCCACACAAGGGCTCTTTCATGATGCCTTCAGTGAGGAACGTTCTCTTCCGTCCGTGCTTTCGGGCCGTGCTGTGTGGCCTCCCCAGGAGTGGTGGTTTCATCTGTGGCACGCTCATTTGTCCACTTCCTTCATCGTTATTCCGTAAGCGAATCACAGAACTGGCTTGAGAGAGGGAGTCAGGGAAAAAGCAGCATGTCGAAGGGGTACCTCAAGCTGCGATTACCGCTGCCCTTACCCCCCAGGGTCCCCGAGTCAGAGACCTCTGCCTCAGTACAGAGTCACTGACTCAAAGCGACTGACGGATGCACTTTCTTCACGATCTTGTGCTGCAAAAGGGAAGTGGAAGTAAGAAAGGCAAAAGTCCACCAGACATAGAAGCACAGAAGTATGTAAGTAGTGGGCAAGTGCTGCTGAGCTGGACAGCAGCTCGAAATCACAACACAGGAAAGTGTGACGTGACCCGCATGAGTCATTCACTGCAGGTTGTGACTGTTGTGTAGAGCAGATGGGCAGCTTTCCAGCAATGCTGCGTCTTGGGCTAAGAATGAATCTGTCCGGTGCATTTGCAGCAGGGGCCTCAAGTCTAGACGCTCTCTGCATGGTTGGATTGCGGCCGTGGCGATCTGTGAGGTGCGGGCGAGGATCTTCTCGAGGGCGTCATAGTCGTCGTCATGATGGCTGTATCATGAGCAGGACTGTTCTTTATGGAAGAGTCAGTGTATGTCTGTTTATATTTGCGTTCTTTGTTTTTCTTTGCTGTGGCTGAGAACCTGTGGTGGTACAGGTCGATCTGGCGATGAAGTCTCATTATCACCGCAACCTGTTTTGAGTGAATTTTCAGCCAAAGTGTTGATGTCTATTATGAAAAACTCTCCTGTACATTGCATGTGGGTGGCCGTCGTGAATGGGGGGGGGGGCTTCCATTCTCGCTGCACCTCTTCATGACACCACTTTCCTCCCCCTGGAGTCGAGAAGCATGTGATGAAGGCTAGCTGTTCTCGCGCCGAGGCTTTGCGTAGAAGGTGTGACTCATGTCAGCAAATATTTGATCACATGGAGGAGATCTCGTCGTTTGCTGAATTGTAGAGCTCGGCTTCTAGCTGGGTCATAGGTGCCACAGAGGAACGAGGTCCTCCATTTACAGATCCATCCGTCTAAGCATTTAGCCTGGTCAGTGTCACGGGAAGCGTCTGGAGCCTGTCGCAGGCAGCAGCAGGCTGGAGTACACCAAAGACGGGATGCCAGTCTGAAAGGAGGAGAAATGAACACACAAAGTGCTGCTATTATGTGACTTTTAGCCTGAAAATTATCCATGAACGTTAAATATGGGGATTATATGAGTATAACACAATTTCATCTGCAACATGTTTACATTTTGCATTGTGGAAGAAGATCTGAAAAACGCTGGGCCCCGCGGCCCCACGGCTCATGTGTTTTGTTTTGGAAGTATGTATCTTCTTCATATCTGCTTCTCTGACATTAAATCGGGTGAAGAAGGTGACAAGAATGTGTCTGAGAAGTATACTGGTGATAAAATTTCGGATATTGCATGAAATTTGATGGTGCTGGTTAGACGGTTAGGTTTTGAATGATTTTTCCCAACCCTGTTTTTTCTGTAATTATTTTTATATTATTTATTTTTATTGTTATTTTTATTGTGCAGTATTGTACAAGGCGAGGTTTTATGCAAACATGTCTATGGCAATATCTGGTGTGGAAATCGGCGAGAAGGGAAGCGCTAAATACTAAACACGCACTTCCTGCCTTCACTCTGAGGGATTAATGCATGGAGGGTGTGCACTTGGGTTGTTCTCGGTGAGAATGAGGGGAGATAGTGGAGGATTTCTGGTCATGTGATTCCTAGTCAGAGAGCTCATTGACTTGCAGGCTGGTCTCCCATCTGGGTCAGACACTATACAGTACTGCCGGTTCCTGAACATCAAATACAGATTCAGGAACCTCAAACCTTTAGATCTTCATGGCTTTCACCCTCCATTACCCTGACCCCATATTGTCATTTGCGTTTGTCCTTCACCAACAGGGTGGCGCTGTTGTCCCTCCTCTTGTGGGAACTCCATTGTTTCTTGTCAGGCTTTACTGAGTTGATCATGGCCAGATGCTGGGCCCTGGATTGCTCACCCACTGGCTGATCTAGATGGACGCGTCCAGTTGGTCAGTGGAGACCCTTTAATCCTAGATCTTAAAACACTGAACCCTGTAGACATCCGGGTCATTCCTTGCCGCCATCATCTGGAAGAGTCCTTCGTTTCAATTTCGCATTTGTTCTCCAAGCCTATGAAAGTTGTCCGTAGGTGGCAAAGCGATTTTACATGTGGCTGAGTGCCCTGATCACTAAGCGTGTGGTTATGTTTGCCTTCGGAATAGGTGCTGAAGCTGTCATGGGGGCCACAACCTGGTTGTGACACTCAGTGACATGGTAGCAGGTGATATGTGGTTCTGTGAAAAAGGCTTTCTCAAACTCACTGATTATATCATGTTTAACTGTGTATAGAAGTGAGCTAAATGCACGACTGTATGCCTGGTCAAATTCTGTAGTTATAAGTCCTGCAGTCTTCTAATACGAGAATCATGAAATAGTCGCATTTTAAACGTCAAGTTTCACATCATCGTTTTTAAACCTCATCTCACACGATCTGCACTGGCATTGGGAC
The DNA here is from genome assembly GCA_026781065.1 of Mormyrops boulengeri. Taxonomy (NCBI): domain Eukaryota; kingdom Metazoa; phylum Chordata; class Actinopteri; order Osteoglossiformes; family Mormyridae; genus Mormyrops; species Mormyrops boulengeri. The sequence goes on along the minus strand of JAODLD010000001.1, from coordinate 3,104,451 downwards.
ATAGCTGGGTGCGAATCATGTGTCAGGCACTTATGCTGAGCGGTTTGTGTTTATTTCAGAGGCAAATGACGTCCAGGCGTTGGTGGATGAAGAGGCTGGTGGTGGTGAACCTCGGGTGAGGTTGAAAGCCTTCCAGCATAAAGGTAAGGGCTTGTTCGCAGCCACCGCCCTCACACCACCGACAGGGTCATCTTTCTCCTTTTGGCCCAAGTTCGTCGTCATGTGACGGCGTCATCCGTTTGACATCAGAGGCAGCTGCATTGAGAATGGACATGTTGAGCAGGCTCAGCGAAAGATGTGGGCAGCTGTGAACATTCACGCTAATGTTCGTCCTTACTGTAGGTACAGAGTAATTCTATACTATTACATTTGTTGAAATAAAGTTCTACTAAACCTCCTCAAAGAAATGTAACGTCCTGTTTGGGGCCAAGATGAGAAGTTATTTTGGAATGAAGTGTGTCTTCATAGCTGCAGAGTGTTAACCTCAAATGAGCAGCTAAGTGGGCTGCTTCCTGGCTACTGCAGGCCTTCTGTGTTTCAGGGTTAGCCTGCTTTTTAGGTTTCAGTTGTAAAGGAGATTTCAGGGCCCAGGTACGAAAAGTGGTGAGGAAAATGCTTCTGGACGTTCTGGGTGGGGTTACCGTCTGCTGTCGGTCATCCGTTGCTTTGACCCCTTTTTCTATGAGTGTTTTTATTGGCTCCCGATGGATTAAACCAAACATTGATAGGTCAGGTAACTATTATCGTATCTTCTATTATTTCATTCATTTATCTGATTCTTTGATTAAAAGCAGCTTAGAGTAGAATTGCAATTTATGTGTGCGCCCTGGGATGTGAACCTACAACCTTTGCATCGATTAGCATAATGCTCTGCTTGTTAAGCTACCAGTGATGAGACAAGGCACTCAGCTGGTCCTGAAGTGGCGACCCCCACAGCAGTGCATGGAATGGTTCGAGCCGAGCAGGGGGTATTTAACGGGCCAGGGGGTGACAGGTCTTCAGAGCTAAGGGACACTCAGCCAATCCGCAGGGCAGCTTCCCTACCTGGGAGGCTGGTGTTCTGCTAAATGAGGAAGAATTCACAACAGATGACAGATATATATTTCTGCTTTTTAAGTACACCATGAATGAGGAGCGCGAAGAGCATCTGATAGCACATTCCCCGAATGCTTATCAGGCTTAGCCACCTGCTGTCTAGCGACAGGCTACGCTGCGGTGCCCCCGGTGGCGGAGGCAGGTGCCATTCACCGCAGCAAGGAGGAAGTTGAAGTCTCTCGTTGCCAGTAAATCTAACCCGATGCATAAATTGTCGAGGTGGTGCGTGCAGGCCGGAATGTGAAAGATTTTGGCATGAAATCCGGACTAGAAATGTGGCCGTTTGAACTTTTACTTCTTTGAAAGAACCAAGGGCTCTTCAACTTTATAAAAATAAACCGTTGGTCCTCCGTATCTGCGAGGGATTGGTGCCAGGACCCCCGGCGGGTACTAAAATCCGCAGATGCTCAAGTCCCTTATATAAAATGTCGTAGTATTTGTATGTACACATATATGTACTACACAAATAACACGGGGACATACAGCAGGAAAATAAATGACTTGATAATCTAAAATAAAATTGGTTTTTCTGCATTCACTCCAAAGACTCGGCATCATATGCCGAATTTAAACCGGAGTCTTTCATTATCAGCACAGTAAAGCAGTGTAGAGTAAATAGGAAAGGAGAGTCTCTCTGGCGTTCAGCCTCACCGATACAGCAAATCTGAATGACAGGAGCGTTTATTCTTGAATATTTTCGATCCACGCTTGGCTGAACTCGCGGTTATGAAGGGCTTGCTGTATATATAAAACAGGCTGTCCGTGATGTATGACCAATGCGGCTTACGACCTCTCACACATACAACGGGAAAAAACAAAACGTAAATGTATGTGAAGATAAATTGCGGGTGGCTGTACGCCTGGCAGTGCTATCCTACCTAGCCGCATACAGGATTTACATCCGTATATGACATAACTGATCAACAGTAATAAAAAAGACAAAAGAGAAGTTACAGAATCATGAATGAAAATGTCTAACAAGTCTACACTGCACTGTATTCTCAAACAAATGGTCTGCATCACATTTTTGATTAAAGTTAGCATTTCAACTTCAATGAATTAACAATAACTTTTGGTATTAGACATCAGTTTATAACGTAAACAATGCTACCCACTTCAGTCAACTGGCTGGAGTGAGATTTTCGATTAACCAGTGTGCACATTTCATCCTAGTTTTGGTGAATGTGATTAATTGTTGAAACACCACAGCACACAGCAACAAAACGTGTCCCCCGTGTTTAACCCGCATGTGATGGCTAATTCGGCGCCTAGGGAACAGCACTGAGGGTAGGACCTTGCTCAGGGTACCTTGCTGGTGGGGGATTCAAACCTGTGGCTTCCCTAACAGTTAGGCCATCACTGCCCTCACCACCTTCACATCTGCACAGTTTGCAAACTACCCCAGCACTTCCGGCGTAGCTAATTTTAGGTTTGTAATGGAATAATGTAGATTTGTCATAAGGTTTCTTGTGTGAGAGTCTGAAAGCGTGAGAGTTCACAGCCCTGCGTAAAGACCGGTTTAACGCTGGCTGATCGTTTTGACACTTTGTCATTTGGGAGGAGGGGGCACTGGGATGAGTTATGTGTGTGCCAGGCCTGGTGGTTCTTCATTTTATTTTTGCACTTAAAATCACATTAAGCCTTTTTACATTAACCGTATTGATACATAAGGTGCATTATCGGCTGGGTCCGGATTAACTGGTTTGGTCTGTGGTCTGGACTTTGAGAATCCCTGGTATATACCAGTCCTGACATATGTCCATTTATAAATACCACCAGTTGTGAACGGAACCCAGACACAAGTCGAGGACAATCCGTACGTGGCTAAAGGAAAGCCCCTTTTCCATTCCCCCACCCCCCCAAGCTGGCCAGGGTGTCCTTAGCATGTCTGTGAGCCGCTGCGGGTGGGTTGCCCGGGGGGGCAGTGTGGTTGTCACCCACACGGGCCTGCAGCTCTCTGCCTCAGTTTGGTCACACTCTGGGCCGCATTTTTCAGGTGGGGCTGAAGGGACAAGCGCCGGAATAAACAGACGACAGCGTCTCTAAGGCAGCGGTGCAAACTTCCTGCTGGAGGTACAGCTGGAGGTGCAGCGGTGGCCTTTACTCCTAGGAATTTTAGCCCTCGTCTGACAGGTTGCATGTCATCTTGCATTCTTGTGCCGTGATACCGTAGTCACATGGGCGAGTTTCCCAGCAAATGAGCTGCAGGAGGGGGTGGACGGGGTTCAGACCCTGGCACAGATCGGTGCGCTTTTGCGGGCCGTGAACTTAGACCCCGCTGGCAGGTTCAGGTAAGCGGACGAATACGATATGCTCATTTGCTGTGTAACTTTCCCAGATATTGGGCTCGGTACCGAATCCTCCTGATGAATGTTAACTGCAAATTCCTCCAGGTTTTTTTGTGCCAGTTTAAACTTAGTTTATTTAAATGTGTCTTGGGTATAAAAGCAGTCTATTTGAGTTTTTTTCTTCTTAGTCCTTGATGGGAATACCTGCCTCTGGACGTTTTATTAAGGTTCTGTGTAAATGTGGCCAGATCTGGGGTGTGCCATGTCCACAGAGAGGAGTGTCAGGATGGACTGACTGGCCGCTTGTTGCCTCATGCGGCTGTAATTCCTGCCCTCACCTGGGAATAAGGCAGACATACCTTATCTCCCTTTTGTGTCAGAAACTTAGTAAATGTTAAATATGGTTTTGATAAGGCCCCACCTTATTGTATTTAGGCAAAAGCATGTCTGTCTGCTCCACCTGCTAATCTAGACTTGCTGAGTCTCTAACCTGGGGCTAATGTGTATTTCATGTCATGTAATGCTTTGTTACCTGTGCCACATACAGTACACAGTCAGATGAAACGATGTTCCTCCTGATCCCACCGTGGAACATTTATCACACGACAGAAGTGCAAAACACAGAGTGATGGAGTGATCTGTGGTGCAAAAAAAAAATCCTGTACAATTATTAATAATTTAAGGGGAGGAGAGAGAGCAGGAATGCCACTAGCAGTTTGTAGTACATAACATCCCGTGACATAACGTAACAAACTTTCCACATTAGACAAACAATAAACAGGCATGCTGCATAACCCTGGGATGTTTGAGCATGGAAGATCTGTCCACATCCCTAAAGTGGAGCTTCTCAGTCAGCCAGCCATTGAGAGCCTTGTTTGAGGATCACGTCACTCAGATGGTCGCCCTCAACACGTCTCAGTGGTTGCATTCATGGATATGCCCAGAGCTGAGATCTCTCTCCCTAAGCTTGGATACAGTCGGGGAGTCTATGCGCAGACCGAGGACAATGTCCCCTTGTCCAGGCATGCTGTGGAATACCTAAGGACATACCCCATTCGATATACATTGTAAGTCTCTGCACACACTTCCTCATTCATGATAGCACTGTGTCAGACTCCGGTAAGTCAGGCCGTGTGCAACTGGGCATCAGGCCGTGTGCAACTCGGCAAATATATTAGAAGTAACTAATTCACCTACATAATTACAGTATTCTTCGTTTAAATTCATATGTAAAATCAATTTTGAAGTCTCGTGGCGATCTAAAAATGGCTTATTCCACACCGCCATCAACATCAGCAGAGCCTTCTATAATTTCTATAATTTTCCATCCTTTCTCGCGCTCTCTTCCATGGTAAACATGTATTTTTGTGCTCCCTACTCGGGGAAAATGTACCACTCCTGATCGCGGATACCCCAGGAGATGGGGCATAGTGGCTGGGGCTTTTGGTTATAAGAGAAGAGAGCTAGGCTACGTCTGTGCTACGTCTGTGCTACGCTCTTTGAATATCCTTCCCATAAGTCTTTTTCACTTCTCTATTTTGATAAATGCTCAGTTTCTATGAAGTGACAGTGCCCAGTGTGGGCAGCTTAACGGCTTTGGAGGGTCTCACACCTGGCAGCCTGTATCCAGCACAAACCAGGGCTAATGAAGAGACTTAACCCAGCGTCTGTGATTGGATGAGGCCGCTACGTCAATAAGGGTGGCACAGTACGCAGTGACTGGAGCGTCGCGTCAGTGGCCTGGTTCTACTTCATTGCAGACACAGTAATATGTCAAACAGGTGTCTTTAGATGGTTTCAGCCATGTATATTTAATGTGGAAAAAGCAGAGTTATTTGTTTTGTCCCAGCAACCTGGTGATCAGGCCACTGTGGCTCAGAGGGTTAGGATACTGCCTCTGTGTGGAAGGTTTCTGGTTCAAATCCCATGATAGCAGAGTGATATCACTTTTGGAGCTTGGAGTAAGGCCCTAATTCCCAGGTGCTCCAGGAACTGACCCTGCTTACAGATTGTTCCGTGACCCATCCATTCTCTATACCCACTTGTCCTACTCAGGGTTGCGGGACTCTGGAGCCTATGGGCGCAAGACAGGGAATGACCCGGGATGGGGTGCCATCCCATCGCAGGGCACACTCACACACCAGTCATTCACACACCTTTCACATCTACGGGAAATTTGGTAACTCTAGTTAACCTCAGCATGTTTTTAGAACATAAGAACATAAGAAATTTACAAACGAGAAGAGGCCATTTGGCCCATCAAGCTCGTTTGGGGAGAACTTAACTAATAGCTCAGAGTTGTTAAAATCTTATCTAGCTC
>JAODLD010000001.1:3075211-3093838 GCA_026781065.1 Mormyrops boulengeri | reverse complement strand
GAAGCCCTCCCGGCACCCCCAGACCTACATGTCCTGCTTCGGTTAAGCTCTCTGCTGAAGCCCAGCCCACACCCCCTGATCTACATGTGCCACTTCGGTTAAGCTCTTTGCTGAAGCCCAGCCTGCTCCCCCTGATCTACATACACTGCTTCGGTTAAGCTCTTTGCTGAAGCCCAGCCTGCTCCCCCTGATCTACATACACTGCTTCGGTTAAGCTCCCTGCTGAAGCCCGGCCTGCACCTTACCACATCACCTGTTCACTTATGTATGCAAGAGGAATATGTAGAATGATGCTCAAAGTCAACCAGTGTGCGAAATACCCATCATTTTTCGGGGGGGTCCCCATCTCCTTATTGCTGCGCAATACCGATCTTGAGACCCCCTTAAAGTTTTGCTTTTGAGGCTTTCAGGGGGGGTTTCATGGGTTAATCGGGGGTGTCGGACCCCCCCGCATTTCGCACACTGAAGTCAACTTCAGGCATGTACCATGAAATGAGAGTGTCAATCATTGTGAAAGTAATACGATAGAAAATAGAATAGACGAAGTAACATTTTTAAAAAGCGCGATAGTTGTCCTGCACCGTGACTGTATTTGTCAGTACTTACTTTGTCAGTAAGTTGAACAGTCCTTACAGTCTCTGTCCTGCAGTGCTTTGCACACGGCATTATTTATTTATATCGTATTATTTATCGGCTATAGCATTAGTTCTGTACATGTCATACTTTCTTCATGGTAACATTTGTGCTGCCACCCTGTGGCCCTTCTATGATATGGAACTTTACCTCCACCAGTGCCTACCAAGCCGCCTCACCTGCAGAACCTGGTGACAGAACTGCATCCAGCTGCTAGCCAGACGGGAGATCTCGGAGGCGCAATGGAGGAGGAGGACAGGGTCAGGATCCGGGAGAGGAAATCCCAGGTGTCCGCCCTCATCAGCCGCTTTGAGGAGAACAGGTAGGAACTGGGAGGCCTGGGCAGGGCACAGTGCAAGACAGGGCTGAGTATCTGTCAGTGTGGGCATCTCCGGTGACCTCTCTGAGAATGTTCTGGAAAGTCATTTAATTCTGCATTGTCATTATTCATACATTATAACAGTGGTTCTCAAACTGTGGTACTCGGAGCGCCCCCAGGTGGTAGGTGAGAAAATCTGTTATGTGCGCTGATAAAAACAGGAATTGAACATTTGAAATCAATGTAACATTAGGTGATATAAAAACAAACTTTTCTAGTCATTTTTAGGTTGATTAAGATGTTTTTTATATTCTCTCATTACTTTGGTTTGATCCGAAGTAGAACTCAGACCAAAAAGTTTAACAACCACTGTATTAGACAATATTGCACATGAGCAGTGCATGTAAGATGGATTTGCTGTTGGCACTAGTGATAGATTAAAAGTCTTGGATTAAAAAACATTTAAGTCAATATAGATTTTGGGACTTGACTGAGAAAGAGAAGAGTCTAATAAGTAACTCTGGCTGAGGTGCAGCTAATCTGCGGATTGCGCCACTAAACATCTACTGCACGGGAGCAGGATATATCAGGGAGCATGGGCAAATATCTCCAGATAATACCTGGACGTAGAGGGCCACGTCTTCATTTCCTTCTCCTTAAATAGTCCTGCTGGGGGGGGGGACCTGGAAATCCTGGTTTCCTGCCATTTGGGCACGGAGGGCAGGTGTTGTGAAGGTGGGCTGGATTGGTGGTACCGGTGGGGTTGAACGGCCTTATCTGTCCCGGGTCGGGGGCTCGCTCAGTCAGCCATGCCAAGCTGCCCTCAGCCTGGCAGACCTGCTTGGTCCCCTGCATCCCCACAGCCAGCAGGCCAGCTGGGAGTTACTGTGTCTGTCTGTGTTTTCCTCCAGTTATTTATAATCCCTCGGAAAAGGCCTGTTCTGTTTTGGTTTATTTTGCCTCCAATGTATCTACTTCAGGTCTTTTTCTGGAAGGGTCCGTGCCAAAGTGAGCCCTCTGGGTGGTGTTTTCTGTGTGATTTAAGTAAATCAAAAGTGGGTCAGGAATACAGCGGCACTGCATACAGGCTGCCACACTCTCCAGAAAGAAGATCATCCTCGTCTGTCTCACTCCTCCATTCAGCCACTTCTCTGGCCTCTCGCACATCCTCCACCAAAGCACACATACAGGAAGTTACAGTGCCTCCTTTTGCTGTGTTTACCCTTCCCACACAGGCTCCAGTGCCCTACAGCTGCCCCCCCCCCCGCCTGTTCGCTCTCTGCTCTCTCTCTCGCTTTGTCTCTCTCTATTTCTCTCTCTTTCTTTTGCTTTCTCACTCACTAGCTGTTGGGCTCAGTCTCCTGTTTCAGTCTCTGGTTGTCTGTTCTCTTGCCTCCTCCCTCCCACAGCGAGGTGAAAAGGGACAGCTCGCTGCAAAGATCACCCCTCAAATCACCCAGCTGCAACCCAGGGAGCAGACCCCCATCGACGTGGAAGGAGCCCCAGCAGGAGAGAGCCACCCTGAGCGTGAGCTCACAGACCACGACGAATGCCCCAGAAAGCGCCCCCCATGACAGCAAGATGGAGCCTCAGGCGGCCATTGTGGTCCTGGTCAACGGGGATGGAGAGGACAAGCACCCGGAGCCCTCAACAGAGAATGAAGGCACTTGTGCAGAGCTGAGTATAGTGACAGACAGGCAGGAGACAGAGAAGGACAGGCAGCATGAGGACGAGCGTCCGCAGGAGGCGAGCAAAGACGAGGAGAAGGAAGAGGCAAAGGTGAGTCGTGTGGACGGGCTGCCCCATATTGCTGCTTCTCTACTCAGACGCTGAGGGCCCTTGGGGGACCTGCATCTGTGTCACTTTTTTGGTGGTATTTCAGCCAACTCGTCAGCGTTTTCTGCTCCAGAGGTCGCAGGGCTGCGTAACGGTAACCGAATAACACGGCTGGCTGCTTAAGGTCGCCTCATGAATAAGAAATACCGCAGGTGTTCAGGCAGGCACCTGATCGGCCACCTCATCTGAGCCCTGTCACTCATTTATTAATTCAGACTCACCTTATTCTCGGACCCGTTTGTTCGTAAGTGTATTTTAATACCTCTGGTCTTTCTAAACTGAAGCTGAGTCTGCTAGACGTGACAGACGGAACGGGGGAGAGTTTCGAAGAGCGAGATAGAAATAACTACAGGAAATGGTTTGCATGGGGCTTGTCTACATACAGAGCCCTGGAGGGCTCTGACTTTGTGCATCAACATCAGCCTTCATTGCAAAATCATGCCCGCTAACAGCTTTGCTTTTTAGTGTCGATATTAGAGGTATTTCTTAGCTTTGGCTTCTGACAGTGTGTCAGTAGTAATGGCAAGATCGCCCACACCTGTCCAGAACTTGATAATCTAGAAAAATTTGCCTTGGCTGAAAATAGGACTTAAATAAATGCTGTAGTTCTGCAGGGAGATGCGGTGATTTTACTAAAGGACATATATATTGCTTTGTTAATGACGCTAAATGTGTTTATAAATAATTTGGGTGGTGAAGCTTCGTCCTGTTGTTCACCTTGCAGCTTCAGTTTTAACAAGGTCATGCGCCAGGAGACCCATAGCTGTGCAGCATATCTGCAGTCTTTGCTGTTGAAAGTAGGTGAGAAGCAGACTTGAATTGGCCCCCATGTGGTCACAGCACAATCGTAGGTATGTAGGGACAGGAGAAGAGGAAGTCATTGTGTGGCCTTTTGGAGGATGATTGCATTTGAGCCTAGAGGAACGTAAAGGCTTGCTTAACAACAGACATCCGTTTCCCACTTGTTAGCTCAATCCTCATCCTTCCCATAATGCATCAGCATTTCACCTCATTTCCTGTCACATTAGCACTGTCAACAGCCAACCTTCAAACCCTTGGAGTGGCAGTTCCCATCTTAAATGCTAAGGACCCTTGTGAGAATCCTTGGCGCCTGGCTTATTTGTAGTGGGGTCGTGCACGTGGCCTTGTACAGAGTGCTCACACCGTGGATTTGCAGACCATTTGTTTCAGTTCTGTCGCCATTTAAAGGGCCATATCGTGTGGCTTGGGCTGAAGGGGAAACAGGCCAGCTAGGGGAAGTGGGCCCAGGCTCAGACAAAGCGTTCTCATGCAGAGCCACTAAGAGCTGCATGAGGAAACCCACCTGGACACAATGGAGCTGGGTGTGTGTGTGTCTGTGTCTGTGTGTGCCTGTGAGTGTGTGTAATCATTGGTTGTGTCTCCCATGGAACAGGAAGAGGCCTAATTGTGATGAAAATGGAAGTATGACAGGGGCTGTAATTTTTAGGAAGTCCTTTCAGCAGTAGAATGATCGGATTTTATAGCCGGAAACATGGTTACGGAATTAGCCAAATTGCTCTACGTGCAGATTTACCTGCACTGATAACACGACTGTGTCGTGGCCCTGCCTGCTCCTACAGCACCCTTTGCTTGTCATACACCCACTACTGTGGGTCTTAATTCTTACTTACTATGGTAATTCATGATTATTGATGTAATAATTACAATATTTTATTGATTGCCATGAGGAAATATGCTTTTCATTTACCCCATATCGCTCTCCATGACACACATGTATGTGAGAGCAAGTGGTGCCCATGGAGCCGGGGGTAAAGGCCTTGCTCAAGGGCCCACAGACGTGGGGCCGGGGCTCGAATCAGCGACCTTCTGATCACAGGCACAGAGGCTTAGCCTGCTGAGCAGCACACTATCCCTTGTTATACTCATGTCCCCTAGGCAGCCAAGTGTGTCAATACAGATTGTACTATAACTGTATATGTCACAAGTAAGATTGTGATTGGTTACAGCCATGGTTTGGGCAAAAAACAAACTCCTTTATGGGAATCCCTCAAAAACACAGAAAACATCACTTACAGTTTTAAGGGATGATTATGCTGTGAATCAGCTCACACAAGGACCATCTGTCTCACTGTAGGAAAGCAATGAGGAGAAGCTGTACAAGATAGCCAATGAACTGCTAATGACGGAGAGAGCCTACGTGGCCCGACTCAACCTGCTGGATAAGGTCAGTGGTAAAGCCAGCTGCCATCCCAGCAGGCCATCTGTGATCTGCTTGTGCTGTCTGTATGAGTCCGTTTATACCCAAACACCCCTGGAGCAACAGGCTTCCCACAACTAACTGGAAGTTTTTCTCGAATGTGGCTTCCTATTTGATCATCCATCTTCCCCGCCAATTAGCATCTCACATTATGCCAGAAAAATCAGCCATTTGGAAATTCTTACAACCGATTTTCCAACTACCTTGGTTATTCTCTGGGATTGATTTTATGGTCTTTTGGAGTTGGTAATGTTGTCTAGGGGTCTCTACTGTATCTAATGTACATTATATTCACAATCTTTTTGTTAAAGTAAAAATACAGTTTGATTTTGCTGATTTATGGAATCGTAATTGTGGTGTAATTAATACCACAGTCTTGTAGAACAGTACACAGATCAGTGTGTCAAATAAGTGGGCACATCTGTTTCCTGACAGCTGCAGTAAGACTCTGTTTTGTCACAGGTGTTCTGTACTAAATTGACAGACGAGGGTCAGAAGGGCACATACCCAGTAGATGTGGTGATAAATATCTTCTCCAACATCTCATCCATCAACGCCTTCCACAGCCAGTTCCTGCTGCCAGACCTGGAAAAGCGCATGAGCGAATGGTGAGACAGCCGGGCCTGTTCGGTTTTCCCGCCGGCAGTGACGGGAGCGTGCTGCATTCCTGATGTGTCGGTTTGCAGTGTGACGCTGGTTTACATACGTGTGGGAGTTTCACATGTATGTGTCTCCTCCCAGGGCATCGCAGCCCCGAATCGGAGACATTCTGCTGAAGCACACACCGTTTCTGAAGATGTACGCTGAGTATGTGAAGAACTTTGACAAGGCCATGGAGCTGCTGAAGATCTGGACAGACAAGTCCCCTCAGTTTAAGGCCATCATTCATGATATTCAGGTCCACAGAAGATGCATGGTGTTTTCGCATTTAATGCATTATTCATAAAACAAAGGGGGATCTCAAAATCTTATGAAAAAAGGTCAATTGCAGATACAGTTGAGGTTCGTTACTCTGTGAGTTCAATCCAAGAAGCCATAGAATTTGCCATTTTTACCTAACTGGTACTTACTTTTCAGACCTATGCAGCCAAGATCCAAAGTTGAGTTCAGGTCAACATGGACCCTTAAGTGCTGTGCCCATTTTTCCCATAGAGCCAGGAGGAGTGTGCTAGCCTCACCCTGCAGCACCACATGCTGGAGCCCGTGCAGAGGGTCCCACGCTATGAGATGCTCCTCAAGGACTACCTGAAGAAGCTTCCCCAGGAAGCTGTAGACCGGCCAGATGCAGAGAGTAAGGCAGACCTCAGCGGCGTGCAGGAAATCTCTCACCCGCCTTTTCATTACCCGTTTTGCTGTTCTTACTGCCTGTTTCAAGCTTCAGTTCCTCAGCAGTTTGTTGGTTTTAAACACTGATTGATGTTGTTTATCAGAATCTTTGGAGATCATCGCCATGGCGGCAACTCATTCCAACAGCGCCATTCAGAAGACGGTAAGTTGGGCCATATTGCTGTACCGTGTGGGTACAGTACCGTGGGAGAACATTAGAACACTGGGCAGTTCTCACATTCGAAATAGAACTCTGCAGTGCCTCTGACTGTTTTACCCGCAACCTCGATTGAGTCAGTTAGTTTCACTCTTCTTAGCTCACTTGCATAGTCCTGTGAGGTTTGACACGGAGGTTAGATGTATGGAAGCACATTTTTTCATGGGGAGATCCTGCAAGCTCAGTGTGGCACTTCTGCAAGCTCAGGACTTTGCTGAGAGAAACACTACCATGCTACTCGGTGACATAATACAGCCTGCAGTCGTGCTATTTTTGAGGTCCTGCTGGAAAGAAATGAAGGTTCTGATCTTTTTTCTACCACCCCCTGAGTTGTTACAAACATGGTGAGCTTATGGAGTTTATTGGCAATGATTAGGTGCTCTTAATAAGAAAGAATATTGTGATGCTTTTGGGTGCAGGGGTGTTATGCTTTTCCTGTGCTAAGATATCCATGAAAAAGTCCAGCTCAACTTTTTCATTTCCCTTCGAAGGAGAACCTCAAGAAGCTGTTGGAGATCTTTGAGATGCTGGGAGGTGAGGAGGACATTGTGAATGCCTCAAATGAGTTCATCAAGGAGGGTAGCATCCTCAAGCTTGCGGCAAGGAACACCTCTGCCATGGAAATATACCTCTTCCTGGTGAGGACAGAATGAAGGGCTTCCATGAAGCCTTTGGGCCTTGTTGGAGAGAGATGTTTGGCATTCTGGCCAACTCTACTATCCGCTCTTTCAGTTCAACAACATGCTGTTCTACTGCGTGCCCAAGTTCAGCCTGGTTGGACAGAAGTATACAGTCCGCACACGCATCGGCATTGAAGGTATGGAGGTGCGAGCCACCACCAATGAAGACTACCCCCACACATTCCAGGTGTCTGGAAAGGAGAGGACACTCGAGCTACAGGCCAAGTACGAATGACTGGAAATTCATCGCTGCATGAAGTTCAGGCAAAGAGTCCTTGAGTTTAATTATCGAATATTCTTCCTCTTTTAGTTCTGCAGAAGACAAAAATGACTGGATAAAGGTATGCGATTTCTCGACCAATTATATCTCCAGTGCTAATCCAGGGTAGTGAACGGAATGTACTGATTCAGTCTCCGTTTTGCAGGCATTCGAAAAGACAATTGCCGTGTTCCACCAGAAGAACGAGACCTTCAAGACTGCATCGAAGGAGGCAGAGGATGATATGGCAGTCAGTATACTCTTTGTCTGGCCCTTTTGTAGAAAACCGTAAAATTTGATAAGAAATCATACCCATACATTTGTGTGTGTGTGTGTGTTTAGACTGCTGAGTTGGGCAAGCGTGCCCCCCGCTGGATCCGGGACAATGAGGTGACCATGTGCATGAAGTGTAAAGAACCCTTCAACGCCCTGACGCGCCGTAGACATCACTGCCGTGCCTGTGGTTACGTAAGTGAGCCTAAATGACCCTTTTACAGACGATGTGTCACTTGGTCCCAGATACCACTTGGCAGCCACAACCGGATTTCCCATCTGGCTCCATTTCAGCATCTAGAGCATCAAATGACATGGCAGCCGGTATAGGACAAGCAGGTATGCAGGTCCGTGGAAAATCGTGTGATTCTCACATTATACGGCTGTCCTGCTCTCTCTGGGGTCCTGATATAAAGGTGGTCTGCTGGAAGTGTTCGGACTACAAGGCAGCACTGCAGTACGACGGCCAGAAGATATGCAAAGTGTGCAAGGATTGCTACTCCATTTTGTCAGGCCAGACAGAGTGTGAAGAGAGAGCCAAGAGGAAGGGCATCTTGGAGGTGAGGAGTGGATTGGGGGCCGGTGTGTTGTCAGTCTCTCTTGAGGACATTGCTTGCCATGAGCCAACTCTTATCCCCCATCCTCCCCAGATTGAGGCAGCCCAGTTCTCGGGGAACAGCATTATGTGTGGCTTCCTACAGTACAGTGAGAAGACCAAGCCCTGGCAGAAGATGTGGTGTGTCATCCCTCAGACGGAGGCCCTGGTGCTCTACTTATATGGGGCACCTCAGGTGAGAAGTCAGACTCACACTTGACGTTTGCAAGCCACGCATGTCCACCCATGCCTTGGTAGTACCAACCTCCCCCACCTTCTTTCACAGGATGTGAAGGCTCAGTCCACCATCCCTCTGTTGGGCTATACCGTGGAGGACTCCCCCCGACACACGGACCTACCCTTCAGCTTCCGCCTCTCCCAGTCCAAGTCGGTCCACAGCTTCGCAGCGGAGACTGAAGACCTGAAGCAGCGCTGGCTGCAGGTGATCCGCATGGCAGTGAAGGGGGAGGTGCTTGAGCCATTGCCTAGCAACGGTGGTACATCGGAAGGTGCAGGGGAACCCAACCCTCAATAGCATTTGAGAGAGACGTTACGGTTGCCTTGATGACCACGATGGGTGTATTTGGGCCCAGTTGGAACTTTTCACACTCCTTCAAAGATGCTCTCAAGAAGAACATTTTCTGACTTGATGAAAGTCTGAACACCAGACTCCTTCCAATCTTCCAAATAGTGCCAATTGGCCTCTGCAAGGGCTACTCATCCTGGCTGGATGGTGCTGGAAACAGGTGCAAAACAATCAAATCAACACTAGAATCTGTGGTCTTCTATCACCTCCAACATGACCCTACTGAGGTAGAGTCCCAGGGACTCAAATCTTTTCCCATACGGCAGAAGATTATTGGACATTGCTGGTAAGGAGAACAGACTCTGTATCAGAGTCTGAACAGGATAAAGGAGGTCACAGCCACCAACCGTGGTCAGTTCAGTGATGCCTGGTGACCTATCTGATATTATCTGTAATCAGTTGTATTGCCTGGCCACAAAAATCAGCAAGAGGGAACTAGGACGCTCAGGACAGAGAGCCTGGGCATCTATCATGGATGTTTCCAAACACTGCAACTCAAGGCCAGTCAGAAGTGTTTTACTGACTTGAGACTATTTGCAAAATTCAGTTTGAGCTGCAAATAAGTGAACCCCGGGGGGAAATCAGAGCAGCTGCTGGGGACTTCCTGTGCTGCAGCTGCCTCTCGTCCTTGGTACTGTGAAGGCAACTACATGTGATCCCTCAGGTCTGTCTCTGGGAGTGCAAAGCACCATGGGTAGCTGTTTTTTTTTTTTTTTTTTTGCACAGTTCTGTCAAACAGCTGGTGGCATCTGCCGTAACATTTTTGCATTCAATGTGTACAGTATTTCAGCCTGCTGGATAGAGCAGTGGTCAGCCTTATTCCATCTTGTGTAATTTATGTAAAACTTGCTTTTGCGGTTAAGTGCAGGTGTGTATATTGACAATTATTAACATGGGTGCAAAGGGTTTGTCTTGCCGAGCTGTATGCACACAGACTAAAAACAATCAAGGCCTGTGAAATACAGGTAGCTGAAGGACACATAAAATGGTCATTTTATTTAGCAAATTAAAGTTTGCTCTCTCGCATGTCCACGTAATTCCAGCTGAGCTCTGCAAAGCTTTCGAACTGCAGAATAAGTCACATGATGCATATTACATTTAACCAAATGTGTTAAATGGAGGTATATCTTTAGCAGAGTAAATAAATAGCTTGGATTCACTATTTGTTTTCATTTGTAGAGGGGGAATCCAGCATTGACATCCTAATGTGATTAAATGTGGTCAAACTCGAGCAAACAGCTGAGATGGGGCCCAGGGTGCTGCTCTTACAAGACGACTGCAGTGTGATGTCCTTGATTTAGTGCTGAACCTGACAATGAGCACCGCTGTCTTTCCATCTGTTCTTCAGCTAAGCCATACTTAAAACATTACAGTCTGGAAAATATACTTCAAGTATAAACAGCTAAAGCAGAATAGGGGTGGCTTTTGGGACTTGAATGTGCTTGGTCTCAAGTCCAGAAAAGCAAAGTCCTTACCCCTTAAAGCGGTCTCGTCTAGGTGCCGTCCACAGAATCCACATCAATCTGAGCCAAATGGAAAAAGGACTTTCACAGCACCTTTAATACCTTAGAAAATGTTATTTTATTTTTTATTTTTTTTTTACAGAAAACAACCCACAAGCCTTTTCTGAGTGTAAAATTAAAGACACATCAAGGAGAAGCTGGTTAAATTGCATGGGTGGGGTGGAGGGATGGGCAGCAGTGCCCAGGAGGGGCCGGGGGGTCGAGGGTTAGCTCTTGGGGCGACACAGCAGACCGCGAATCCTGCGCACAAGGGCCTGGATGAAGGTGTAGCGTGAACGCATCTGGCTGTAGAGGCCCTCCACCTCCAGCAGCTTCCTCTGCAGGGACTCGCTGAAGCAGCACGCCACATCACTCTGAAGCTGGGGGTGCGAGTGCCAGGTCAGGCTCTGGGCATAGGGGGCACTACACACCAGAACTTTTGAAGACGTCAAACGGACATTCTGCTCACCTGCTCTAGGTCCTGCTGGCTGACATGAGACAGACCCAGGCTCCGCCCACCACTCCCCTGCATCACACCAAAGGATTCTGGGAGACAGATTAGAGAATCCATGCAGTGGTTCTGCATGCAAGGTGTACATGTAAAACAGATTTCAGCATGGTAGAAGTGCTTACCATCCCCCACACGGGACCTGTAGGCACTAACGTTGGGCAGCAGGGAGTCTTTCGGGTCACTGGGGGCGCAGTACAGCAGGTAGTACTCCAGGTGACGCCACAGCACAAACAAGCAGGTCTCTATGATGTCTGCATAGGTAAGCAGTCAAGGCAACCAGAACTGATTGAACCCTAAAGCAGAACTTTCTTCATCACAATGGAGAAGTTCACCAGTTCTCACTTCTCTTGCGACAGACATGTTTATTTACAGGTGAGAGCAAGTTTTGGGGTCAGAGCACAAGACCAGTGAGCGTCCAGTGCCAACTCTTGGCTGTGGGATTTAAACCCATGACCTTCCAACCATGGACACAGGTCCATAATTCACCAAGCTACACACCACCCCCACTTCCCCCGCCCAGCTGCGCACACGCCCTCAGTGAGGACACAGGACCCCTCCGGCCTAAAACCAGGATACATGAGCACAGAGCCAGCAGCTTGGCCCGGTTGTTGATGAGCTGGATCAGGCGCCTTTTGGCCAGGATGCTCCGCTGGACCGAGGGGATCTTGTCCACGCCACTGGAGGCCGACACCGTGGCCTGGCACAGCTGACAGGAACAGGTACACTAAGTCACAATTCTGACAACAGCACGCAGAGAAAGAGCGCGCAGACTATAGCCGTCACAATTACTCGATTACAAAAAAGCATTGATTAAAATTTTCCTTCTCGATTCCTCAACAATATGACGGAATGGAGACGGGGCAGAGCAGATGAACATGAGAATAGAGAAAAAAAAAAAACTTCTGTGGAAGCACTTCACATTAAAAGTGAATGAAACTGCAAGCGTGTGTCAGTTTTGCAAAGAACTTCAATATCACCATAGCACGACTGCAATGCAAATGCATCTTAAAAGACGACTTTCGGTTTGACAGACGCCAAATAATCCGAGAAAAGCCGCAGATAGGTGCCAATTAGCATCGCGGAGTAGCCAGCCTGTCACTGTCATCATGTGTACTTAAATTATTTCGCTTAATTTCTCCAATCCCTCTATGTCAACATATTAATAATCACTGCTAAAACAAAAGTTAGCCCTGACATTTAGCCACATCATCTCACATAATATGGTAGATATTAACCATATTAATTATTTTTTGGTGAACATTTTGTGTTTTGAGTAGAGCCGAATGATTTGATGCATTTGTGACATTTAAGAGTTGAAAATGAACTATAGCAAAATAGAGCTTATCTACCAACAAAATCTGTCGGATACGTTGGTGTTGCCGTTAGATGTACCAACAGACATAACATAGTGCTGACAATGACTTGCTTTTGCTCAAAATCATCTCCATACAGTAGAAAATGAAGCCTTTTTGTGATCAGCTCCTGTTGGGTTCTCTCCGCTTCATTCTTAATTTCTCATGAACGCAACGCATGGTCTATAAGCGAGTCAAACAGCAGGACGAGAGTGATTATGATTCTCAGAGCGTGCATGCAGAACTCACGCAGAAGCAGCAAACTTTAGACAGAATTTTTAAACATATACTAAATAATTTTGAAAAGGAACCATCGTTAGAATTGCAAACCTTGCTCAATTTTGTTTCCTATGACTGACCAAAAATATTTTAGCGCAACATATTGATGGTGCGAACCCAGCAGACTATTGCGGTCCTTGTGAGGTGACGGCTGCCTATGCATCAAACGCCCTGTCGATATTAACGTCGCACATCATGCAAGCCTGCTCACGCTGTCACTGCACACTGCCACTTTGTGTGTCTAGAGTTTGAACGTTCACCCTGTGTGGGAGAGGCTTTTTGGCGGAGTCTCCAGTTTCCTTCTACTGTTTAAATGTCTTAAATTTACCATATGAGTGACCATGCGATAGTTGTTGGATCCTGCCTGGCACCAAATGCAACGTGTCATATATATTATGAATAATCATTCGATGAAATCATCAGATTGAATCGGCAGATCACTCATTTATTGATATAATGGATGATGACAGCCGTAGTACAGACTGACCACGGCTCATCTTCCTGCAGACATCGCGTCTACAAACCCAAACAGTCAAGAGTGCAGGTGGGTGGGTGAACTGCAGGGGGCGCTACCAGGCTCACCTACCTCCTTGACCTCGTCCGGGGGCAGCTGCTCAAGGCCCTGTAGCTTGTCCAGGTTCTGCCGGTGGTCCTGATGGAAGCGGAAGAAGTCGGAAGCAGTGTTCCGTAGCAGGTAGAGCACGAGACCCAGGCTGGGCACTCGGGAACACGGCGCGGAGGGAAGAGGATCTGGAGGAAGGGGAGCGTGGATCCATCAGGCACTAGTGAGGTTGTGGAAGGAGGACTGCAATCTGTGCGGGGGGAGTGCTGACCTGTACGGGGGCCATCGCGGCCAGCTGGCTCCGCCACGGACGGGCTGAAGAGGCAGACACTGAACTGGGCCTGGGCGGAGCTCTGCAGCAGCAGCGTCTGGCAGTACTCCATCACATTGGCGCAGATCTGCAATGGGGCGGGGCCAAGCACTGTCATTGGCCACCCGCCTCTCGGTAGGGTCATGTGACCGACGGGAGGCAGAGCTCACCTGCTGCATGGCCACCTCCATCTCTTCGCGGCGGTTGGTGGGGTCACGCGGTGAGATGCTCTCCTCCGCCAACTTGAGCAGACGCACGCGCTCGCTTCCCGCCAGCCGACCCAACAGGGACAGGGACTGCCGCTGGAGGGACAGGCCGTGCGTTACCGCCGGCAGCTGCGCCCACACCAGAAATTAAAGCTTAACCGGCGGAACAGTGTGTACCTGGAACCGGCTGATGTGACTCTTAAACTCCATCAGGGTAGGGCCGCTGGCATCCTGGCCCAGCTCCAGGGCACCTGACACACGCACATTAACCAGCAGTCAGACGATACCGCTCGGAACGTTCCGGATGGCAAGTGGCTGTTTCCGGGTAAGCTTACCAGGCAGCGCGGTCTTGCTGATGATGCCAGTGAGCAGGGCCAGCTCCTGCAGGGATGCCACACTCAGCTCCTGGCAACGCAGGATGGACTGGATAGTGTCCGAGTGCACGATCAGCCACTGCAACACCTGGGGGCGAGCATGCACGCACACACACACACACACACACACACACACACACACACACAGATGATACAAGAGGCATTAACCTAACAACCACTGTAATGCTGGCATTTTAAGCACCTATAACCCACTTCCGAAAACTGTTCAGCATACAAAAAAAATTAAATTTTTACCTGTGCTGCCCCCTGCTGGTGCTGAGTGGAAGTGGAAGTGAGGATGACCTGAAAGAGTCGAAGGGCTGGGAGCAGGATCTGTCTGTAGCGATCCAAGGGGCTGGGGATGAAGCCAGAAGGGTCCCTCTGGCTGAACATCCTGCAGGTGGGAAAGAACCAATCAGGTGAGGAGGGAGGGGCTTGGCCAGTTATCCCATTTACCCACAATCCATCTCCACATTCTACCTATGGGTGTCGCCCTCCGGCAGCATGTCGTACACCTGGCACTCCATCAGGTGGGCCACCAGGCCGCAGCGCAGCAGCTCCACGGCGCCCTGGGCCGTCCGCGCCACCCGGGTCAACAGCGCCTGAGTCGAGCAAGGGAAGGAGGGGGGAATGAGGTGTACTGATCCATAGCTATCAGGTGGATTGGGGATCGCAGAAGTATTGTGAGGGAACGTAAAAGTACTAAAAAAAATAAAAATACTCTCTCACCCTGACCTCTTAGGGGCTCCGTAGTAATATATCATTAATCGTGAACAAATAGAAATACATGGCACCTACTGGATATACCTAGTCAATTATCTTGCACATGCGCAGTCGACGTGCAAGGTTTCCGCTGGACGTAAAAATCTGGGCTACACAGGCACCGAACGCAGCCGTCCGCAGCCAGGCCGTGGTGACGATATTTACGTTATGTCCCCTCATAGCACCTGCAGTGACGTCCACCTGCAGTTAGGTCATCCACATACCCTTTGCAGCCCCAGTCAAATCCCAACTTGACTTAGCCCTTGATCTTTTCAATAGCTAGAAACTATTAAATATAACATACAAGGGGCCGCCGTCGCATGTACGTGTGAGAATAGTGAGATCTCGCTCACACTCACCTGCGCGTGCACGTGTGTGTGTGTGTGTGTGTGTGTGTGTGTGTGTGAGAGAGAGAGGGGCACGGGGCAGCACACTCACTCTCGCTCTCTCCTCTCTCACACGCAGCAACGTGCAATGCACACACAGAGACTGCTTGTAGTGATGGTGGCGGAGAGAACTCAACGTTCAGAAGTGTAATTACATTTCACAGGACTCGTTGCCGACAATGGCCAAGTCTTTTTGGATATAAGGTCAGAAACACAAGCAATCTGTCGAAATATCAGCGAAAATCCATCACATGCATAAATGGAAATAACCAGTTTGACTGCCGAGCTTGTAGTTTATCTATCGTTGCCCCAGCTATGTTTTGTTTGCTAGCGGCCTGGAGCCCACACATGGTATTAAATATAATTGGTATTGAATATAGATTAAAGATTAAAAGTGACCACTAGGTGGCTGATGGTAATAATAAACAATTCAGTGTACTCATATGTGCGTGCATTTGTTATACTGTCTTACCAAGTTAGGAAAACAGTATTTAAAGTGAAGTATTTAAGCCTGGTATTACCGTAAACATAACAGAATAATCTCAGTCTCCTCCCCACAGTGAGACATACAGCTTATTAATTAAACACTGGTATCGGATCGGTACTCGGGATCGGCCGATAACAAAAACCCAGGTATTGGTATCCGTATCGGAACTGAACAAGTCGAATTGCTGCATCCCTAAATGAGACCCAATAAGGGAGACTGAAGTGGGAATGACGGCAGCCTCGATTCTCAGCTGATCAGTTAGGGTCCCTGGGGGCCCGGCCTGGCCCAGCCCAGAAGCACCTCATTAAAAAAAATCCTTAACATTTCAGAGGGATTTACATATCTACGTTCGGGGTATTCCCTGCTGCGAGCCCTTAATTCCTGGGATGGGCTACAGGAGGCAGCAGGAGACGAGCGGGGCCCCTCGCGCTCACCATCTTGGACTCGTAGATGTAGAGGGGCTTGAGCAAGGGGGGCTGCGGTCCCAGCAGGGCCTGCAGGGCGGCGTCGTCTTGCCGTAGGCTGTCCACCAGCACGCGCAGATAGCCGCTGTTACACATGTAGATCAGCCACTGGCACTGGCGGTCGATGGAGAGGATGCGGTCCAGCACGGCCAGCGCCAGCATCTGGGGGGACCGACAGGGTCACACGGATACCCGATAGGGTCACACGGATACCCGCAGTCCATCATCTACTGAGGAGGAAATGACAGCACCGGCGCCACCTACCCTGCCGATCTCGTGGCCATCGCACGCATCCCGGCACACCACCTCCATAAGTGCCGTGCCATAGCTCTCGACGATGGCCAGGTTCTCGCGCTGCAGCTTGGAGAAGCCGTCCTCCGGGGCGGTCAGCCGCTGCCACATGGATGTGTCTCCTGGGCACGGAGAGGGAGGGGTGTAAAGAAGACAGGCCCAGCGATCAGTCCTCCCACTCCCCCACCCACAGCACGTTTGGCCTCTCCCACACCCCCCACCCACAGCACATTTGCCCCTCCCACTCCCCCTGCCTGTTTGCCCCTCCCTGTTTGCCCCTCCCACTCCCCCACCAACCACAAACCCCACCACTTGCCCCTCACCCCACTCATCGCCCGACCACTGCCTGTTTGGCTCCTCCTATTCCCATACCCACTGCATATTTGCCCATCCCCATTTCCCCACCCACTGTATGTTTAGCCCCTCCCTTTGTAAGAATCAGAAGACTATTAATCCCGGAGGAAATTGCTCAAAATAGTCCCACCACCCGTCCCCCTCACACCTGTCTGCAGTGTGTCTGCCTCCTCAGGTTTTTGGGCAATCTGCAGGTAGTAGAGGAGAGAGCCGTACAGATGGGCACGCAGCCGCTGGAAGCCGCCACCTGAAACACACACAAACACGTTTGAATCCACAACCTTCCGGAAATGGGTGTAGATCCCCAATGTACAGGGGGTCATCAGTGTGTGGACCGCTCGCATATGTTCACCCAGCATCTCAGGAAGTCTGCCTCACCGGTGCAGAGGATAAAGTCCAGCAGCTTCCGCAGGATCAGGTGCAGTGCCGAGTTGGCGATGGAGGCGAAGCCTGAGGTGGCCCCGCCCTCCAAGCCCCCGCTCTGCTCTGACAGCACTGATTGGCTGAGCTGTGCCGTAAGGGTGAAGACTGCTCCGGCCACGATGGGCATGAGCTCGCTGGCAGCGTCCTCGGAGAGCACCTGGGGGATAGGGGCAGAGTCAGCATTGGGGTGACACGCCCCCACCAGGACGACACGGGGCAAGGCGACACCCACCTTGTCGTGAAGGTCCAGCAACAGGTCCCGGATGATCAGCTGCCGGATGTCTGGCGGGATGAGATCAGGGGGGCAAGCAGTCAGCATGGTCTCCACCAATGCTCTCCAAGACTGCAGGGCATGCCGCTTAGCGCTCAAGCTGCGCCGAACACGGTTCCTCTCCACCACCTGCTGCAGGATGGAGTTCACCTCCTGGAGGGGTCAAAGGTCGGGGGGCACACACAACTGCACTATAAAACACGTTGTCACTGTTCTGAAGTCTGGAATTGTCATCATTAAGCAGCCAAAAGCAACAGAGTCGAACTGCAGTCCATAAGAGGGTGTTTCTGTAAAACAGGGACGGCATCTGAACACTAAGTATAAGACAACTTTGATCACAAATATTTGATATAAGAGTGGTACATCTTAGTAAGGTATGTTTGCATGCGTTTTTCCTTGAGCCTTAATTTAATCTCGATAAACAGAAAAAAGTGTGTGCCTTGTCAAAAGTTATCAAGTTGCAACGCTAAAGTTGTGCAGCTGTACTGATAACGAGGTAACACCATGGACAAATGTTAACTTGGCAATACCACAGTAATTTGTGTTAAAGGAAGTTTTATGGAGGTTCAATCGAATGTTCTGTTTGCTGGATGTGCCAGGCTTCAAATGTTAACTTAGCTCTTGCCCTGCACTGTTCCTGGCGATGGAGCGCCCTACAGAGATCAGGACCCAGGGCCTGGGATGAGCAGCGCTGACTCACTTCATGCCGCTTGGTAATATGAAACAATTAACTTGTGGCAATGCAAGTAAAACTAATTTGATAATATGCTTGCTGCAAGATATGCACCACATTTAACTAGAAGGCAATTAACACTTAAATAGTGGAGATTTTCGATTTTTTTTTTCGATTTTCGAGTCCTACCCACCTCCATCAGCAGGGGGCGCTGGCCAATGGCGGCCACTCCTTGCAGGGCATTGACCTCCGCAATCAGCACCCGGTGAAGCAGCTTCAGGAGGGCAGAGGAAGATGGAGAGGTACGGTTACTGATAACGTTACTGACACGAACATACCGGGCTGCAGAATCGGACAGGGACGTGGAGATACTGGGTCAGAGAATCGGACAGGGACGTGGAGATACTGGGTCAGAGAATCGGACAGGGACGTGGAGATACTGGGTCAGAGAATCGGA
>JAODLD010000001.1:3055524-3068882 GCA_026781065.1 Mormyrops boulengeri | reverse complement strand
CCCCCCCCCCCCCCCCCCCCCCCCCCCCCCCCCCCCCCCCCCCCCCCCCCCCCCCCCCCCCCCCCCCCCCCCCGGCATCCTGACCTGCTGATGAGGGGGCCTCTGCAGGGCCACACCCATGTAGGAGCCACTGAGGGAGGGGTGGTGGGGGTGCAGTGTCTCAGAGGGACACCAGAAATCCAGGCCCAACTCCAGGCCAAAGGCGTCTCTGCTGTAAAACTCCCCGATCTGCAGATGGAGAGAGTGTTATCCTTCCGGAAGGCGCTGTGGAGAGCCAGAAAACAGATGCAGAGTGGGACTCTGACCAGGATCATCAGGTGGTCCAGGTCCCTGCGCAGAGGGGTGGGGGGCTCGCCGCCCATCTGCAGCGCCATGTGCACTAGCCGGGCATCCTCGTCGGCACGGTTACGCAGCTGCTTCACCTGGAAGGGCGCACCGGGAGTTGGGTCATGAGCACATTTGCAGGGGGGGGATGCAGAGCATGAGGCCCCGCCTACCTTCATGGGCATGAGCGCCAGGAAGTCAGTGATGAGGGAGTGCAGCCGGCGCGTGTAAAACTCCTCCTGAGGGAAGCCCTCGCTGGCCAGGACGCCCTCCGTCAGGAAGAGGAAGACGCCATCCAGCAGGGCCTGGTCAGCCAGGGACTCATCGCCCTCCGTAAATTCCAGCAGCACTGTGGGGCGGGGGGGAAAGAGCCCTTTAGAGCAGCACGGAGTAGAGAAACATGTTCCGATGCAAAAGCGACAACTTTGGGTAGTAAAATGTCACATCGCGGGGTAAAACAATGTGTTCTGTGGAGGTGTAATGACTGCGTACCGGCTCCCTGGGGCAGCTGGGAGAGGGCTCTCAGCGCCAGGGCCCAGGCCAGCCGCGCAACAGCCTGCAGACCCGGCAGCTTCCATGGCTGGCCGTCCACCAGGCGGTTGTGCACCGCGGACATGTACTGTCTCTCTGTCAGCAGGGGCAGCGCCTGGAGCAGGTCTGCAGGGGAGAGGGAGGGCTCACTGCAGGCCCTCGCACGCACAAAGCACCATCACTGACATTAAAACTACAGAAAGGGCTTAAACTTATAACCCTCCCACCCTCTCGGTCCTCCGTCCCCTGCTCCAGGAAGGTGACGTCCAGGCAGTAGAGCAGGGCCATGAGCAATGCCAGGTTCACACTGTCCAACGAGCCATCGGCCTCCACCGTTACAGTCTCCAAGTAGCCAATTAGGGCCAAGGTGTCATCCTTGCTGAGCGCCGACTGGCAGGTCCAGCAGAATAGGCATTCTGCTAGCGACTGGCGGCACTCCTTGATGAGGTCGGTGACCTGTAGGGGGGGGCAACGGAATGCACCTCAGCAAAAACTTGTCAAAAAGGTGACGGGGTCCACACTGCCCTTGGCGCCTCCCTCTCACCTCCTTCCGGTGCTTCTCGTTGCCCAGGCCGCGCTCCTTCTGGAGGCGCTCGAACTCCCGTGTGACGCTAATCTCCGACACTAGCGTTAGGATACGTCGTGTCAGGCCCTGCCTCATCAGCTCATCCGTGAAGCGCGTGGTGAGCGACACCAGCTCGGTGCTGAAGGGGCCCAATGGAGCACATGAGAAGGGGGGAGAAGGGCAGCTCCGCTTAGAGGGAGCGAGAGTGAGTATGCCCAGATCTCAGGGAGAAGCAAGGGGCGCCGGAAAGAAGGGAAGGACACAAAAAGGAAAAGGAGGCAGGATTCAGGTCCATATCTAACCTGAGGTCCAGTGTGAAGGTCTTGCCATGGCGGGACTGGATGAGGGAGCGCAGAGAATTGGTCACGCACCGCTTCCCATCCCAGTACAGGAGCACGGCTACCAGTCCCCGCGTCAGTCCAGGGAAATGGGGCTGCTGGTGCTCCCCTGTGGGGGGAGAAAAACATACAGCAGTAAGGAACACCTCCCCCGGCTCCAGCGAATCATCCATTACCCCCCTGAGGGGAGCTGAGGAGGCCAAAGTCACCCGCCAAGAGCAGCTCCAGGGCCGCCAGCTCCCCAATGTCAAACAGGTCGCTGAATATGAAGGCCTCCGTCAGAAGCTGCTCGGGGAGAAGTCGCGCCCCCTGCTGGCCCTGGATGGCGATGCCTTCCGTGCTGGCTTTCCTCACCATCTCTCTCTGCTCCAAACTCTTTGGCTGCACGTGATGGCACACACACATGGCCGGTTAACGAGGCACCGACGTTTCCCATCATTGAACTTCAAGATGTATAACGAATGGCCCCCACCCACCGGGTTCTTGAAGAGTGAGAGGAACTGTGGCTTGTGCTTCTTCAGCTGCAGGTCCAGGAGATGGATGCTCTCGGGCTGCCTCCTCCATATCGCCCCCTCCACGGTCTCCCACAACTCCTTCAGCGGCCCCCAGAGGCTGGCTCCTGCAGGCAGAAACCCACATGCTTTACAGCGTGGCCCCCAGCACAGAGTGACAGGGTCCAGAGCAGCCTTTTCCCACTAGTATATTACTGGATGTTCCTGCCAGGATCTCAGTGAGAACAGACAAACAAAGCAACACCTACTAAAACACTTCTGCACATATATATACAGACTCACTTCTAGCAGTTACTTTAAACAGCCTAAACAAACAAAACCAAATTCTTATTTAATTCTACATAATTCATAGAATTAACTGAACATTACAGTGTGATACATCTGTAAAGTACGCAAACTTGGAGCTCGACGAGCATAAACATGCACTTTAAACATTTTAAAATCTAACACTGTAACCATCAAGAATATTTCAATTCAGTTTATTTCTGAACTGGTACACGGTGTCAGTGTGTATGCTAAAAAAAAAAGCTATCTTCAGTGCAAATGATAATAATAATGATGATAATAATAATAATAATAATGAAAGATTTGTAGCAACACATAAGTCATTTTACGAGTTTCTAAACACGAGACGTTTCACATATAAAACTCTTATTTTTGAAGGTAAAATACCGGCACACTTTTTCTGTGCATGACAGCCTTGCGTTAGTTTTAAAGCCGGCTTTCTGCCATTATACAACCGTAACCGAAAGTAAATTCAAGCGGACTACGTGAAGTTAGTCGGAATACTTCCCTTTAATCTGGCCAATCGGACTTTATTAATTCCGGGCTATTCGTTTGCATACAGCAGCAAAGCAGATGAAGTCCACAGATACACATATACTGCACAAATACAAGCACAGTGTGTGGAGAAAATACACAGAGTGCACACAGGGGTGTAGAAAAACTGAACATACAAATATAAATACGCAGATAAATAAGGGGTTGTAAACAGTTATTCATAGTGTGTTATCTTTTTCTAAACGCCGTTCCAGCATGTGCCATAGCTAAAACTGCAGAACCCGGCGGAGGCACGAAAAGATCCCCGCTTTATTTATATATTTATTTATATAACCTATCTGAAATATTGTATTACCATTATTTACATACTAAAATTACCTGACTCGCCTACAAATTCACATATGACTAGTTACAGAATAACTAGTCGGTTAACAAATAGTTTCCTTAATACCGCACTACTACGGTCTGTACTTGACTGCAATCATTTTCGCTACTGTTTGTTAGCAAAACAAGACTCGGGTACCAAACTAACTGCAAAGTCATTTGAAAAAAATTCCTGATTTAACTAATTCATGTAATTATGGCTCACAGCGCCACTCACTATCTGAAATGAGAAAAAAATAAAACATTATACCTGAATTTACCGCCATCTGCGCCGCCATATTGAAGAGAAATCCGGCAGCTTGAGCTGTCTAACAAAATGCCAGGTTTTTTAAAAAAGCGACATCACATCGCCATCCTTTAAAAACTTGATTTTAGGGAAATCGAACAATAGATTATATTTAATGCAATATAATGCAATGTTTATATTTTCATATTTTGCCAAAGCAGTTTTACAAATGCAACATTTGGTATCCCTGTAGGGCAAGGCCCTGTGAGCGTGGTGTGATCTTGGTAAATGTAGTCCAATTTCGATTTCATTCAAACACGTGTTCTACATTTCAATCATTATAAGAGATTAAGATCAGTTTTGTGTTTTGTTGGATTAACAGTGATGATGCTTTGAAGTAATTGAAAATAATGTCGCCGTAAATGTATTTCAAAACATTTACACAAAGGATTTCTGAATGACTTTAGTAGGAACCTAGTAACTTGGACAACGTTTCCTTCCAGGGAGGACAGTTTTAGCGACGCAACCATTATAAGTAGTAGTGTGAAGTGTGCATTTAGAAGGTGTTACGGGTGCACGGTCATTATAAAGCACGGTACGTCAATCGTGATGAGCAACTCATTTTTGTGGAGGACAGATTTGTGTAAATAAATTGCTGTAATTAAGACCATGGCCCGTGTGGTGAAGGTCTTGAAGACTCTGCGAAATCACTGGAAGAAATCAACTTTCGCGTTTTGTGTTCTGTCATACGGAGGACACTGGCTCTACGGAAAACATTGGTAATCCTATAACAAATAATGCAACAATAAACATAGTAAGCTAGGCATTTTATAACATCCAAAGCAAATAAAGCTTCTGCTTTAATTTTAGAGGAAAGACCCTTTAACTGGGTCTGTTATGACAACCTTGGAACTGTCAGTGACATTATGATTAATTTTGACAAAACCTTGTGTATAATGCAATATGTGATCATTTACAGCGACAGCGTACTGCGAAGGGAGGCTTGTCTGGAGGCCCGGGTGAGGATTACGTGCTATTGCCCGTTATGTAGCTCTGTCGTCTGTGTTGGTGACACCGTCTCCTCCGTCACCTAAGTGTTATGTGAGTGTGTGCATTTCCATTTATGCAGGAATTCGGCCGTCAACTCATATTACCGCAGGAGCAGCTGAAAAAAGCCACTGTCATTCTTAATCCCGCCGCTTGCAATGGGTAAGTACGTTATGTGCGTGTGATCCCGTGTGTGTCCACTCACACTTGGGGACTCTGAGGCGAGTTCCTGCTATGTTCTTAAGGTCTTAGGGCTGTCAGATCGTCAATTGCACTAGGGCACTCCTGCAGACATTTTGAGCTATTTAATTAAGCACACTTTGTGTAAGTACGGTTTTCTGCGGACGTTGTTTCCTTTGCCCCGCTAAGTCCACACTTGCACACTCCCACACTTGGCGGCCACGTTCACATGTGTAGCGCAAGTATCCAAGGGTGTCCCATCCCTCAAATAAGCCAAGTGCAGCATTCGTGGTGTGGACTTCAGCCACACTTTGGCAAATTCAGGAAGGAAGCAGTCTTTGGCTAAGTATATAGATCACAATGCACTAACATCACATTAACATCAAACATGAGGAAATCTGCCGGCTAATCAGAGTCCAGCATGCCTCCTATGAAGTTTCAGTTTAAGTGTGAAGAGTTGTATAACTAATGTTTACATATCCTGGGCTGCAGTGAAGGACAACACCGAACACAAATGACAACATAGTCATAGCCTGCTTCTTGATATCTGCTTCAGATATCAAGTGTGTCCCATTGTTTCCAAGAAATCCCTGCGCACTTCAGCTCTTTACATACACTTGCACACTTTGCATCTTATGTCAACATACATCAGCACAGTGTGTAGTATCTTAGTGCACTTGATCCCAAGTGGGGCAAATGAGACAAAGCCTTTGTCTGATTTTACTCGCAGTTCATAGCGTTGACATGAAACACAGGGTTACCAGGGGAAGCCCAGTACTGGTAGAGAAATCATTTCCTTTAGCTGTTGCTTAATGATGCTTCTTTGACAAAAAAGAGCACATTGATTATCTGACGGTTACCTCTCGTCCACTCTGTAAGGCAAGAGCCTGGAACACGTTAGGCAGTCAGTCCCTTAAGGGCCTTGGCTATGAAAAATCTTAAATTAAAAAGTCCCAAAACCACAATAGTAAAGAACATGTTTTGACATTCTCAAGTTAGCATTGCAATGTGCTGCCACATTCCTTTTTATACTATTTTGAGCCCCTGCAGCCCCTCACACCCAGTCACTTACCAGGTGACGTCAGTTAAGTCTGTGAGGGTTTAGGGCTTAGGCCTTAGGGCGGACATTGGGATTGGGCTTGTCTGTGCGCATGTGCACGTGCATGTGTGCTTGCCCACCTACCCCAAAGAATGCAAAGCAGATGCTAATCCCATTTGCATGAAACCTATTTATTTGATCCCTGCAAAACAGCAGGATTTGCCCCTGCTAAGCACTGAAAGCGACCCCTCTATTTCCTCTTACTGTCACAGGAAAGCTAACAAACTGTTTGAGAAGAACGCAGCCCCGATCTTGCACCTGGCTGGCGTTCAGGTGACGCTTGTTAAGGTACGTGATGCTTTCTTGGTGTGGTTCTCCTGTGGTCACACGGTTGCCGTAACTGTCCATTTCGTGCCGCCCTGCAGACGGACTATGAGGGTCAGGCCAAGAAGTTGATGGAACTGCTGGAACACACTGACATGCTGATTGTTGCGGGGGGAGATGGCACCTTACAGGAGGTACCGCGTGACATTTACTCTACTGTTACTGTCCGAAAATAGTGAAGTGACAAAACAGTGACATCATTCCTCGAGGGCAGGGGGTTCGATCCCCACTTCCCGCATGGGGCCTAAGTCTGTTCTTCCCATGTCTGAATGGGTTTCCTCCCACCGTCTGATAGATGTGGTTCTGGTGGATTAGCGTTTCTAAATATCCCATAATTATCAAGAATGAATGTAATATGTTACATTGACCTCATGCCATAATTGTGTACAGGTTATTACCGGTCTGCTCCGACGAAATGACCAAGTGAGTATTTTATCGATCGCTTCCATGGCTACCATTCAGATGGAACAAATCGTAGGCTGTTGACACAGATTTTCCCTGTCCCTGGAATACAGGATTCCTTCAGTAAAATTCCCATAGGATTCATTCCCCTGGGCTCCCAGAATTCCTTGAACCAGAGTCTGCAATTGCCAACGGACAACCCCGTAAAGTAAGTCCAGGCAAACACGGCATTTGTGCACATAGGTCACATGACACTAGTACGTGCCCTTGTGAAGGTGACGTTGTCCCCGTGTTCTCAGAAGCATCACATCGGCTGCACTGTCGATCCTGAGGGGGGAGACGATGCCTCTGGATGTTCTGCAGATCAAGGTGATTCTGAGAGATGGTTCAAACATGGAGGTATCTCTCTAGCATGACGACTCATGCTAGGGCTGCCAGAAAGCCGTGTGTATTACCGGAACGCCCGTAACCCAACAGTCGTGTAGATGGTTGCTTTTGATGAAAGCCAAGTAAATGAAATAAAATGCAGTGTGTAGTGAGGTTAAAGGGTGAGGGTGTAGTTCTAATGAATTGTTGTCCTGGTCTGTGAAACTGAATTTAGATGAACAGATGTTGCATCGGTTTGTCTGTCTTCTGTGCACCCACAGGGAGAGAAGGACCAGCCTGTGTTTGCCCTGCTGGGAGTTCGCTGGGGCGCCTTCAGGGATGTGTCCACCTCCATCAGCAAGTAAGGGTAACGGCGGTGACAGACCCCTTGGAATCTGAAATGTATTCCCTCCGCCGGGTGGTGGCTCTGTGCTGGGGGGGATGCAGGTTTCCTTCAGTCAGCTACTGCCGGTATACCAGAAAAATATGTCCAGTAAACCAGCATCAGATAAAGATGTTTGCCCTCTGAAAAGTTCTGAACATCACTGCAATGTGGCTCCTTGTCTTTATTGCCAGGTATTGGTATTTGGGTCCTTTGAAGACAAAAGCGGCACACTGGTTCAGCACACTAAGGGTCAGTAGGAGTCGCCAGTGAGTCAGCATCTTCCCTGGCTCTTCATGGAGTTCTTTATCAATGACTTTGTGGGTTTTTTTTTTTGTTTCCTGTCTCATTCTTTTCTGTTGCTCCCTGTGTCAGGAGTGGCCCCAGAACAAACAGGTGTCCCTCTCTTACTTGGGTCCGACTCCCCGCCCCCCAGACGAGCCCATGGAAAAGCCTCCCCGGCCCCCACTGCTTCACCGCATCATCCGCCGACTGAGGCTTTACTGGAGCCCCGTGGTGGAAGGTAATCCCCACGCTGTCACCAGGGAAGGCCAGCGGGGACCCCGGATGGGGTGACCCCGGAGCTGCCCGATCACCTGCTACTCTGTGCTCACAGAGCCTCCCCGGGAAGAGGAGCCAGAGGTCTGGGTGCAGGAGGAGGTCAGCACGGCAGAGCTGTCAATCAGCACGCACAACAGGAACCCAGCGCTGGAGGTGAGGCCCCCTCGGCCAATCGACCATAGACCCCCCAGTGTTTTTTTTTTTTTATTTTTTTTTATTTTTTATATCAGGGGGGTTTTGGTTCCTCTCCTCTGCTTCCTGACATTCCTGCATTGTACCTCAAACCATTACATGTATATTTACTAATAATGGATCAGCACACACTTTTGTCAAGTGCCTTGTGCTGTAAAAGGCTCTATATAAAAATTACATTGATTCGAAATTCTTGAGCACCACTGAAGAGCGGAATGACATCATGTCCCCTTCAGCGCCCTGAAGACTCCATGATGGTGTGTCTGGAGCCCGACTCTCTGACTGTGGGAGAATTCATCACCATTGGGTGGGTGTCCGTCAGTGAACACAGGGATGGGGCCGCAGGCCCCTGCTGAAATCTGATTGGCTTCCAGAGTGACCCCTCCCCTGTCACTCAGATTCAAAGCATATCATTGGCTAAAAATAACATTTGTCCTTCTATGAACTGTGGGACCGGTAATGCCCCGAAAACCTGAAAAATCCTAGAATCACAACTGGATTTTGGTATAATTACACATCATTATTTTTCTACAAAAATGTGAATGATTGATTCGTGTCCTATAACTGCCTGCGGCCTCAGAACTGAGAAGATGGGAGACCCACGCCTGTGCTCAGCCCGAGGACAGCAGGCTGAGGCGAGCGTGTGCAGAATCGGCCTGCCCAAGGTTAGTTACTCAGGTGTATAATAAAACCCAACCTTTAAGCACACAGCTGTTAGATGAGCTGCACTTCTCAACCTGTCCACAGGAGGGCGGTTTCTATAACATCGATAACGAGGAGTACGAGGCTATGGCGGTGGAGGTGAGGCTACTGCCACGGAAGCTGCGCTTCTTCTGTAGCACCGAGCGGAGGGACCAGCTGCTGTTGGAGCCAGAGTGAGGACTGGGGGGTGGGAGTGCCACCAGAGGATGGGCTGTCCCCCCCCCCCCACAGTGTTAAGGGGCCCTGGCTCACCGGAGCAGGCCTGGGAGGTCCAGAGGCACAGATGCCATAGGGTGGCGGACTGTTACCAATTCACCTACTTTCATCTGGAAATAAAATCAAACCAATAAAACATGAACTACTTAATTTCTGTCTAGATTATGTCTGTAAAAACAAACTGCGCCCTCGGTTCTAGTCTTCCCCACAGAAGGATGTCGATTTCCGTGTGTTTCTGGAAAAGCACATATTTTAATCTATCAGTTAAACCCTAAGCAAAGAAAAGCCTCATGGGGAGGGGCGTCCGGGGGCTGTTACATTTTCGCGCGGCGGCTTCCTGCGTGTATCTTCAGGGCGTGACCTTCAGCACACATTGACTCACATCACCTGACGCCTCCGTATAGCTGAAATTCCACTGCAGCCCAGATAAGGTTCACAGTTACCCAGCCACAATAAACAAGTTTAGCGGTAACTGCCGGCACACAGCCATCGACATGCAGACAGTGGCTCAGTGTGTTATTGCTGTGACACGCCTTCCTGTGTGAGAGGGCGAGCAGCTGGCATTTCCCTCCAGGCTAAAATGATCATCTCCCGCTGAATGTGACATAGCTTTTAAATGAGGCACAAAATATATTATGAACATCATCGGCCCATTTTGTCCTTTTGATGTGATTGAGCTAAATTACATTTCATTGATTTTGCAGACAAGTGAAAGGGCAGGGTTACAGTCCAGGAAACAGTTGGGTCTACCGGAAGGGCCCAACCGTGAAATCACTCTGTGGAGTCTGGGATTTGAACTACAACCTTCTGATCACTTTGCTCCCTGTATTAGCATGTTGTTGTTAATATTAAACCCCTTAATTCCATCACCACCCCCCCCCCATCTCTGGTGGTAAAATACAAGTCATCATTACGGCCGTTCGTGTTCCAGAAGGAAGTAGTGAGAGAGGCACAATGGATGCTTATGACGTCACCAGGTTCATACGTCAGTCGGTCGCTTTAATGAAACAAAGCAGTCTTATAAAGTACCGTGCATACAAAGATGACCTCTGACCCCGACTACAGCTCAACTTCACGCCAAGTACATGCTGGCGGTTTCAGGTCGTTCACGACAGAAATTACAGTTGGTCAGACTAGAAGCACAATAAATATGTTGTAGTTGGTGGTGTAACATTCACCAAGTGGCTAAATCAGCCAGTCACTAACTCACGATTTCCAGGCCACAGACATACAGTTCAGGCCCAAAAACGAAAAATCCAGACCAAGATTTTGTTTCGACCAACCAGTTGAGTCTCAGTGACTGTGACTCTTTGTACTCAACTGGTTGGTTGAATTAAAATCTTGGTCTGGATTTTTCCTTTTTGGACCTGAACTGTACCTCTGGCAGTTTATATCCAGTGTAACTGGCAGTTTGAGGGTCACATTAACACATATATATTGTGCAAAAACATGTATCTTTACAGCCATCATGTAAAAATAATGTGTAACACCTCCATGTCTCTGACAACATACAAATTGTACAAAACTGTACTGTACACTCATCTCCAACTTGCGGTTTCACACTATTCACTTCCCTCAGCATTGAATGGCTAGTATTTAATAAGTTGTATATATTTCATACTTTCTTAAAGTACAACTATTAACATCCTCAGAAAAAAGAGGAACCGTATCATAGGTACACGTATGGAGGGGGGCCGCTCCCGGCTCTTTACACACACCAGGAACAGGCTGGGTCCTCACTGTGTGCACGCACACGCACACAAACACACACGCACACACATCACAGGCATCTCTCAACCACAAGTCACAGCCGTTCCGCTTCGGCTCTCACATGGCCGTTTCTGCTTCACTTCTTCCTCTATTGTCATGACCTAGACTTTCCCAAGACTTTCACCAATTCCTGTTCCTGACAGGCACCTCTTTGCTACCGTCTTTCCAGAACATGGCAGGTCCTCTCAGATAAACAGAATACTCCTCTTTTAACACTCTTCAGCTGGCGGGCTCTCCTGTACAACCTCTGGAGAGAGGAATGATGAACCTGTTTTTTGTTTTTGAAGAAAGGCTAGTTTGCACGATAAGCCGAGGTCACGAGGGCGATTTGCTGCTGCGGTTTGTGCAAACTGATCACATCAAGAAGCGGAACACCCAGCACCCCCAGCAAACAGAGATGTCACCAAAAAAGCCGAAAATTATTAAAAAAAAATTAGTCTTAAAATAACGATTTCGGGTGTGTACCGCGGGGAGGGGGGCTAGAAAAACATGCAGCTGTGAATTTGGTTTGGTCACAGGGACAAGCTGACAATCTCCCACAGTAAGACAAATGAAACTAGACTACAGTTCCCAGAAGCCCACGGCGATCCATACAGATCACACCATAGGCTCAGAGCTCCATGCAATCAGTTGGTCGAGAAGAAACCATAAAGCGAGACTATACTTTCAGAGTCAGCAGTACTTGTGACGCAAGTAGCTGGAAGAGGCACATTAAATCGGGTGAAATGTTGATGCTGTCTTCTCGTTATTCTGATTTTCTCGTTAACACCTCAGCGAAGGCAGGAGGGACCCAAAGAGAGGTCACTCCAGCTGAAACTACAGATCAACTGGCTGCTGGACCTACGCACTTAGCGGAGTTCATACTAGGCAGGCTGCATGTCAAACGGCTTCACATTTTGGGCACGGGAAGTGCCAGTCTCAGGGCTGGTTAGAGGAGGCTGTGGCTACGCAGGGAAGCAGTGTGTGAGCCACCTAGGCACCCAAAAGGGTGCTTCTTTCCAAGTTCTGGGTCACCTAGCAGGAGTGGATTAGAATTTCCAGAGGGAAAGAGGGTATCTCCAGGACAGGACAGAGAGGGTGAACACGGTGGCTCCCCAGCTTCAGTGGCAACAGGGGTTGTCGATGACAAGCATGGCATCGATGCCATAGAGCTCCAGAAGGTCCACTAGAAAGCCCTGGTCACCCTGGGGGTCCAGGCCCATGGCCCGCATGTGCTCTGCCGTGAGGGTGGGGTCTGCGCTGCTCGCCACCTCAGACAGGGTCTGGAAGATCCGGTTGTTTAGCTCCATGAAGAACCTGTTGCAGATGGAGGACGAGCTTCAGTAACACAGTGCAGAGCTGTTCCAAACATCCAGTACATAGGAGAACCCTTGGCATTGACCTATGGTAAGAGATACACAGCTATTCTAATCTTGGAGGGCGTCTACTCACAGGATGAAGAGGTCCTCTTCATTGGAGGAACAGTCTCCATCCACTTCCTGTGAGTATAACAGCATCTGTCTGAAGAGATCATCATCATCGTCATAGTCACTATCGTCATCATCATCATCGTAGTCACTATCGTCGTCACCATCCAGTCCTACCTCTGCTCAGTGAGCTTTCTGTACTTTTCCCGGTCCGCACTGTTGAGCCGTAACATCGGCTGCAGGCTCTCTCTGTGCGTCTTCACGTTCTGGTTGTCCACGTAAACATCATACAGCTCCTTCTTCTCCTCAAATATCTTCTCTGTGGTGCCTTCAGGAGAAAATACGCCAGAGGCGGACCGTGAGCATTCAGGTCATCCTCAAACGACCGCTCCGTCCACAGGTCGGAACTCACAGGCCACGTAGGACATCTCGGTCTCCAGGGCGGCGATGTCAGCCACGTTGATGTAAAAGAAGGGGCGGAACTCCGGCACTGAGACCCCCACCCGCGGAAGGGAGACGTTGGCCAGGCAACAGCAGCAGTACACTGGGGGCAGTGATCAGGATTCATGGTTCACTTTCAACATCAAATTCAATGCTTCGTAATGCTGTTTTTATAACCTCAGCAAAAATAAAAGTACCACTGTGTGTGTGTGTGGCTCTGTGCGTGTCTGTGTGTGTGGCTGTGTGGGTGTCTGTGTGTGTGTGTGTGTGTGTCTGTGTCTCTGTGTGGGTGTCTGTGTGTGAGAGAGAGAGCGCACATCCAAGGCTGTACTTCTCTCAAGAAAAGTTTCTCACTGTACGGGTTCATAAATCCATCAAAGGATCGAAATCTTTCAGATGGGGTCCAAATGGTCCGGTTCTGTGTGACCACCAGACCTTTCCAGGGCTGTGAATGAGCAGTGGGTGTAAACTGGGATTTCATTTCTAAGCTAAACATCCAGAACACCAAAAATTCTGAAAAATATCACATCAAGGCCAAAGATTCCAATGGGGGGGGGGGGGGGCGGGGGGGGGGGGGGGGGGGGGGGGGGGGGGGGGGGGGGGGGGGGGC
>JAODLD010000001.1:3037315-3055424 GCA_026781065.1 Mormyrops boulengeri | reverse complement strand
AATTCCAATGCCCCCCCCCCCACACTGCTTTTTCCTACTTCTGAGTGGGACTCCACTTCAGGAGACACTCCCCTATCCCCCACCCTGTTCTTGGATTTTAGAGTTTTTCCAAAATGTATCATCAAAAATACTTTCAGCGCTTGCTAAATCTATTTTAAGGTTTTATGGATTCCACAGGAACCCCAGTAACAGCCGTGGGGGGGGCCGGTGTCAAAGCAGATCCCACCGCGGGCAGCAACCATGACACACGGCCGACACGATCACCCACATGACAGATGTGTAGATGCAACTTTACTTTCATGTTTTTTGTGACTGCAATAGTTATTGCATTAACGATATCTGTTTACATGTCCAGGGACTAGGAGAGGAAGGAAATCATATTTGTTCATTCTCTATTTTGTTAGGGTCCTGGTCTAACATAATAGGTGAATATACTGCGTGTGTGTGTGTGTGTGTGTGTGTGTGTGTGTGTCTGGGCACAAAGACATAGCGCTCACCTCTGTAGCACACCACTCCTACAGGCGGGGGCGAGAAAATGACGATGCGTTTCCGAAGCAGGGCGAACTTCCACAGCACCATGATTTGCTCTCCAAAGAAGCGGATGAACTGGGACATGCACCCAGCTGGGTGGGTGATCTGCGGGGGGGGGGAGGAGGAGGTCCTTAGGTCCCTGGCAGGCCGATCTCACACACAGACGCTACAGCAAAGGCTAAGATCACAGGACAATAACCTAAAGACCCCCAGGTCAATCCCAGGAGGGTGTTGCTGTTGTACCTTTGAGCTGGGTGCATACACCAAACCGTATTGATGGGCAAACCTCTGGATAAGACCATCAGTCTGATCACTGAATGTAAATATACGAAAGTCAAATTCGGCACCCACCTTCATCTCGGGGTTCATGCAACAGCGGCCATGCGGGGGCGCCGTGGAGGTGCTGGTGGGACAGGTAGTGACCAGGCCGTTCCCTCCCAGCGGTAGCACCGCCTTCTTGTCCTCGTAGAAGGCCTCCAGAGGCGAGTACTGTCCCGGACACTGAAGCTGATGCCTGTGCAGAAACAGCCACGGGATGGTCAAGGGTCTTTATTGACACCTGGCGATCCAAGATGAAACTATGGTCAAGACCCTGAATCTGAGCCACGGCTCAAAAGCACACGGCCTATTTGCACAGAAAAGAAAACAAAAATCAGCTCAGTATCGATTTTACGGTGTGATTAAGACACTAAACAAATATTGACACCAGCCACAGTCATTATTTGCACGAACTGCATTATTTTGCAGTTAAAGACAATTTTACCTTGTGATGATGTGTATTATATACCTGGAATGATTTTCACAAGAAATATCAGAACAAGCTTCCACTGAACTAGATCAGAGACATTTGTTTCTGCTGGAAATATGCAGGTGCAAAAACTTTTTTGTAAACTGTGACCATTTTTACTGCATCTCGAATTCAACATCTGTGCGGGTGTCTAACGTCAATCAGTCCGCTCAAACTCTTCTAAAAGGTCCCTCCTATTCTGTGAGTAATGTAGAGTGTCTCCCATTCCCTGATCATTTCTAATGCTGCTTTTCCATGATTCCATGGTGGTATTAAGAAGTAAAATTTGCTCAAGCCAGCTGTCAACTGCCTGTAATCCGGCAATCATGCCAGGACCCAAATTAACTGATACATGTGGTAGACGTTCGCCTCAAGGCACCTGAGTTTGACATGGACTCCTGAGCTGGTAGCTGTGCCGGAAAGACAGAAGAGACAGCGATGTGGACCAGAAGAGAGGAAGCCAAGGGCAGAGAGTCACCCACCTGACCTGGTTCTCCAGGAAATGCATGTAACGATACAGTAGGGTGTAGGATGGGGTCAGAATGCCCACAGACTTCATACGCGCCCCCCTCTCCAGCTCGCTCTCCACGGGCATGTTGGCAAAGCATGCCAGGCCAAAGAAGCAGCCCTTCCGGAAATATCTAGAAAGAGATGTGGTGGGGGGGTGGTTGGTGGGTGGCTGCGGAGTGGCATCCCGTTCGTGCGTGCGTGCGTGCGTGCTCCGGGAGGGGAGCCCTTACATGAAGTCATTGGCGATTCGATGGGAGCCGCTGGCCATCGACTTGAACTCCACCCCGTCCAGGTTCACATCTGGGGGCAAACACCACTCCACCATGTTTCCTGTCAGCACAACGAGCACGGCCATAATACGGGCAGACCAGAGCGGCGCGGAGCAAAACGCCGCCCATCATAAACCCCGCCGCCTTTCCCTCAAACACTTCTCAGGGTCACTTCACAATCACACGCGAATGAAAAGGGAAGTTAGCGGTTAAAAGCAAACGCAATCCTGAGGTCACTATTTCTCACACCGTCACACTGATATGCAGCTCTCTCCTTAAGCACGGTGAGCACGAAGCTCAGCTTTTACAGCCCAGGCGGGTCCACTATGAAGAGGCAGGGCGGGGGTACAAATCTTCCCCAAAGAGAGACTGCACAGCTCTGCACAGTCATGCCAGAGATCCTGTCGGACCAGCTAGGAGATTAGCACAGGTCCTGCACAGCATATCAAGCACAAAAGACCAGAGCAAAATAGTAAAATAGTACCAGTATCTGGGTGATAATTTGCATTTGAACTTTGCAACTTGTAATTAAAATGTGAAACCCAACCCATTCCTTTCAAACCTTTCCAATTAGGCCCTCTGCAGTCCAGTACTAATCGTGCACGGAGGAGGGTAAGAACAGGGTGCAAGACGCACTAGTGAGTACAAGTCACCTTGAGAGAGTCTGTCCTGTAAATATATGAAAGTAATTTTCAAAATGTGGTACACCTACACCATTGAGGATTTAAGCGGCCTATGATTTAAAATGTTTAAAACAACTGACGTGTCCTGCAGTGAGCACAGTAAGTGGCCGTGAATGGAGGAGTCATTAAACAATCTGACGTTCAGACGTCGGCGCGTCTCCCTCATTAAAAATGAAAGGCGGAGTAATGGATTGGAGAGCTGGATATCTGATAACTGGAAAGGCGTCACAAGACGCCTGAGTCACTCGGCACGCCCCCGCGCGCGTGCACGCGCACAGGTATTTAGCCAAGGCGCGAGTGCGATTCGCCGCTGCGGGCGGTCGCGTGGCCTCGGCGCCCCCCGACGTCACGGGCGCGAGCTGAGGCGCAGCTCACGTGGAGAAGCCCGTCCACCTGGCGAAGGCTCGGTCATCGCGGGTCCAGCATCCGGCACGCTGACGAGCCACGGCTATTTATAATCCAAGCAAAACATGTAATGCATCTCCAGGCAAACCGAACAGTTAGATCGTGTCCCTTTCTCACCCTGCACTGGCGTGCAGTGCTCCAGTGTACCCAGTAACCATTCCGAGAGCAATAACAGTTGCTTTGGTGTTTAGTTACTGGGCTCGTGATCAGCTAGACGCTGGAGCAACTGCTGAGTTTGTTTTAGACAGATAAACACAGCAACAAGGGGGGCAACAAAGGTCACCGCAAAAGCATACAATTATATATAAAACACAAAAGATAAACATCCCAGCTACGCTAGACAAAAATACTGACAATTTCAGCTGCGAGGTTAATTGACTACTGATCAGGAGACACCGATGTGAGGTATACAGTCAATCACCCTCACATCTTTAGCAAGTTTTATGCAAGATCCCCTTTACTCACCTGATCGTGTATCAAAGGTTACCACGAAAACAGCCACGATTTGGTCCTTTTCCTCCCACTCAGACAGCCTGCGGTCTTTGTCGGACACCGCTCCCCATGCAGAAAGCGCGCCATCTCCCT
The DNA here is from genome assembly GCA_026781065.1 of Mormyrops boulengeri. Taxonomy (NCBI): domain Eukaryota; kingdom Metazoa; phylum Chordata; class Actinopteri; order Osteoglossiformes; family Mormyridae; genus Mormyrops; species Mormyrops boulengeri. The sequence continues at coordinate 3,051,654 of JAODLD010000001.1, read as the reverse complement.
TAGCAGGGCATTTATTTTCCCATCCCGATCCGTTATACACGGAGCCTGCACAGGTGGTTGCCTCCCCGCCAACGACCCCCGGGACAGGCACCGTACCCCCGGAGCTCGCAGTCCAGCCGGCGCCAGGGGCGGTACTGCCCACCGACCTGCAGTTAGCGGGACCTGCTTCGGACTCATCCCTCTGCCGGGGAGCGAAAGTCGGCGGCTCCCCCGACGGAACCTCCTCCCAGTCGAGCAGCGGAGCATGGTCCGACTGCTCCACCATCGTCACCGGGACCTCTCCGCTGACGTTCGTATCCAGATACCAACACAAGAAAACAAGCCGAGAAAAATGAATGCGTCGCAGCTAGCTCCCCTAGCAATCCCGCTATTGCGGCGTGCCGACCGGCAAAGGCGATCGCATATAATAAACGGAGTCTTCTCTTAATCAACCAGCTGCTACATTACTGGATCCGGCGTCGGTTCTCCCGATCTCCGTCCGCCTAAGTATGGCCGGTTACAGACACACGGTGCGCCGACCTGCCGGATGTTAGTGCGCAGCGCGATGGAGGCGCCGCACGAGCGCCCCCTTCCGCTCATGCAGGCGCACTGAACCTATATAACCCGATGCAGCGTCTGTTACTGGTGCTTTAAAATGAAATGCAATGACCACGCTTCGTGTTTTCTAATCTATATGTATCTATATACAGTACGTGTGGTTTTTGATCATTTTTTCGTTCCCGTATGTTAAACATTAGTTAATAGCGCACCCGACGGCGCCGGTACCAGCCCCTACCCGACGGGCCTGCCGGGCCGCTCAGGTGCAGCAGCTCGCTGGGCGGGACCATCGGTCTGACGTTCCGTTAATTAAAGGGATCCGGCTCCGTTCGGCCGAACTTCGCGGCAAATTTAAGCTTGTCGGAGCTCCACAGTGAGTAGTTATTTGTAAAGTACGAACAAGAGTACAAATCGCCGTCCACATGCACGGATCCAAACGTGAAGGTACATTATTATTTATTTATTATTAAACGTGATCTAAGATGCTTAAGTAGCCCGAATACGGAGTTACTTCCATCGTCGAATGGCAAGAGGTGTTTTCTTTAAAATGACTTGATTAGGAAGTGCACTTTTCAACTTTTCTTTTTTACTGTTTTTCCCGTTTGTGTATAATTGCAGTCGACTGGGGTAATGCCAAGTCTTAATTTTTATGCACTAAAACGAACCCCCCCCCAAATATCTCATGTATAGGCCTTCGTACTTCTGGAAGGCAGTTAGGCCGATCAAAAAGGCAGCGACAGGCGGGGGCCGTCTGCAGTCGGCTTTACGCTCCAAGCGGCTCCTCTAACAAAATGCAAATTCCTCTGATCGTTTTGTCGGAGCTTTAAATAAACATTGCTGAATCAGCTTAGATTAATCGTCGTGTCCGGGAAGGTGCGTTGTTACAGTCGCTTGTGCCTCCCCCGTTGTGGCAGTGATGGAAGTGGCCAACGTGAGAGAGAGGACGGTGCAGAAGCTCGATTACTCCAGCTGCGAGGGGGACAGCAGCGACAGCAGCGGGGACTGGGGGCTCCCGGACGCGCGGAGCCCCGGCCCCGCCTGCAGGACCCCGCTGACTGCGCGCCACTGCGCACGTAGCGTGCCGGACTCCCCCAATTCCAGCACCCCCCTGCACTACGCCACCTGGAGGAAACTCAGGCTGTGCGACTCGCCCAGCACACCTAAAGTCCGTGCAAATGCAAACTATTAAAAATGGTTTCGACCAATATAGCTGCACCCTAAAAATAATGTGTATGATGTGTTTAATGCCCTCTATAGAGCCTGCTGTCAAAGTCAGCCCTGCCAAGCTCCAATGGGAAACTGTGCCACAGGGCCCTGCGTTTCACTAGTGCCTCTGACCCCACCCGTCAAGGTCACATGCCGTCCGTCAACGTGAACCCCTTCACCCCCAACACATTCCGCCGTAGTGGGGAGCACAAGCGGAAGAGCCGTAGCGATGAGGATGATGAAGTCGGCCAGCTGAGGTAGCCCGACCGCGTGCTGGATGTTGTTTTGCCTTTGCGTCCTGCAGTTTCCCTGAGGTCCTTTAACCTGCTATCGCTATAAAGTATCATTTTGCTGAATAATGGATCCTGGCCAACAAGCACTATGCTCCGTTTCCCCCAGAGAGAAGACGGATGGTAATTCATCAGAAGATGAGGCTTTTCTTCCCTCTAAGGTATAAAATCTCTCAGTACTTTATGGTTCAGTGGGAATTTGGTCAGATTCCATTCATTTCTTTCTTTAAGAGAAGGTGAAACACCCCCATGACCCCTCCCCTATGTTTAGTGAATGTTAGTCCCACAAATCTTTGCAAGTCTGGCAGTTGATCAATACTCTGTCCGAATCTTTAAAAAGGAGGGGAGAGACCCCAAAGAATCCATTGAATTTGGGCAGACTGAAAAGCTGAGATTTCAGTGCTCCTGTCAAGCTTGAGTTTTTCCGTAAAATGAGCCAAGAGGCCTGCGTCCCTTAACTGCTTTCTTCTTCCTGACGGACTGACTGACTAACTGTGACCCCCTCCAACCCCCACCTGCAGAGACTGGCTGTGCAGGCCTCCATGTTGTCACGGTATGAGAGCGAGTTCCTTGAGCTGGGCCGCATTGGCACGGGGGAGTTCGGCACAGTCTACAAGTGTGTGAAGAGGCTGGATGGCTGCCTGTATGCCATCAAGCGCTCTCGCCGGCCCCTCGCCGGATCAGCTGACGAGTGAGTCCTTGTTGTGGGTTGGGTAGTTAGCTTAGCTTTAGTCCTGCTAGCTTAGCATTGGTCTCATTAGCTTAGCATTGGTTTCATTAGCTTAGCATTGGTGTCATTGGCTTAGCATTGGTCTCATTAGCTTAGCATTGGTCTCATTGGCTTAGCATTGGTCTCATTGGCTTAGCATTGGTTTCATTACTTCACAGAGCATAAATTCCTTGTGGTTCCATCTGTACCTTGTTGTAAATACAACAAAATTTCTGAGAGTGTGGGTTGTTTTTAAGCAGAGATTCCTAATTATTTACAGGGGAAACTTTACAAAGTGGGACATTGACGCTTCTCCACTGACATACAGGAACCAACCCATATCTTAGCCGTACCACTAAGAGGGACTAGTTACAGCACGGTTCCAGCCAGCTTCGGTTTTCCACTGCAGATGGGTCAACTTGGTAACGGCGTTGCAGGATTTGGAGAGCGACACCCACATAAAACTAAAGGAAAGCTTACTGACTGTTCACACGGTGTACATCATGATTTACTGTGTGCAATTATTATTTTACTATGCTAATTCCCATTAGCACATCTGTGAAAATCGCCACATTATGCACGTATCAAACGCTAGCGGAATTAGCATTCGCTGCATAAATTTGTATTATGAATCCATTCCATTCTGCTGTTCTATAGTACTTTTTGGATGGAAATTTTCAAGTTCCAAGATTTTGGAAATGCATTGCGATGTGCCCTGCTACTAATAATGAATAATATACCCTTTTTCCTGCAGATAATCCATTCACAGAACACCGGTATCTAAGTGCATTTCCACCAATCAGACGGTGGATCACATCAGTGCGGTTACGGCTCGGGTACGATTCGGTTCTTGGTGGCAGTGGAAAAGTGCCATTAGTAATGGATCTTATTGCTGAAGCTGGCAAAGGTCACAAAATGTTTCCTATGAAACAGTCATGCCAGGATGTGGTCTACAGTCTGGCTGCTGATTTTAGTAGCAGGAAGGTCTCTTGCTAAAATGTTCTTTGACTTTGCGTGGTTGCTTGGCATCTCAGAACCTGGCATGCAAGAAGGTCTTCAGTCATGGCTGTCCTCCTCCTCTCAGGCAGCTGGCCCTGAAGGAGGTCTATGCACATGCGGTGTTGGGTCATCACCTCCACGTGGTGCGTTACTACTCAGCATGGGCGGAGGATGATCACATGATCATCCAGAATGAGTTCTGTGACGGTAGGTCAGGACATCTACTTGAGGACATGGCAGCGACAAATATGGTATCCAACGGCAACGCTGCCCCTTTACCTCTGCTGTCCAGGAGGGAGTCTCAGTGATGCCATAGCAGAGAAGAAAAGGCAGGGGTTGCCGTTCATGGAGCCCGAGCTGAGAGATCTGCTATTACAGGTCTCCATGGGTCTCAAGTACATCCACAGCTCTGGTCTGGTCCACCTGGACATCAAACCCAGTGAGTCTCAAATGCATGTACACACACAGGGACACAAACCCAATGTGACAGAGTCCATTTTTTTAAATCACAGATCTGTTTGTAGGCAATATCTTCATCTGCTGCCAATCCACTCTGAGTGTCGAGAGTGTGAGCGAGGAGGAAGATGAGGAAGGCTGCACAGAGAGAGTCATTTATAAAATCGGTACCTTCCTCCAAAGACTCATTTGGATAGATTTTAAACACTTCCACTTCTATGAAGCTCGTTCCATTAATATGTGTAATATGTGCTCTGACAATCGGGAAATGGTTCTGTGTGGTCGTCAGGTGACTTGGGTCATGTGACCTCAATCAGCAGGCCCCAGGTAGAGGAAGGGGACAGCCGCTTCCTGGCCAGTGAGGTTCTCCATGAGGTACGCCCTCCGGGCATAGCTGGGCATTGTGTTGACCCTGTAATCTGTTTGGCTAGTTCCCAGACCCTCATGAATCCATCATTTCTGCCCTAATTAACCAGGACTTCACTCACCTTCCCAAAGCGGACATTTTCGCCCTGGGTCTGACTGTACTCCTGGCAGCGGGTGCTCCTCCGCTTCCTCAGAACGGAGATGAGTGGCACAGGCTACGGCAGGCCCAGCTGCCCTCCCTCCCCCAGGAGCTCAGTGCTGGTTTCCACAGCCTCCTCCAGGTACCCTCACCTGCCCCCACGCCCCAAACATCACTAAACAGACATGGGATGCTTGGCTCTTGTTTTCTGAGGGCTTTAGTGGAGGATGCTAAATGCTAATGCTATGACCTGCAAATGCCGATAAGCGCTGTTCGTCCGCATGTCCAAGATGATGCTCGATGCAGAGCCGACCCTGCGCCCGTCTGCGTCTGTGCTGTGCAGACATCCATTGTTACGCAAGGAAGGAGCCGCAACGGTCGCAGATCAGCTGCGCAAGGAGCTCAACGTGGAGAAGTTTCGGACGGCTATGTTGGAGAGGTGAGGCCTGTTGGAATAGCCTGCGTTGGCGAGCGTTTAAAAATTCCTGACATTTATTCTTCAGAGTCTAATAAGCTTTAATTAGGGCAAATATTGTGAACTCGGGCACTACTGTGGTGATTCTGATTTGCATCCTCGAAACAAAACCTTTCTTCTCTTCTGGTTCTCATACTTTATAATGCAGAGTCAGTGTGTATTTTTGGGTGACACCACATGTAATGTATGTCAGGGAACAAGCAGATACACAACTTGCCAGGAATGTGTTAAAGGTCTGTCCCAAGCAGGGCTGTATGGAGGGGCGGGGTCACAGGGGCTAAGAGCTGATAGGGAGCAGACATCCTGCTGGCCAGTCAGTCTCAAATTCAATTAGGTTGGCCCCTCTGATTTATGGCCTCTCTTATGCCCCTCTCCGTAAGAAATACTACAATCGCCCCTGGTCTCGATAAATGTGATGCATGTCTCCCTCCCACCTACAGGGAGCTCCACGAGGCCAGGCTGGCTGTCCTGTCCCCCCAGCAGAGAGCACACCCTTGCCTGAAGCCGCAAGCCTCTGAGCTCGGGTCCCTGCCCAGAACGAGTCGTAGACTCGTTGGCCGCAGTGCTGCTAGGTCCCTGAGCATCGCTTGCCCAGGATATAGTTCCTGAATGGGCTGTGTGCTAGACTCAAATGACTCTTTTTAGACCTGTTTTGCATACCAAGTTAGGCCTCTTCTCCGGAGTAGTGCTGCCCCCTACAGGCAAGGAGGCCTCCTGTCCTCAGTTCATGTGCAGGAGTGCATCCCAGCGTTAAATGCTGGAAATCCCACTATGAATATTAGGATAGAGGAAAGGTGTCTTCACAGCCCAGATATGTAGGTCTGTTAAGCTGCTTTTTAAATGCCATAATTAATTTTTTCAATGTAAATAAAAGTTCTAAATGTTTTAATCTGGAATGTACCTTATTTCTGTCCCTTATAGCCAGTGATATAGTAATCAGTAAATGTTGGGATAATGAGTCAGTTATAAACAGGTATTTTGCCTTTAGAGAGGTTTTGGTAAAATGTTGGAAAAAGTGAAAGGTTTGTGGGGGGTCCAAAAGGATTCTGGAACACATCTGGCCACAAATGGCAGTGGTGGTAAGTGAGGTAAATATTTCAGGCTTGAGTAAATAAATTCAGAAATTAAAAATTTGCATTTAGCCAAGGGGAGAAAGAGGAGAGTCATTAAGGGATGAAGTGAGTTTTGTATATATATATATTTTTTTTGTAGGACACCTGATCTGACATGTGAGCACAGCCTGGTGCAGTGAAGATGCAGAGGGGATCTTTGTGGCTGCTGCTAACATAATGATGTCAGATACCATCATTAAGGTGGGGGGTTAAAGAGCATCTTGCTAAAAAAAGAATGGATGAAAGCTTTACAGATTCATACAGCGGTTTTGCCAGACTCTCACACAAGGCATTTTGCAAGGCGCTGTTTCAACCACTTAGAGGAAAAATGTCCAGATAATGTCACGAAAGACCTCATGGAAGACAATTCTGTTTTATTACTTTATTGTTTTTTGAACTTAACGGACACAACTGGGTTGAAATCGAGGTTAGGGCAGCCGTAGTACTTTTTTCCAAACATTTTGCGCAGCTGCACATTCATTCCTGCACATTTAAAATCTATTAACCTTTACATACCGACATCTTTCCTAGAAGAAAACCCATCGAAGTAACTGCTGACTAAAGTCCTCTAAACCTCTCACCTGGTCCTCTCCAGCTTGTAGTTACAGGTTACCTGTATGTGCTAACAGTTAACTAGGCCCACTAGCATGGATATATGAATTACGCATCATTACCCCCTTACATTAAACGAGGGATGTTTCAGTCCACAGATGAACTACTCCTTGACACCAATCTCACTCCTGCCATGTAAGAGAACCTCAGCCTTGTAGCAAAATGTTCTCCTGTGTCCTTAGACCTTAATTTGCATAATCTCCATCATATCTGACTGTGGTCTAAAGCACAAAGGACTCTATCTCTGTGTTCAGAACGTCGCTGTTTGGTGCCAATACCATGATTCTGAATATGGGGTTGTGCATTTCAAATCCACGGGTTCCCCACTGAGGTTCCGTTCACCTGTTTGATGGTTCCTTGGCTGCTGTGATAACAGGATCATCAGGCCTAAAAATAGCACCTGCATTTGTTCTGCTGCTCTGCTTCACTAGATCCACATGGGTAGCCCCTCCCCCATTAAGATTGGGGGGTGCTCGACCACAAGGCTGCAAAAGTCAGGCGTGAACCTGACACTGCAGAACAGCATGGACTTCTGTTTTTCAGACAGATTCGCAAAGCTGGTTATAATGTGAAATTTCTGTACTAATGGTTCTCCAGTGCAAAAAAAACACTTTAGTGTTATACAAGGGTTGTACGCCATTCATGTCTGTGGCCTGAAAGCTTGCTCCTTGTTCTCCGAGTGGGACCAAGGGTGGCCATATTGGAGCAGATTCCCCAGAAAGCCCAGCAATGGCCACCGGGCCACAACCAAAAATCCTTGGAACAACAGAACTAGGGAATACTAGAATGTAGATGAATGTTGCACTCAGACGGCTCTGCCGGGGCCATCTGCTCCCGAGTGCTGTGAGCTGTGCGTGTGAAATAAAACCACTACACCGAGGACCCAGAGCCTGTCAGCAGGCCTGACATCCCAGTGAAAAAGAAGAAACACAGAACAAGTGTCCATGCATCAAGAACTACAACAATCCTTACTTCCTTTTGTGTTTAGCAGTGAATGGTTAGCAGAACCAGTCTGGATGAACAGATACCAGGTTGAAAAACGGCCGTTCCTCTTTCCCAGAAGAGCTGAGTGTTTGTGTGTGTGGGGGGGGGGGGGGTGTCTGTTCTTTGATGTCATAGTTTTCAGTACAGTGAATGCTGTCAAACCAAAGTACTGAAAGAATACTGGAGAGAGTGGTGGTGTGTGTGTGTTATTCTGAACTGTATGGCATTTGTATTTTTAACATGTGCCGGTCAACTATACATTATCTAAACCAGGTTATCCCCCCCCCTATGTTGGTAAATATTTGTCTCAGATTTACCAGGGGGACTCTATGCAACATGAACATTGTACATGGTGAGCGGTTCTCCACAGTGCATGTGAAGAAGCAGACAGACCTTGCGGGAAAAATTCGAGAGCTTCTGAAAATGGAGCAGCAGATGACAGACCGAAAGCCCAAAACGCCGCCCCAGCAGAAAGGACAGTACATGTGACAGATGTATGAGGGGGAAAAACCAGAAAGACGAAAGAATGCGAGTGCGCCAGCAGCAGACTCCCACACAGTGGAGTGGGATCTCTGCTACTTCCTCCTGTAAAGAAAGATTCCATATGCCATTACAGCAGCAATGGCCACCAGGGCGGCGCCACCGTACAACAGCTCAGAAGGAGAGGATGACTCTGGGGGCTGGGGCTCTGGCTTTAGTGGGACCTTCCCACGGGGGGCTTTACAGGATTCCTGCGCAGTTGCTTTGGTGGGGGTCGTGGCTGCAGGCTTCAACTGCAGTGGGGCCTCCCCAGGGGGGGCTTTGCAGGATTTCTGCACAGGCGCTTTGGTGGGGGTCGTGGCTTTAGGCTTCAGCTCAAGTGGGGCCTCCCCAGGGGGGGCTTTGCACGATTCCTGCACAGGCGCTTTGGTGGGGGTCATGGCTGTAGGCTTCAGCTCAAGTGGGGCCTCCCCAGGGGGGGCTTTGCACGATTCCTGCGCAGACGCTCTGGTGGGGGTCATGGCTGCAGGCTTTGGCTGCAGTGGGGCCTCCCCAGGGGGGGCTTTGCAGGATTCCTGCGCAGACGCTTTGGTGGGGGTCATGGCTGCAGGCTTCAGCTGCAGTGGGGCCTCCCCAGGGGGGGCTTTGCAGGATTTCTGCACAGGCGCTTTGGTGGTGGTCATGGCTGTAGGCTTCAGCTCAAGTGGGGCCTCCTCAGGGGGGGCTTTGCACGATTCCTGCGCAGACGCTGTGGTGGGGGTCGTGGCTGCAGGCTGTGGCTGCAGTGGGGCCTCCCCAGGGGGGGCTTTGCAGGATTCCTGCGCAGACGCTTTGGTGGGGGACGTAGCTGCAGGCTTCGGCTGCAGTGGGGCCTCCCCAGGGGGGGCTTTGCAGGATTCCTGCGCAGACACTTTGGGGAGGGTCAGGGCTGCAGGCTGCAGCTGGACCTCTGCTGACAGGAGTGGGTGCTGTAAGCTTTCCACTGGTTCAGATTCTGGTTCTGGCTCTGGTTCCAGCACCAGCTCTGCCTGCATAAGATGAGGGGAAAGATCCTGAGCTGGGGGCGGGGGCTCATCGACAGCTGTCACAGGAGCCTTGGGCATGGAGGACTCAAAAATGACAGCTGCTGGGAAGGGGTCGGTCTGCTCAGATGCCAAAGGCTCCTGGGTCCCAGTAGCCTCAAGGGGGAAAGGAGGGGGATTAACTGTGAGGGTGTGGCCAACTGAGTGGGTGGGGTCAGCTGAGGGGGCAGGGTCAAATGAGGGGGAATGGCCAACGCAGGGGGTGGGGCTGCTGAGCTCCACCTTCAACTCCATCAGTTCACTCTCAGTGCCCAGCACACTCAGTAGACTCTCCTGGAGTTCAGGGAGCACAGTTTCAGACCCTGCTCCTTCCTCCTCCTCTTCCTCTTCAGCCCCCTCCACCTCTCCCTCAGACTCCAACAGCTCTGCCTCCTCCCTCTCCACGTGGACGATGTCAGAGTTAGAGGAATTGTTCTCGCTGTGCTCCTCAGCCAGCACCGCACCTTCATTGCCATCCAGACTCCTGATGTCCTCGGGGTCCATGATGTCCACTTGGGACCAGGACTCGGTGACTACCGGTGAAACGGGGGGGCTGCCCGTCTGCCAAGAGCAGGGCTCTCCTCGCTCAGTGCCTGAGAGTGATGCAGGGGGGCTGGGTCGATCAGGCTGTTGCTCCATGGACAGGATGCAAATATCGTCACAGTCTTCAGCGATGGCGTCACATGGTCCCCCTTGTTCAGCTTGATCACAGAGCCCTGAAAGCATCACAGAGAGAAATGATGTCACCACCCAGGAATCAGATGATGCTGAAGAAAGGCAGTGTTGAAAGCCCTTCCCAAAAACCTGCTTCCAAACCGGCCCTCCATGGAACAGGTTCCTCAACCCTGCCGTAAAGGGTGCTGACGTTCACATTTAATTTGCATTCCCATTCGATTAAACTGAGCAATGACTGACAGTGGATTACAAAGCCTGTAATTACGACAGCCAGCATAACAAAACAGAATCATTTTACAAATGTCCACTAGACATGACATCCATTCAGAAAAGCAGGAACATAGACAGCTAGAATGATCTGGCTTTGTCCAAAATTTGAGGGTCTAAGATTTCAAATAGTATTCCATCAAAGGGCTCATTTTTGTGAGATCTGATCCCTATGGGGGAACTCATTGTTCACACATTATAAACAATCACCAAAATCCTCAACAGAAAGGTTAGGACTGAAAGTGAGCGTCACAATACAAGTGATGACAACAGACCGGCTACTTAAAAAGACGTATCATATTATATCCCTGAAATTATTCACCAGGGGAGGAGCAATATAGACTAAGAGAGAAGCAACAGCTTATTGCAATGGCTGTAGCACATTTACGCCTGCAGAATGTGGTTCATACAACTTGCTTGACGTTTCATTTGCAAGAAAAGGGCCCCGATGCACCAAGAGCAACAATGCAACATAATCCTTAAATGCCAGACACACTTTAAAGGGCACGCCCGGGAGAGATCTGCTCTCTGCGTCTCAGGCACCGTACAGGAAGCCCTGTCCATATAGGTCCCACACGGTAAATCACCCCTGCCAGCTTCCTAGCGCTGCTAAGTTAGCCTATGGCTGGGGGGGGGGGTTGGAGGCTTTTAGATGTTGATAGCAGGAACGTGTATAGGGAAAAATCCCTCAGGAGGTGCCTGGATCCTGTGAAAAAATGGTGCATGGATCTTTGGGCTGGTGGGGGGGGGGGAATTTGTATTACGGAACTATCACATAACCAGAGCAATGCGATGGAATAGAATAAAATAGAATAGGATAGAATTTCTGTTCATAATCAGAACATGTTTTTAATGCAGAAGTGAGGTATTTGCAACAATTAATAGCTCATATTTACTTTCATTTGATTGGCTTAGTGCTGATATTCAAGGGCAAAAGCAAAATTATTTTACAAAAACATCCACTAAGCATGTTTCCCATTCAGACAAGAAGGAAATACAGATGCTAGAATGATCTGGCTTTGTCCAAGATTTCAAACAATGGTGGTCTAAGATTTCAAAGTAATAATCGATGGAAGGCCTTGTGTTTCTGAGATCTAATGCCTGTCAGGGTCCATGTTGTTTACACATTATAGACGGTCACCATAACCATGCAGAGTAAGGCTAGAACCCAATTCAAAAGATGAATATTTAGCAAAGACTTATTTCCATTTATCTTAGTAATATTGACACCCCCCATAAAACAGTGTGAGCGATAAAGTCAAAATTATAATCTAACCAGCTCAGTTTGAAGAAAATCTAGCCGTGTTTCAAAGAAGCTGCTTTAAAGCAACCATCGGTTTTGCGCAGCGCACGCTACCAGAGATCCCACAGACCACCACCAACGCTGCATGTGCTGAGGACAAACACTAGAGGTCACTGTTCTCATTGCAGAGACATTGTTCCCGGAGCCCATCCTGACAGTTCAGATCCCTCTGGTATGCGAGCTCCTACCAGCCCCTCCCAGTACAGACATGCATCTGTGGCCTCCTGGCACCACAACATTAAGCCGATTTGCATGAGGGAGCGATATATTCATTTCCCATGATTCCCTGGGGCAGCTTTCTGTCTGAGGTCTTTTCCTACCAAACCCCAGCATGCATGCACACACGCACACATACAGATCTAACAGTACTGATGATAGGCAACACACGCACACACAGATCAGAAACTAACAGCACAGGCATGCAACACACACACACTTCCCTCAAACCAACTCCATACAATAAAAATTTCATATACAAACTGCTTGAAATTTCATACATGTGACACCAGACATAGTGCATGTTAATAAGAAGCTAGCTCCACGAGCAGGGTAAGCTAATACCTGCTCCACGCGCACCACCCCCTGTGATCAGAGAGACGTTACCATCTGACATACCTCACAGACCCAGCACAGACCGCCCCGCCAGCTGGGGTGGAGACTCCCCTGTGATGGGCCACAGCACACAGGGTACCCCGAACGCTCCTTCTGGATCTCACAAGACCAGCACGCTGTGGACCGCACCCTCGCTCCCAGGTCTGAAAGTCAGGTGGCTCCTCCGTGCGCCTCCTTTCAGAGGAATTGGGCGGGGCACCCCGCCCCCAGGGCTTCAGAACGTTTACCAGCACGCCGTGGAGAGGTTCCTCGCACAGGAACGGAGACTCATCAGATTAATATTTTATGGTTATATAAGCTAAAATGTGTGCTGTCTGGGACACGCCCTAAACAAAAGACAAACAAGTGCAGTGGAATTTGTCTTCTTTTGGTGGAACTTCCCCAGCGCTTTCTGATTTTATTTAGTCGCTCACTCACTCTATACCAGTTTTCCAACCCAACCCTCAGAGACCCCCAGACTGTCCACTTGAACTAAACAGTCAAATACAAACCAAACATTAGGGTCGCTGACCCGGTGACACTGGGCAGTGAAGCATGTCAGGAGCTCCAGATTGGCTTCGACTCACATTGCCGGTTTGTTCTTTTCTGAAGGAGAGCGAGATGGGATGTGGAAAAGCCAAAACCTTCCTACCTACCTGTTCTTGTGTTAATGGCAAATAAAACACCGCAGACCGTGAGACATGCCCTCAGAGTCCACCGCAGGCACCCAGGCCTCAAGAAAAGGCTTCCAGAGAAAAGATACAGCACCCGTTTCCCACAGGACAGCCGAAACAGCGGCAATATCCCCGCTGTGGATGGGATGAGATTCCCCTCCCTGGCTGCCAGGCAGCAGCACGTTATTGCCTGCCAGCACACGTTCGTCCCTGTGAAGCAGATTGCTCCGGGCCCAGAGCTCCCCCTGCTGGCTGGTATAGAGGATATGCATCCAAGGTCCCCTAGCGAAAGACTGACGTTCTGCAGGGCCGTCTGGATTCTGCCTAATATCACTTACATAAGAGAGTTCCGGCCAGCAACAGGCCAGAGGATCTGCAGATACATCAGGCCGAATGCTTCGGAACGCTTTTGGACATGTTCCGGACCTTCCAGAACATACAGTGACAAGCAGCCCCACCACTGCGACTGCAAGGCAACGCACACGGACGTGATGCTATTTAAAGCACTGCAGTGCTGACTCGCTTTAAGACCCACAGTCAATAGTCAACAGTGACTTTCTTGCTTATTATATGAGAGAAAATCGAAGACCTTTAGCCAGGCACCATGCAAAAGACATACAGACAGATTAGTATTCATATCTTTGTGGGGACCCTCCATTCATTTCTACAGGAAAACCCTAATCCCACCAATGACGACCTTAACCCCCACCCAGCCCTGACCTTAACCATGACCCCCACCCAGCCCTACCCTTAACCATGAGTAACCAAACAAAAGACTTTTGGCATGTTTAGTTTTTTTTATTGCAGTCACAATTTTTCATAAAATTGAGTTTCCCCTCGTGGAGACCAAAAAAATGGTCCCCACAACGTCAAAACAGTAGTTTTTTTTTTTCACATTGTGGGGACATAATGTAATATATATAGCATAGACACACACTCACTGACACCCCCAAGGTCAGCCCTCTGGCCTGCACAGATCTGTTTCTTCTAGACTCCAGTATTACTGTGACATTCCGGCCTCATTAGTCTCATTAAGGTGCCCTGTTACACAGTTCAGTCCACACTGACGCCAGGAAGTCACATGACCAGTCCAGGGGTCCTAGCGACATGCCTACTCACCAAGGTTCACCTCGACGGCCGTCTGTGCCTGTGCCTGCTTCGACCCCCCGTGTTGGGGGTTTTAGAAATCCCCGACACACCCTGCCAAGTCTGGCTGCACTTTCACACTCCCCGGGCGATATTAAAGGACGGACGGGCTCCACCGGGGGGGGGGGGGGGGGGGGTGGCTAAAAACAAACCCTTCCCCCAACGACCCAACCGTTGTCCCAGGGGAGGCCTGCGCAGAACCGGGGCGCCCACCCACGGAAAAAATTAAAACCGGTCAGACCCACGCCCGGCTAACC
>JAODLD010000001.1:3021942-3034257 GCA_026781065.1 Mormyrops boulengeri | reverse complement strand
CCCGCCCCCGCCCCCCCGCCCCCCCCGCGCCCCCCCGCCCCCCCCCCCCCCCCCCCCCCCCCCCCCCCCCCCCGCCGGGGGGTGGGGGGGGGGGGGGAGTTAGCAAGCCCTCAAAGGGTTAATTACAGTGGGAACACTTGACGGGGCCACAAATGATATAGTATTATGCTATTACTTGTGTATTAATTAACTAAAAACTAAGCCTTAGTTACATATTGATCTCATGTTAAGTCATCATTAATGAATTGTGACAGATTCTCAATCAGTTATTATATTTGTTTGTTGTATATTTGTGAACTACTGAAGGAACAAGCAATGAATGCAAGTTGTATACTGATCTCATATTTGTTCATCATTAATGAATTGTGATGCATCTTTCATCCCAAGCAGTTACTATTTCACTACATCTGTTGATTCTGTAAACCTCTGTGAACTACTGAAGCAACAAGTAATAAACAGCGACTATACATGTTCATGAATTATTACTTGTATTACTTGTAAGTATTTGTACCCCGGCAATAAAGTGTTACTATTAAAGTAACCTTTCAAAGAGAAGGTGACTCACGTGCACAAGCAGGGGCACACAGCCACAGACAGAGCGCCATGCTCTGGGCACCCCCCAGCTTGCCGCGAGACCTGTTCGCATGAGATCACCCCTACAGTGATTCTCCCCGACAGCCTGTCAGAACGCAGAGTGACCGGGTGAAAAATGGGGCTCAAAGACTCCCCTGCGTCGCCCACTCGCCGTCGTCAGTCGGAATGATACTGGCAGGCCTCTAAACCTCAAGCAGGCCTTATGACACCACAGGTGCCACCCACATCATCACCTAGAAGGACAGAAACACCTCAACCATAGGTCCCTCAGCCCTCAACGATCTTACGACGACAGTACACGCAGATACTCCCTAACCTGATCTCCTCTGGGTCAGAAATTATTTCTGAGGAACAGAACCATGAAATGCTGGAGAGAATCAGACAGGAACCAGCCTGGACCATGTACTGGTAGCATGGCCACCTTTCATAACCTAAGCACCCCTTCGGCTGCCACAAATGAAGCCATGATAACATTTAAAAGAAAATGAGGGTGTCTGCAGTGATTATCTTCACCTTGGGAAATGTGTGCACGCGTTTTTAGAACCCTGTGTGCAGATTAAAAACCAGAAAAACAAACCTTGGTAGGAGACCCATGAGAATGCAAGTTCACTCTTCAAAAGTACGATTTTTGTTTGAGTTTCTAAGGAAATCACGGCATGCAAGATGTAATAATCGATAGTAAAGTTCTTAGCATCACTCTCACAAATTGATCCACTCTGTAAATTAAACTGGTCCCCAGTGACCACTGACTGTGGAGAAACATTACATGACATGTTTCACAATCAGCCGGATAGCTAACATCTATTTTTCCCAGGCTCTTACCTTAAAGCACTACAGGTATTTCAAATAGAAACAAGTTAAAACTGTCATGGCACAGGCGGAAATAAGGCAACGATCCACCGAACGGGAGACAACACAGACGAAGCTAAGACCATGAGAGAATCACAACTAAGGAACGAAGAAAAAAACAGGGCTGGGAAATATGCAAACCAAAAACATCATTAAACACGCTGTTAACACAGACAATTACAGACTAAAGAACAGAGATGGAGCAGGTACTTAAATAGGCAACCGAGCTAACGAAGGGGTAGGTGTGGAGTATAACCTAAACGACCAATCAGCAGAGGCGCAGGGTAGCAAGCAACAGTTGGGGGTAACTAACAATTAACGAGCACAGAATTAGGGGAACTTTAACAAAAACTGAAATCTAAGAAACATTTACCACACACTGGGAAACACTAGAACAATGAATATGGAACAAAAGTACAAGCATAACCAGAAGAGAACAGGACACAAGCAGGGCAAACCTTCAACAGGAAAACAAAGATAAATAACAAGACACTGGGGAAACAGAACCAATAAATAAAAACAAACAAGTGAGGCTGGCCAGCCTCAAACCCACGACCTGAGGGCTTCAGATTCTGAGTCACACACGAAACCCATAGAGCTATGTGGCAGCCCAGGGAGCAGGGAAAACACACTAGGGCAGAAGGACAATGAGACAGAGAGGGGGAAAGCAGGATGATCAGCAACACCTACTGGCCAAAAGGGAAAGCGAGAAAGGGCAGGGTTGGACAGGCATTGACATAAACAACTTAGAGGAACAGACATCAGTGGGGCATAATGTGCAAACCACGATAAATACATGAAGACACTGGACTATGACTTACGTACACAAAGATTTTCCACTGTGACTTGGGAAGCACAGACTGATGTATCACACGATCCTTCCCAGGGTCTGACATTCATGTCCGAACCTCACAACTGCCTGTCACATGATATGCATCCCGGCCAATCCAAGGTCTTCCTTTACACGGACAGGTCACACAGTGCCATGCCGCACAGCCAGCACTGCATAGAATATCTGGATGTATTACCAGGAACCTGGGAGCTCAGTGGGACATGCCCCCCCCGGCATGCTGGGCGGGGGCAGACCCAGGTAGCTGAGCACGATGCACTTGGTCTCCAGATGAAAGCCCTTGGGCGTGGCGGTGAGGGAGCCAGGAGAAGCCATTTGGGAGCAGTTTGTCTTTCAGGCTTTAAAAGAACTGAAATCAGGAGAAAAGCAGGTGGTGTGTCTCAGGGCTGCACCGAAGTGCGTGTCCAAGGCCAAAGCAGAAACTGCGGCTCTCGAAGAAAACAAAACATCAGTGAACAACAGGTCATAAAAGCCAAAAACCAAACCCGACAGAGACCAATCAATGGAGATGCCAGGTAGCACACCAAGAGCGATCAAGGGAAATGCTGCAGTCAGACAAACGGAGAAAATGTGTAACCGCAAAATATAGTTTCAGTTCTATTTAATCGCAAGGTTGTCCTGCATTACAATAATACGCGTATAAGAGATGATATTACAAGGATGTAACCCAAAAACCGTCTTCAGTACTTTTACTATTCAGTAATCTGTTTTCTCAACAAAATGTTTATTAAAACAAATGAATGACAAAAACATCATATATTGATCAAACAAGGAAACCAGTTGGTAACCTCAACTAAAGATATAAACAAGGTTTTTGAACAGTATTATAAAAACTTATATTTATCAACAACACCTTGTGACAGTTATCAAAGGGAACAAGAATTGTTTTTTTCTAATTTTACAATGCCCCAAATTCATCCCCAACAAGCAGGAAAGTTGGAGATGCCTATAACTGAAAGGGCAATAAGGGAAGTTGTATTATTGATCAATACTGGGAAATCTCCAGGTTATGATGGATTACCTGCAGAATATAGAATATATAGATATCCTGGCCCCAGTCTTACTGAAGGTATATCTTGAAATTTTTGAGAGAATTTGAGAGGTTGTTTACCACCAACATTTAATGAAGCCTTAATTTCCCTAATCCCTAAGAAAGACAGAGACATAATGGACCCCTCTTTCTGCACCACCTGTTTGTGCAATGGGTATCACCTGTGAGGTGCCACTAGTGGACTCTGCACTCAGTTTGATACAAGCAGGGAGTCCCCTGTCATACCAACAACCCAAGGCAAGAAGTCGCCCTCATGCTCACCATGACGCTCCACCACGCCCAGATTTACCATTAGCTGGCTGCAGACTGGAGACACCGTGCAGTACGTTTGTTTTCACTGAGCATCAATAGCTACACTTCAAGTCACTTGAGGTTACCTGGGAAATGGCTAGAAAAATAGAGGGTGCAACTAGGGGTCAAAGTGCATCAACAGACTGGCATAGACTGAGAAAACCCAGACTCACTTCCTTACATCTTGGGGAAATATGCCATGCTAAACCATACACCTTAGAAAAGATGGCAGACCGGCTGATGAAAGGGATCCATCAGACAGCAGCAATGAAGAGGGGTCTCCAAATTATTTAGTGGGTGCCACGCGCCGCGCCGGCAGAGCCAGAGCCAGAGGCAGGTGGACCGTGTCCCGCGGCGGCTGAGCCGGAGCCAGAGGGGCAGCGGGAGGTGGCCGAGCCGGAGGCAGGGGTTCGGCCAGGTGGACCGCGGGGGGTGGCCGAGCCGGGGCCAGGCGGGACGCGGGCGGCGGAGTGGGAAACAGGAGGGCCGCGGGCGGTGGCAGAGCCGGAGGCAGGGGGACCGCGTCCCGCGTCGGCTGAGCCGGAGGCAGGGGGACCGCGTCCCGCGTCGGCTGAGCCGGAGGCAGGGGAGCCACGGGCGGCGGCAGAGCGGGAGCCAGGGAGACCGCAGGCGGTGGCGGCTGAGCCAGAAACAGGGGGGACGTGGGCGGCGGCAGAGCCAGAGGCGGAGGGGGCGCGTGCCGCGGCGGCTGAGCGGGAAACAGTGGGGCCACGGGCGGCTGAGCGGGAAACAGGGGGGCCGCGGGCGGCTGAGCGGGAAACAGGGGGGCCGGCGGGCGGCGGCTGAGCCGGAGGCAGGGGAACCGCATCCCAAGGTGGCAGAGCTGGAGTCAGGGGGACTCCGGGTGGCGGCGGCTGAGCCGGAGGCAGGGGGACCGCGTGCTGTGGTGGAAGAGCCACAGCCAGGTGGACTGCATGCTGCGGTTTAAGAGCCACAGCCAGGTGGACCACGTGCTGCGGCGGCAGAACCGGGGCCAGGTGGACTGCGTGCCATGGCAGCAGATCTGGAGGCAGGAGGGCCGCATGCTGCGATGGAAGAGCCACAGCCATGTGGACCGCGGGCAGCGGCCAAGCCGGAGGCAGGGAGACCGCGTGCTGCGTTGAACGAGCCAGAACCAGGTGGACCGTGGCCCGCGATGGAAGAGTCAGAGCCAGGTGGACTGCATGCCGTGGCAGCAGATCCGAAGGCAGGAGGGCCGCGGGCAACAACACTGCAATTTCTGCATTAATCACTAACTTTGCAGAGACCTTAGTAACGCTGTTGAATCGTAACCAATCTTACGCAAAACCGTGAAAAAATTTAAAATAACTTAAAAACACACAACGAGTAGGTGTGTGCTGCCACCACGTGGTTCAGTTTTGTACTGATTCTGCTCTATGCGGATATGTACTGAGTAAACTTTACTCATTTAATTCACGTCATTTTACCAACTGTGGAGTATAAGTTATGCGAGTCAAGGAAGCAGCGAGGAAGCTGCCGGGTTAATTCGCTGTTAATACTATATGCGCTACAACTGACATTTAATCTAACCAAAAGCAAGTAAATGACCGTTGAAATGTATGTTTCCAAATTACTATCTAACCTTGCTCTCACGTAAAATAAACAAACACACAAACAAATTAAACGAACGAACGAATGAATGAATACACATATTGTTAAACTGCGTAAGTCTGTGCAGGGGTAATTAATACGAAATAAACCGAATAACCTATGTCCTACATAGAAATATTTGTTATTTACTCAGAACTCTTTATTGCCAGTATGTGAACCTACTGGAACCGGTTGTGGTTCGGTGCCAACAGTTAACACAGAAACGACTACAGTGAACAGGACACAGCGCAAAACAGGAATGAAGGACAACTGTCCAGTGCAAACGTAAGAGTACAATACGGTTCAAAATATTCATGTATTCTACAGACTTAAATGCAAACTTCATCAATGTACATAGGCTATATGATGATGATGATGATGATGATGATGATGATGATAAACAGCAATATTTAAACGCAGATTAATTCTCTAGGTGGCGTCGGTCTGCGGTAGGGGTTCCGTCCTTGATATGGGAATGAATGTATCTCGTTCCCTGGGTCTCCAGCTCCCCCAACGGCAGGAAAACCTGTCTCACTAGGCAGTACGTACCATGTGACACGGACCGCTCCGATCGTCATACCGACTGGCCGGGGATCAGCTGATACGTCCTGTGTGTTTTTTTTAAATCTAATCGTGACTGCGGCAACTGAAGCCCATCACTGCCCTGTTATCCTACAGATATCTATTCGGCGAGGGCGAGACTGAGAAAATCACAGAGCATCGACAACCCGAGGCGATACTGTTACTGCAGGGCCGAAATTGCACGGCATTTTAATCCCGGCGACTTGAAATCCTGCAAGCAGCCGCAGCCATGGCGCTCAGCGATGCCGACGTACAGAAGCAGGTACTCATTCGCGTATATTTACACCACGTTAACGTGCACATCCGCCTGCTTGTCTGGGAATCAGAAGTGTTTGTCTGTTTGCTGCAAAATCTCTCTCCGAAAATGTAACCTTTTATTCGTCCCCCGCAAAGCAGTCATCACTGCCAGTATGTCATTCAGGGCACAGGGATGCTCTCTATTAAGTAGATGCATTTAGATCTGTCCTTCTACGCTTGAATTAGATGGGGAAACAGCTCAGCATAATCTGTCATTTCCAGACGGGGTTTCAAGATCGCATCACGCAGAATAACAGGGCTGTGACCGAGTGTCAGCTTTGCCGATCGTTGTTAGACTCCCTTCCTGGCTACCCGGCGTCTCCGCAAGCGCTTTTCAGGGTTAATATTGGTGGTATCGAGCAAACGTCAGTCCTGCGGAAGATTATGCTTGTAAAATACCCGGTCTGTCACTGCCTATATTACATATGAATTCTCCTTAAGCTGCACCGCAGAATTAAGCGATTGCTCGGTTAGGTTCGTTTAATCACCCAGCTATGTCATGCTTATGCATGTGCATGCAATAATCCAAAAAGGCCGTAAGCGAAGATAAGCGATACTTCCAGTTACACGTTGTCTCTCGATAAGACCTCAGCCGTCAATTGGCACCGAATTGGCTTCAGTCACCCTATTTTGCCGTTTTTTTTAGTTACACTATAGTGATTTACCTGGCAAATTTCAAGTAAATCTGCAGAAATGTAGTGCATACTGTGCTGCCGCTGTGCAAGTGTTGTGAGAAATTTAATGGTGTGAAATTGACGCACTGGACTGACCGTGACTGTTTGGTTGTGTGCCATCGTTCACAATTTCACCTGTATTTTTTGCCCCGCCGGAAAGATCAAGCACATGATGGCTTTTATAGAGCAAGAGGCCAATGAGAAGGCAGAGGAGATCGACGCCAAGGTAATATTATTTCCATATTTAGCTTCAATTATTTTCAAAAATAAAGTGGTCGAAGCCACAGTTTACTGTAACAGCTGCATTTAGTCATTTTATATTCTGCCTATTTCATATTTTTGGGTATCCTGTACACCGAGCTTGAGTTGAAAGTGCTTACAAGGGTGTGTGTCTCCCCCTGCAGGCGGAGGAAGAGTTCAACATCGAGAAGGGCCGTCTGGTGCAGACTCAGAGGCTGAAGATAATGGAGTACTATGAAAAAAAGGAGAAGCAGATCGAACAGCAGAAGAAGATGTGAGTCAGCTGACATACGACTGCGACGAGACGCTTCATCAGACCTTAAAGTGGAAGTACCATCTGTGGCCAGAGAGGGGATTGCGGAGAAGCGACAGTTACTTAGCCAGTTAAAGAAGGCTCATGTTTTTAAGTCCAGAATTGCTGTGTGCTTGTGTCGCTGACATCTCAGCCCCTGTCTCCCCATAGACAAATGTCCAACCTGATGAACCAGGCACGGCTGAAGGTGCTGAAGGCTCGTGACGATATGATCATGGTGTGTAGCTTAGACCTTATAAATAAGCTTCCTGATTGTATACTGATCGCCACCAAAAACCTAATGAGACAGTGGTGTCCTCTTCCTGCTCTGTGTGTCCAGGACATGCTGAATGAGGCTCGGCAGAGACTGGCCAACATCGCCAGAGACCCAGCACGGTATTCCGTGCTAATGGATGGGCTGGTTCTGCAGGTGAGCTGCCCTGTGTGTTCCGTCTTTACGGCACCTGTCAGAGGCTCACCTGTCCAGGAGTGCTGGTCTGGGAGTCTCGCCATCGCTTCCCGAAAGGGATGTTTCTGACACGGTCCCTCTGCTTCAACTTCAGGGTTTGTACCAGCTTCTGGAACCCAAAGTGGTCATCCGCTGCCGCAAACAGGATGTGGCGTTGGTGCAGGTGAGAGTGCTCCGCATGGCGTGGCATGGAGGGCTGTATGCAGGACTGCATCAACTGCATTATTTGCATGGGGGTGTCTGTCTTTTTACAATTTTAGGCTGCAGTACAGAAAAATATTCCTGTCTACAAAGCTGCTGTCAAGGACAACATTGAGGTGCGCATTGACAAGGACAACTTCCTGTCACCTGACATGTAGGTGCTCCTCCCCTCCCCCCTTTTCTTGGCTAGAGGTCCTGAAAGTTGCAGGTCTAAATCCCATGCAAGGGTCTGCTGCTGTACCTTTTAGCAACATTCTGTAATCAAAGGGCATAGGTTTGGTTTCAACATTGGTACCAGCCACACTAATCCCGAGCTCCCCACCCCTTTAAGGAAAAAAAGGTTAAAATTCTGTGTCCATTCAAAGAAAATCCTATGCTTGGAAGATAAATGTAAGCTGTGATGTAATTATTTAAAACAGAAATTCATGTTGTCATTGTGGTTTGACAGAAATTGCCGATTGTCTTTATGACACGGTATGAGTGTGTGTCCTAGTACAGGCAGTTGTGGGATTGCTGACGTTCTCTTAGATGCACAGAGGACTCTTAAAGAGCGCCCAGTCCCTGAGCAGTGTGGAAACGTCCCAAAGACCCCATGTCTGTGTGTCTCCCCAGCTCTGGGGGAATCGAGATGTACAACGCTGATGGGAAGATCAAGGTGTCCAACACCCTGGAGAGCAGGCTGGACCTCATGGCCCAACAGGTACTATGCAGAGTGACCTTCTAGGCCCAGGACAGGCTTTGAGAAGGCCGGGAATAGACGAGTCCCCATGGGGAGACGGGAAAATGTGGATAAAGAGCAAAGTAGGACCAGCGGATCCTGACAAGCTCAGATGATACATTTGTGCCAGACTCATGTTTAGCATCCAGGGCTGTGAATGATTCAAATGCAATTCAGAAGGTTAAATCAGAAGGTTAAATGGACTATAGATGTTGACAGAGCAGTTCTTCTCTACAGATGCAGACTTTAATCATCTCTTCTCTTCTCCTTTGGCCTAGATGATGCCAGAAATCCGTGTGGCTTTGTTTGGGAGGAACCAGAACCGCAAGTTCTTGGACTGAACAGATTCTTTTCCGAAAGGGTGGTGTTGTTTAAAGCACAGTGACTAAAAGAAAGTGATGTTTATTAAGGTATCGGTTTCGAGGTCCAGGGTTCCATTGCCCATGTATGTTGGGGAGGAAAAAAGACATTCCTGAATGGAAAGCAGCTTCTGTTGTTTGCTGTTGTTATTTTTGTGTGTGTGTTAAGGTAAATAAATGTGGTTACTTCCATAGCTACCCAAGGCACAGAGCTGGTAGACATGTTGGTTTTCTGAGGCAAAGGAGAGGCCAGACTCTGGATGCTTCCTTAAGTGTCTTGAAGCCTGTGTTGAATATCAATTTCCTGTTCTTTGCAATCCTGTGTAATTTCACTGTAACTCCTGGTGATACCAGGCTGCATGGTAACTGAATATTAATGAATAGTAGGGATTCCCTTCAGTATAAATGAATATTCTTCTGCAAAACACAGTACCTTCTCCTCTGCGGGATGAATCCTGGCTCAACTCCAGTGTGCTTCGTTAAACTAATCATTTTATAAGACACACAACTGCACCACCATTGATGAACCAGCAAATACTCCAGTCAGCTCTATATATTTTTTTCCCGATTGTCACTATGTACAGTCAACCCAGCCGTGTTATAAACTGGTAAAATACACGATTTAACCCCCTTCAGGAAATGTGATCTTAGTGACGTAAGCACCATGTGACCTGCATCTGTCTGTTTTCTGTATTGTACTGTCTATTTGTGGAAATTTCATGTGCCCTAATGGCAGTAGGGTGCATTCTCATTGTCCACATCCTTTTTTTTTAGCACTTTTGTTGTGTGTTGTTATCTGATATTTGCTGAGGTGGAAATAACATATTTATGAGACAAAACTATTTTTTTTTGCTTGATTGGTCTACTGCGCTCAGTTAAGAAATATTAAGAAAATTATAATGCTAGCTATGAATTTCTGACTTGAAGAAAGTAACATGTAATAGAGGCACGAAATAGAGGCAAAGCTTTAAATAGGCTGGTCAGCTTGAACTAGAGAATTTTTAGGGACTGCCCCCTAAAGAGGGACAGTTCTGTAATAACAAGGCAAGTTCATTTGTATAACACATTTCATACACAACGGTATTTCAAAGTGATGTATTTAAACGTATGAGAGTTAAAGAGAATGTTATGCAATGAAATAAATATCAGTTAACCTGAGAAATAAATGGCAAAGACAAAAAAGGTCTTTGGTTCCATCAAGGTTTGGATCATCATGATGGGGAAAAATGAATCAGAGCATCAGAGCAGATTTATTTGGTTACAAAATAACAATTTAAAAATCACGCACCGACTCCCTCTGGTGGTGAAGAGTGTCATTTGCGAGATACCGGGGTGTCCAGCTCTCAGCCACCGGCACAGCTGATTTCAAAAGCCGCCATCTGCTGGCCTTAATAACAAAGGCCGTTGGCCAGTTCGGCAGTCGCTTGCCAGAACAGCCTTAATGTTGTATTTTGTGTTTCTGTTTTTTTCTTTCAGACAGACACCAACTTCTGCCACAGATAAGTACAACCCCCCCCGCTGCCCCCATCTATACGTAGCTTTCTGTCACACGTCCAGAGAAATTCTGGGTACAGCAGGATGGTTCTTCTGTTGCCCCTCCTCCATTCAGCCTGCCTAATCCCTTAAGTGGCCACAACGGGAACAAACAGACTCACACCCACGAGTTTAAATTATGATTCAGCCGGGGGCTGGTGGGTGAATCACATGTGACTGACTTCTGCACGTAGTCACTGGATCTGTCTCACATGTATGAGTGCTGCGGGGGCTGTGGGGGGGGTGGTGTTGTTAGTGGGGGCCTGGCTGTGTGTAGGGACCATGGTGGAGTCTCTCCCCCATGCTCCTAGGCTGCTATCACAGACGTACACACATACACACGGCCAGGCGTGCCACGGCCCGCTGAATTTTACAGGCACCTCCAGTGACAGCGTAACAGCATCTGACCGGCGATGACAGCCGTGCACTCATGGGATTCTCAAGCCCAGCAAATACCACGCAGTGGGTTTTGCCGTAGGACACTGTGTATGTGCGTGTGTGCGTGTGTGTGTGGGGAGGGGGGGGGGGGTAGCGACCATGTGAGGGTTTTCTATAGAGCCACAATGAAAGCTTCTCCCCCGGTCGCTCACGCAGCCCCGGGGTGCGACAGCTGCCGCGATCGTGGCTCCGGCTGCGCAGCCGGCCGTGAAGGGCTGCGGGGAAAGGGGGCCGGCCTCCTGCACGTCTCCCAGGCAACCCCGCTCTCCCCGGCCCAGTGAGTATGGGCTTGACGGGCAGGGAGGGGGGGCGGGCAAGCCACGGAGGCAGGAGCTCCCCTGTGAAAGAGGACAAGGGGAGAGGGATTCAATCACGCAGCAGGATGCAGCCGGGGCGGGGGGGCCACACCGACTGATTCTGTGTTTACACAAGTGCCCCGTCCCAGCCCCGATCGCCAAACCAAGGAGAGTGTGTGACTCTTGGGTCACGTGGGAAACATAACAATGTGCGACAGCCATCCCGCGGTGGGTCAGCAATGGCCCGTCCCAAGCCGCTCCTGGAGGAGAAGGTGTGGGACAAACCCGGCAGCCGCTGCACATTATTCTCCTGCTGGGGTGACTGACATGCAGGACAGCATGACAAAAATGAGAATCTGAATGAGAAGATCAAAGCACGTCCCTTTCTCCGCCACTATCTGTGATCCGAGAGATCCATGGCTCGGGATGGACACACATATGGAGGGAGAGGTCACCTGACTCTTTGTCTGCCAACCTGTGCTCCCAGATGTCTCAGACCGGCATCCTTGGGCCCACCAGCCGGGGCCAATCTGCCCCTTACCCCCCCCACTGCCCTGCAGGCTCTCTCCATCTTCACAATACTGTACTGCTACTAAATGTGTCCACAGGACCATCTCAATTGCTATCTTCCATTCTAGCACAGCAGAATATACTGCAGTACTCCTATATTCATCTGCTTCCTCTTTGTTCATCATTCTTCTCCTCCTTTAGGGGCCCTTTCTTTTCCAGTTGGTCAGCCATAATCTCCTCTCTCTGTTTTTTTCTCCGTCTTTCTCCCCTTCTCCTCCTCGCTCAGCTGGCCTCCTTCTCTCCATTCTCTCTGGGCCCCTCACACCTTTCTCACCGGCCTCCCTTTGCCCCTCTGCCCCCCCCCCCCGCCCCGCCCCGCCGCGGGGGGGGGGCGGGGGGGGGGGGGGGGGGGGGGGGGGGGGGGCGGGGCGGCGGGGGGGGGGGGGGGGGGGGGGGGGGG
>JAODLD010000001.1:3010693-3021454 GCA_026781065.1 Mormyrops boulengeri | reverse complement strand
GGTCAATGGTGTCAGGTTACGACCAGTAACTTCATCAACCTGTTTGCTGGAGTGCCTGCATGTAATTGGACACTGCATGACCTGCAGCAGGCCAATCAAAAACAAAGCGAAAAATCTAAAAGACCCGTAAAACTTGCCACAAGTGGAAAATCTAGAGATCGAAGGGCTTAAAGGAAAAAAGTAGGCAGAGGACGAGCGAGATAGGGAAAACATGATGCGGTTCAGCTGCTTGTGATGCACGGCGTAAGAAGAACGTGTTTCTGAGTGGCGCACGTCGATGATTTAAGCAGACGATCACAGAAAGGAATGAAATGAATCTTAAACATAATTAAGACAAATGTCTGCAGTAATGCAAACGATCTGCTTCTCTAGACCACACATAAAATTTAGTGACTCCTGGAGTGCCAGACAAGGGCCACACTGAGTCTAGCACGAGCTGAATCCCAGCCTCTCAAAGCCAAAATACGGCTTCGTTGCTGCTGACCTGAGCAGTGCTAAAAACCATGAAACATTTTAGAAAAGCAGATTTTTATGCCGCTGGGAACAGAGATCACACATGCTCCTGTGAGGCTGCTTCCTCACACCCCCAGGATTGCAGGGCTGATGCCCACTGCTTCCTCTATGTGTAGGAGCCTCATTGTGAATTTGCGTGGGTTGCCATGTATAGTACAAAGACATGCAGTTTAGGGGAAATTATTACTCTATTTTACCCCTACTGTTTGACAGGATGTGTGTATGCACCCTGCAAAAGACTGGCTTGGGTGTAGACCAGCATTTTGCTCTGTGCCAACAGAGACTGGCTCCACACACTCACATAAACCCATGCAGTCCAATATAGACCATTAAAAGATAGATGGATGGATGGATGAATGAAAGGATGAATGGAAGGTTGGTTGGATTGATTGTGTGAGTGTGTCCTCTGTGATTGGCTGAGTATCCCGTGCAGGGAGTCGCCCGCCTCTTGCCCTGTGTATTCCGTAACAGGTTCCAAGCTCTTTTGCTACTTGCATTGCATAAGCAGTTGTTGAATGTGAATAGATGGATTGATATTCTGGTTACTAACAAAAGAATTATCATTAACTCGATATCTCATCAAGGGTGGTATGTGGCTGAGCTTGTTACAGTGGTGTGCCTATCATGAGAAGGTCACTGGTGTAATCCCACCATCAGGCCTTTGAGCAACACGCTGAATCTCCAGGTGCTCCAGGGACTGGCTGACCGTGCATTTTCAAAAAAATGTGTGTCACTTTGGATAAAATCATCTTCTACATACAGCAGGACTAAATGTAAATATTTCAAATTATCAGTAGAAAAACTAACTTCATAATTGGGTGTAACTGCTACATACAAAAATGTCAGCAGAGCAAGAAAATTTAAGATGAATGAGATGAGATCGTATGATTGATTTATGGAACGAAATCACATCAGGATTGTAGACAAATGCGCCACATCACAAAGATCTATATTAGAAACATTCAAGAGTTATAGTTATAGTTTTATTAAAAACAAAGGTATTAGACCTTGAAATTACTGGAAATTTAATTGCATTACGTTGCAATCCATGTGGTTAATGACATCATTGACATGCGTACTGTACTAATAAATGCTTATTCCGAAATGAGCCTATTCTCGAGGCTGGGAATGTTTATAGCACTGCCGCGACGCTCTAGCAGATGAGCGGTTGAAAGATAGATGGATGCTTGTATAATGAAGGTGTATTTCAGGAGCACAAATAGCGATTGTCGAGGCGAAGTTCGTCCACCGTGGGCATCCTCACGCTCCGTCTCCTAGCAACATTGCGGTACAGCACGAGATGGAGTGTCCCCCGGGGGACGGGACCCCCATCACAGCATCGACTGAACAGTGACAGCTGTCTACCACCAGCAGCACCAATGTTATTCAGTTAAAATGGGTCAGATCTGAATCTCTTCATTGGTCTACGGGATCCTGAGCATCACGCTGCACTACGCGATCCCATGTGTCATGACACGCGGTTAAAGGTAGAGTCTAATTCATGGTGGCTGGTTCGTTTACAACAAAGGGCTACTGTCTACCGATAGCCTTGCAAAAGATATAACTTTATCTCTAGCAAATTTTTTGAAATTTTAAACTGTACGTACAGTAGACCTGGGAAGGTAAGCAGACATGCATTTAACTTTTTCAGCTACAGGGGGAGTTAAAAGCATGAGATAACCCGCAAAGGAGAAAGGTGCCACATTAAACTAATACACAAAGAAAGGTAAAATTAATAACACGGCAATGCGGTCCACCTTACCCTGCAGGTTTGCGTGTAATTACATGTTCATGTAAAATAAACAGCCGTTTAATATAACGGATTTATAACGGTTATAATGAACTTAATTACTGTGTAAAACATGGAAATGAGCAAGTTTAAATGTTCATTAAACACCCATTTCGCAGTGCAGAGTCACTGCAATAGAAATAAAAAGTAAATTAGACAGACAGATATAGATAGATAGATAGATAGATAGATAGATAGATAGATAGATAGATAGATAGATAGATAAAAATATCCCCACACAGGCTTTCTGACTTGCACTGTCTCGCCCCATCCCTTCCCTTCTCCTCCCTTCCCTTCCCGTGATACTGCCGCTTTACAGGATATCTTCACAAGAGCACAGAGCAAAACCCACTTTCTTTGCTCCCAAACTCGTCCAGACCTTCCGTCCATTCCCTTTAAATGGGGAGCGACCTACCAGGCGCCGAAGGTAGCTACCGCCTGCGCTACTTAAAATGTCGACATATTCAAAGTGCGCGATTACAGCAGCCACCCTTTGATTAACACAACACAGAGTAACAGGATGATAATGAAGATTATAAGGATGAGAATTTAAAGTGTCTTATTGACATATTTCGCTTGGGCCACCAGACCCCCCCTTCCTCGAATTGGTAGCGCCCCCCCATCTGTTCCCTGCTTGTGAGATTTAGATTGAAGCAGATTGGAGCTCTCAGGGCTGCAATGGCAACTGGCCGGATGGAAGGTCAACAACAGCAACTTTGTTTCATCTGAACAAGTTATAAGTTTCACCGGCGTTAGGCGCGTTAGGCTGATGCTGGTCCGCTCTTCTGATGTGAGAGACAAAGTTAGACCACTTGCAGTTGGAAGATGTCCCAGGGATGTACAATTTCTGTGGAAGAGATCCAGTCTTGGTGGGAAGTCCCCGCCATAGCGCACTTTTGCTCGCTGTTCAGGACAGCATTCAATCTTCCAGACTTTGAAATCGAGGTAAATTTGATGTGTTCGTTTACTCGTTTCTACGGACATTTTCGCTTCACACATGCACGTCGCTCCTCTCCTAATTCACTCGCTCCCGAAATCGTGAACAAGCCCACGACTAAACAGTTCACAACTTCTGATATTGTTTGCTAGCCATAGTTAGCTAGTTGGGCTAATTATTTTACCAGCCAGAAGCCGTTAATGATAGTCTTCTGACGATTGCAGCGTAATGTATAGATAGTATTAATTTGGAGATGGGCGATGCGCCGGGCATTTCGGGTGCGCGTTTGAAACGTGATTTCTGCGATTTCTAAATGAAGGCTTCAGTTGATGGATGCAGTGCGGCCATGTGCTTGAGCGGCTCCCGTTTGTTTTCGTTTTTTGTTCATTGCTGTTTTTGTTTACCGTCAGGAGAAAACCGGCAAAAATATTTACGCCGCGATCGGCAGCCCTGTAGCCTGCATTCACATCTCGGCAGTTTGTCAGGATATTAAAGCCGAATTGTTTGTGTGTTATTCCGTCACGCCGGACGGACGAATGTTTTCGTTTATCTCGCAGTTATTTACTGCCAGAGAATGGAAAGCGATCGGCAGCCGCTTGTCTATTATTTCCTAGAAAGTCGCTCTTTTTGTTGGAATTTAAGGGGAAGAACATTCAAGTTCGCGACAGGAATGCATTTTATTGTTGCCCGTCTATATGCCCCAGTTCGGGCTTTGTTATATTCATGGTTAAAAAAATATACGCCGTCACGTTCATCCAAAGCGCACTTTGACTTCCATTATTTAATCTGCTGTAATTTATTTAAGGCTGAACTAAGTTCAGATGTCGGAAAGGGTTTATTGGAGCCGGGATGACACGCGTGGTATTATTTATGTGCAAATAACTTGTGTAATTCATCATGCTTCTCCGCGTCCTATATTAAAGTCATCATTATGAATCCGGTATATCGCTGTTGGAAGTTTAACCAGGCAATTATCCCGGATTGCTTTGCCTGAAACGAACTCTGTTAGAGAAATTGAGCTTGTTTGATCTTTCTAAGAGTAATGGGACAGGGGAAAAATGATTAAGGTCAACATCATGCATCAACACCCCCCCCACCCCCCAAACAGCCCATTCCTCCTCTTTGTTATTGGGGTGAGGGGAGGGGGCGCGAGCACAGGCTGTTTTTTTTTTCAGTTTGGGAGAAGTTGGAAGTCCTTTGCTTTGTTAATAAGCTTGCTAGATCTTTGCAGCGTCGGCTTTTGTTAAGATGGTAATCGGCAGCGATCCAGGTCTGCCTACATATTGATATGCCAAATGAAACGCGCAGGTAGCTGTTTTAACTTTGTTGTCCGGGATAGTGGGGGATGGGGGGACATCATGTTTTTCACGATGGTTTGCTTTCCCGCCGTGTCGTCTTCTGTCGCCCCCGATAAAGACTTATTTAACTGATAAAACTCGCGATCGCGGATTAAGGGACCTGTTTGGAGGATCATCTTAATCTGATTAGTAGGCTCGCTCATCCAAGGTGAAACGCAACGTTCAAAGCAAATTGAATGTCGTCATTTATCACTGTCAGCCTTGTTTACATTGCCACTTTGTCAAAAATACGCCTCTTTTGCTTCTTTTGGCCCTAAGCAAACAACACGGGCAGCTCCCGTTACGCGGTACCGGCGCTGATGTTAAGTCTGCCGGCGTCGTCTCTCAGCGTCTCGTCCAACACCGTATTTATAAAACGGCACTTTTGCCAGGATCACAATCTCAAAATGCACAAAACAAAATATGATGCACTTTCTCCGGCCGGTTAGAAGGTATTAATCAATGGCATGAGTAAAACCTGACCTTACAGGGGGCTATAGTATTTTAAAGTCCCGTCCTGGAGGATAACGCCAATGAACTGATAATTGGGGGGGGGGGGGTGACGACAGTAAGGCACATTCCGACACATCTGGGCGTGTAAAGGCTGTAAAGCATAACCTTTTATCCGCTGAGTAGGAATGCCTGGCCGCTTACTCAGTGCTGAGGTGTCCGTCACTAGGACGGTACGGCAAACGGCTGATCTATCTGCCTGCTTGTCCTCCTCTGTCCTTTAATTTCACAGAAACCTCATTAATTCCCACGCAAATATAATTATAAAGCTAAATTACTACTCTTGGTGATTTCCCGGCTACAGTCACCTGGTGGTCTTTATGATTGACGCGAGCCTGGGAATATGTGTACCCAGGATTAGTTTTATTAAAACGGTCCGTATGTGATTTCCCCATTATCTCAAATTTCATAAAATGCTGTAAAACTGCTTGTTTCCATTCTCTGCTGACTTTTCATGCTTCCTTTTGACCGCTTGGTTGGAAATCTGATCTCGGGCAGGTTTTTACAGGCGCTGACTCGTCAGTCGTGGCTTTTGTGGGAAGGCTGAATGGTCATTTTGTTTTGGGCAGAACCATGTTTCTGGCTGTGGGTCACACAACACACACACACACACACACAACACACACGCACACACACACCACACACGCACGCACGTGCACTCCCACTGTATATTTTAACACAGGCCATATTAAAACCTGCTTTCTGACTGATGTTCTCTGGGGGTGGGGGGGGTTACCGACACTTAAAAGGATGACACTGCTTCACCATTAAAAAGCAGGCGGTGGGGGGCTCGCCTGAGTCAGCGCCGGGCCCCTGCTGGTGCCTTTGACACATTCATCACTGTCGCTGAGGCACGATTGATGTAGTGGGAAAACAGCAGAGAATTTTCTTTTATTACGGGGGAGATCCACGTGCTGGCAGGCATGAAGGGGGGGGGGGGGGGACTTTCTGGCAAGCTCAGTCCCCTCTGAGGAAGAGATCTGTCTTTCGGCAATGCTGAGGAGTTTGCCTGACACATTTCATTAGTCTAAATTCGGTCGTGATTTTAATGAAGCATCACGTGATTGGCTGTTTATAGCCCTAACGTGCATCTAAATAGTTGTGCTGTACATAGCAGGAGGCCAGCTCAGTAAATAACGCTGAAATCCAGGTCTAAGCAGATCGGATTCGCCCTGCGGGGGGGTGGCCATCAGGCGATTCGGGGTGGGTGACCGCAATAGGACATTGCCTATGTCAATGATCAACAGGGCCGGGCGAATCAAAGCGGGGTGTCACATGGGGGAAGCGGGAGGCTCTGACCAGACACCTCAGCCGCTCCTCTCCTTACTTTCGCTCTGAAGTGTAAATTACCAGCTCGCTCTTTCTGAAGATGCATTTTACCGCTTGGGCGGCTAGGCATGGCCCTTAAGCGCCCCCCCCCCCCCCACACTTCTCCTTTTCCTCCCTCCTTTGAAATTTATTTAGGATGTCGCAAGACCTCTAAATACTGGCTCGAACTTACAGGCTGTGATAATGAGGTATAATTTTTGGTTTATTATATTTCTATTTGCTGTCCTTTTTTTTTTTTTTTTGGAGAGCCCCCCCAAGGCTGTTTGACAGCTGTAAAGCCCCGTAACCCTGGAAACTCCGCCCCACCCACCGAGTCCTCTTGCCTTGAGTGAGCGCGTCGTCGGCAGTGTCCTTTGAGACCTCACTCCTCAGTTCTGGCTTGTTTACATTGCATCACGCGCTGTGCTGGCGTGCGGGAATAACGCGCCGTGTGACCCAAGCCTGGGCCGAGGTGGCGTGCTCTTATCGATCTGCTTCGTTGTCCTTGAGCTGTTAGCCAGTCATTGTGAAGGTCGTGAGGAGGTGTTGGTTCTTGCTGCCATTCCCTGCATGTTAATTCTGTTTATTTCTTTAGTGCAGTGTTTCTTAACCCGGTCCTTGGGGACCCAGAGACGGTCCATGTTTTTGCTCCATACTGGGAGCTGGGAGGGAGCAAAAACATGGACTGTCTGCAGGACTCCAAGGACTGGATTGGCAAACGCTGCTTTAGTGGATTGTGGGTCTTACTGTAGAGTTGTTGGCTTGTTGAGCAAAGGCTTGCAAATCGCTACTTGGTCATCTATCTATGACCCGTTCAGTGCCAAAACCTGGGCCAGGTTCTGGTGTTGTGGAAAACAGACCCTTTGTGTCCAGAGAGAGTCCTTTTCTTCATGAGTCCTGCTGTTTGTTGTGGTGTTTTTAGTCGCCTTCCTCGGTGGAGGGAAGGAAGTTCTTTAGTTCTTTGGGGTGATTTGACCTCCTGGCAAATGGCTTCGCTACCTTAAATATTTCCCAGCTGCCCTGGGGTATCGATCCCACAGTGACGCAAGCAGAGCTGGTGTTTGTCCACGCTGGCCCCTGACATCCCGCTGGGCAGATCCCACTGGCGGCCATAGCCCCTGCATTCCCGCACTTCCTGTCTCTACGTTCCCCACGGGGTCTGTCGGTGTCTGGGCCCGGCCTTGTCATTCCCAGACGCTTCCCGTAGGGAAAGTGGTGTGTGATTCGCACGTTAGACAGGCCACTGCTCGGCGGGAGCGGGAGGCGCCGTTTCACGCCTTTTCGTGCAGAGCCAGCCTCTGATTGGCTGGTACCTCGCAGAGTGGTGGCAGGTTCCCCGATGTGGACCGCGGAGCCGCCACTGTCTCCGCCTTTGTTCCTGAGGTTCCGGTGTGCAATAATAGCTCCCACCCCTTTTGGCCGATGTACAAATCCGACATTGTTCTCCATTTGCACTCCAGCGTCTTTCCTGGAGCCCCCACGCTCCGCAGGGTGAAGTCGCCCGCCCCCCCCGCAACCGGTTCCATTGTCTGGGCCTAGCACGCTCTGTTACGCACTGCCAGCACGTAGGACCGTTGCGAGCCCGACCCCAGACTCCCCGGCCCGTGCCGGGTGCTCAAGGCCTGGAGTTTGTGCGGGGGGGGGAGGGGCTCACCCCACCCCACCCCACCCCACCCCACCTCACTTCACACGCACTCTTAACTACACTCTACCCGCCTGTGTCTTTGTTATCAGTCTGACATCTGGAGGGTGGAAATGGGAGTGGGGGGGTTGACTTACCTGTGGTTATTCTTGTATCTGCAAGGTGTGAGTAGAACGTGCAGGGGCTGGGTAATCTAAGGGGAGACGGATTAAACATCTGTTCAGAGTTATTCCACAGTGACTGCTCTTACAGAGCTCTCTCTCCCTCTCTCTCTCTCTCCCACACTCACTCACTCACTGAATCAGTCGCACCCGGGCCGAGTAAACCGGTCATACGAAAGCTGGACCCCCCCCCGATAAATCCTAAGCCGGCTGAGGCCCAGGGCCAGTGAGCGGGCTGTACATGCAGCACAGGCCTGGGCCCGCTGATTTCTGGGAATGACAGGCTCTCTCCCTGACCGCCTCTGCTTGCTTTGTGTCCCCGTTAAATCTCCGGGGTGGGGGTGGGGGTGGGGGGCACGGCTGCTGCACCTGTTAAAGCCCCTCCTGATTTATTTCAGTGCCATGAATGTGGCCCAACAGGCCTATGCTTCTGCGCTGAACAGAACATCTACCTCCCCCTGAAAGTGTCTAGAGGAGGGCCCCTCCCACACCACGCTCTGACAAAATGGGCTGTTCTCTGAATTTTCAGTCCTTCTCCTCCCCGTTGTGTGAAGCCATGTTGTATCTTGGACCTGACCTGCCCCCCCATCCCACCCAGCTGGGGGCAGACTCTGTGCCAGCTCTGGGTGCCCCACGTTCATCCCCAGGCCTGGCCTGCTTTGGCCCTAGTGCACCATGACTAACACACAGATGGTGGCTCTCTCTCCCCCCGCCCCTCCCCAGAGGGTGGAGGTGCCCTGGCTAGCCGCTGATGTCTGTTGAGGGTGCGTTTCTGCTGGGGGGGGTGTTATGGCTCCTGATTGTAAGGGGGATTTAGCCCCATTATGTTTGGAGGGAGGAGCTGACGACAGACTCCACTCAAAACAATAAGCTTTCTGACGTATTGCTGATTAATGCTGTGCGAGATTTAGGTTTATTTTTAAATAAATGAGATCCCCCACCCTGCCCCGTAACTTGGAAAGGATGTGTTCTGAGAGGGGGGGTGCGGCCACTCCAAGCTGGAGGCCATGGCTAAGGGCCGCTGTGGTTTGGGGAGGAAGTGAGCCGACCCTCCGCGGCCCTTAAAGGGAGCCTGAGTAACACTCCCTCCCCCGGCCATATCTCTGAATGCTGTCTTCCTTTGTCAGCCTCTCCCCCCTCCCAGAATCCATGTGTCTGGCAAACGACCACGGAACACAGCGGCCGTGCTGCCCATACACACCCACACGCTCACACACGCATGCGTGCACGTGTTCAGCTCTGCGGCCTAGCTGTGGAACCGCTCTGCCATCGCCGCCACTGGCAGGTGCCTTGTATCTTGCCTACGTGACACCTGCATAAACTGGGTTTGCACACACTTGCCCTGCACGCATTTCACTGGTTTGTGTCCAAGCACCATCACAGGCACACAAACACACACGTGCACACTCCACAAGCTCACACGTAAACAAATTCTCACACACACACACACACACACACACACACACACACACACACACACACACACACACACACACACACGCATAAACCCGCATGAGTAAACCCACACATGCAGAGAAACACGCACGCAGAAGCCCACATGTACAAACACACACTTGCACGTTCCCGCTGCCTGCTAATGTTTCCTGATTATGCGCAGTCACTCACATGAGCCCTCGCCATCTTTCCCGAACACTCGGCTCGACCCTAGCACCCTCTTCCCCCCACTGCCCGTTCTGACTGACAAGTGCGCACAGCGGTACGTGCATCAGATGGTTTGGCAGGGTGGGGTCGGGAGTGGGTGAGGGGCTGGCCGTGAGCTGGGGTTTGTCCCAACTCTCCCTGTCTCTCCCCCCCCTCCATTGTTGGAGCTCCCCGCGGCTCCCCGTCTCCAGTCTGTGGCGGCCGCGCCCCCCCACTCCTAGGGATTCAGATTGTCCCGCACATCAGCGGAGCGGCGGGAGTCAGAGGGAAGGCCGGCCTGCAGCTAAACCTACTTAACACTCATCCCTGTAGTTAAGTGCCGATCCATTATTACTTAGGCACGTGTGGCAAAACGTCTTGTCGTCGTTTCAAGATGGCCATTCAGAAGCAAGAGGTCGCCAGAAATGTAACAAGGGTTTTATTGGTGCATTTGGTAGAGCCAGTCTGGAGCGAACTTCTGTTTGTTGAGGAGTCACCGACTTGGGGGGGGGGGTAGCTGTTTTGTTTGTGCATGTGATGCAATAACCTGTATGAAGCAGGTAAGGGGAAGACTATGGCTCCCTCAGCCCGCGTGGCAACCGACAGGAATGTCACCCCACAAGCCTGGGGGGAGCTGGAGGCACCGGCTCGGGGAGTGTGGGAGGAATGGGGTGTGTGTGCATGACTGGGGGGGGTGTGCAGCACAGCAGGAACAAAGAACTGGAGCTGATCGGCTCATCTGTTCCGGGGAAGCTGGTCTTTTGTGGGGGAACATCAGTGGCTCTGTAAAATCCTTTTAGCGCTCTGGGCTGGCGGGGAGCTCCGAGCGAGCCGTTAGCCAGGCCCTCGGCCTGTGGCAGCCCACCTTCCTGCGGGGGGGGGGGGGGGGGGGGGGGGGGGGGGGGGGGGGGGGGGGGGGGGGG
>JAODLD010000001.1:2973437-2985624 GCA_026781065.1 Mormyrops boulengeri | reverse complement strand
CTTTCTTTCTACATTCCTCTTGGAGAGTCTAATGTTGTTTTTTAACTCAACCTGTAGACTTAGATACTCCTGCTTTATTTTGAAATCATTATTTATTTTCCATTCGCGGCACAGAGCCCTTTTCCTCCTTACTTTATTTTTAATTTCCTTAGTAAACTACCTTGGTTGGAGTTTCCTAGATTTAGATTTACTTGAAATAGGTATGAAGTCCTCTTGTGCTTGCAATAATGTGCTTTTAAAAAATTCCCATGCCTCTTCAACCGTTTTGCTATTTAACTCCATCCAGTTTACTGTTTCTAGTTTCCATTTCATAGTGACTTTATTTATGTTTAGTAATAAATGAGCTAACTGCAGGATGATCAAGTAGTCACAAATTCATAGAAATTATTAAAAATATGATTTGACGTCAGTTCATGAACAATTACGACAATGGTGAGTCTTCAGTTAAAGCAGCGTATCCCAACCCAGCCCTCAGGTAGAGCAACATGTCCTGTGAACATTTAGGTCTCTGCCCCAATGTCTGCTTATAAAAGAAGCTATAAATGAAGTTGCTCCAGAGTTAAAATCTTAATACACACCTGTGGTCCATATGCATGACATCCGTAGAGTATGGGTACAATCCCTGGGGTGGGTCCTTGATCGAGGCATAAATCCCTCTTTACGTCATTAGATATCTGCCGGTTTGAATAAGCAGCATAAAAATGTTAGTTATTACTCATGAGCTTACGTAATTTAGTAAATAACAGCAAGAAAAAAGCAAACGTGGTATACGTATCATCACTGTCCAATGAAAAACACACATCTGCAAAAAAATGGAGTGTGAAAAAGTAGATTTTCTCAAACTTTACAAAATATGCCTAAAACAGCCTAATGAGACGCCCTTGGCACCACAAATAGAAACTTATCTTCAAACAGCCATCAGTAAACGGTTTAATGTTTCAAATGGACTCACATGGGTTGTTGTCAGGGAGGCAAAAATCTCAGTGTCAACAAGAAAGCAATTAATGTTGGCTCATATTCACAATTTACAGTGTTATTAGTTAGCTAACTGTGAGGCTGTCAGTGTTGTTACAATTAGCAATATAAAGTCATCCATACAAACCACAGTCATGCATAGAGATGTTAACTAAATAACATAAATATTAGTTAATTAAACAGATGACGTCATAAAACATCTTTCAATGTTTAATTAGGTGTCAGATGCTATCAGCAGACAGGAGAATGGACGTATTCCATCTATGACAGAAAGTTTTGTAAAATAGTGGACAAAGGCCTAAGAGGTTTTCATCGGGTAGCGACAATGTAATAGATGTTCTATATATAGTAAATTTCTGTTGGTTGAAACAGAATCTTGGTCTGGACTTACTCTCTGGACCTCAACTTTCCACCTCTGCCTAGGAACAGTTAAACTCAGTCACAAGCTCAGGACTTGTCCTGCCTCATCTCTGTTTTGGAAGTCTGTCTTTGTGTGACTCTCAGCCATGACTCACATCCACCCCTCACGAGTAGCTGGCCCGTTTGGTCTGCCAGTCGCTGGCCACTCACAGGTGTGTCCTACTGCTCCCTGTCCTTCCCCTCCCTGTTATTCTCTCACATACTTCTTTTCACCAACTTAGCCAAGCAGGGCATTGTGAGAGCAGTCCTTGTTGTAACGTTATCTTCTAAACCAGATGCTGACTGACATACCGACAATGCCCATGGATTTGATAAGCACCAGACACTTCACCTTACTACTAACCAGCCTCGCTGTCCAGCCCATGCTGTAAATAAACCCACTCCTCTGGGTACTAAATGGCCTCTTAATCTTTCCCTCATGTGACAATGCAAAACGACAAACATGCCTCAGATATAATGTAGGGCACCTAAAACCCAGTAAGCTGTAAATACGACAGCAGAATTTCCCCAAACATAACGTACAGTGGCCATAACGTACAGTGGCCATAACGTACATTGCCCATGACATACAGTGCCCATGACGTACAGTGCCGTAGGCAATGAGGCCGGTGAGAGGGTCCAGGACTGGATACACATTGTCCAGGTACCACTTGAAGGGTTTACACTTGAGTCTCTCCCTCAGCTGCTTCCTTTCTGAGACGTCGCCGATATCAATGCCATGGTCCTGAAGGCAAGCAGACGGGGACAGAAAGCTGAAAATTAATGGAACACCTGGAAATACGTGAGAAGACCACTGGCATCCAGCCACATCCGCCGTAGCTGCTTCACCTTCATGGGAACGTTCCAGGCCACATAAACATTCAACTTGTACTCGTCCATCCAGACCTCGGCTACTCTCAGAGCGTTCCTCAACATGGTGTCGTGTAAGTTGCGCTGGTAAGGTTTGTGCTCTCTCTCTATGTGGGCAATCTTGGAACAGGGTACCACCTCGATGCTGCCTCCGCACGACCACACCTGCAACAGGAGACACACAAGCCTGAGATATAACTTTACAACCACTCCTCATTTAGTGACCAAACTCCATTCCAGTGACCAGGGGTACGTCTCCCAGAAGCTCCTGTTAGCAACCTCCATAGCTGGACCCATTCAGCTGCATGGTTCCAACTATGTAAATTGCTAATATAGTTAGCAACTGTGCTTTAGGGAATTACACTCCAGGTCATTAAGAAAAATGGTTGCTAAATGAAAATCACATTAGCCTAGGTGTGACCATGACTGTGCTTCTGACTTTTCTTCAGTCTTCCATACTGTATTTATCCTTCAGGAAGTGGAAATTTTTAACAACATTTTGTACATTATACTTCAGAGATCTCTCCCACTGTGGTGCGCATTATAATCAGGTGCATGAAATTTGGTCATAAATGCGTGTAAATGAAACAAGGAGTGGTTGTATAATGATAACTAATATATATTACAGTACTGTGCAAATGTCCTCCTCCTGGGGGCTCCCTTGTTCTGCTGGGGAGCTTCAATGCTCATGTGGGCAATGACAGTGAGACCTGAAGGGCGTGATTGGGAAGAACGGTTCCCCAAATCTGAACCCGAGTGGTGTTTTGTTATTGGACTTCTGTGCTCACCACGAATTGTCCATAATGAACACCATGTTCAAGCATAAGGGTGTCCATATGTGCATTTGGCACCAGGACACCCTAGGTCACAGTTAAATAATCGACTTTGTGTTCGTGTCATCGGTCTTGCAGCCACATCGATTGGAGAGGGGCACAGCTGTCAACCAATCACCACCTAGTGGTGGGTTGGCTCTGCCGGAGGGGGAGGAAGCTGGTTAGGCCTGGCAGGCCCAAGCATATAGTGAGGGTCTGCTGGGAACATCTGGCGGAATCCCCTGTTAGAAGGAGTTTCAACTACCACCTCCGGCAGAACTTCGCCCATGTCCCGGGGGAGGCGGGGGACATTGAGTCCGAATGGGCCATGTTCCATGCCTCCATTGTGGAGGCGGCTGACCGGAGCTGTGGCCGTAAAGTGGCCGGTGCCTGTCGTGGCGGCAATCCCCGAACCCGCTGGTGGACACCGGCAGTGAGGGATGCAGTCAAGCTGAAGAAGGAGTCCTTTCGGGCCTTTCTTGCCTGTGGGACTCCAGAGGCAGCCGATGAGTACCAGTGGGCCAAGAGGAATGCGGCTTGGGCAGTCGTTGAGGCAGAAATTCGGATATAGGAGCAGTTTGGGGAAATACTTCCTCAATCCCACCGACGCGCCTTCCAATAAGGAAACAGAGACTGGGGACTTGGGGGTGGACTCCCCTATCTCTGGGGCAGAGGTCGCTTAGGTGGTTAAAAAGCTCCTCAGTGGCCGGGCCCCGGGGGTAGATAAGATCCGCCGGAGTTCCTCAAGCCTCTGGATGTTGAAGGGCTGTCTTTGTTGACATGCACCTGCAGCATCGCGTGGACATTGGAGGCGTGTTCCAACTATAGGGGGATCACACTCCTCAGCCTCCCTGGTAAGGTCTATTTGGGGGTCCTGGAGAGGAGAGTCCATCGGATTGTCGAACCTCGGATTCAGATGGTGCAGTGTGGTTTTCGCCCTGGCTGTGGAACAGTGGACCAGCTCAATACTCTCAGCAGGGTCCTGGAGGGTGCGTGGGAGTTTGCCCAACCAGTCTACATGTGCTTTGTGGACTTGGAGAAGACATTCGACACGGGGAGTATGGGGTGCCAGGACTCCTTATAAGGGCTGTTTGGTCCCTGTACGACCAGTGTCAGAGCTTGGTCCGCATTGTTGGCAGTAAGTCGGACTCGATTTTATGGACAGAATTTCTAGGTGCAGCCAGGACATTGACGGTGGCTGGTTTGGAGACCTCAGGATTAGGTCTCTGCTTTTTGCAGATGATGTGGTTCTGTTGGCTTCATTGGACCGTGACCTTCGGCTCTAACTGGAGCAATTCGCAGCCGAGTGTGAAGCGGCTGGGATGAGAATCAGCACCTCCAAATCCAAGATCATGGTTCTCAGCCGGAAAAGGGTGGACTGCTCTCTCCGGGTCGGGGAGGGGGTCCTTCCCCAAGTGGAGGAGTTTAAGTATCTCGGGGTCTTGTTCACAAGCGAGGGAAGGATGGAGTGGGAGATCGACAGGCGGATCGGTGTGGCATCAGCAGTGATGTGGGCGCTGCATCGGTCTGTCATGGTGAAGATAGAGCTGAGCCAAAAGGCAGACAATCTACCTTCCTACCCTCACCTATGGTCATGAGCTGTGGGTAGTGACTGAAAGGACAAAATCGCAAATACAAGCGACCAAAATGAGTTTCCTCCGCAGAATAGCTGGTCTCTCCATTAGAGATAGGGTGAGAAGCTCTCAGAGTAGAACCGCTGCTCCTCCGCATCGAGAGGAGCCAGGCGAGGTGGCTCGGGCATCTGGTCAGGATGCCTCATGGACACCTCCCTGTTGAAGTGTTCCGGGCATGTCCCACTGGGAGGAGGCC
Source organism: Mormyrops boulengeri (assembly GCA_026781065.1). Taxonomy (NCBI): domain Eukaryota; kingdom Metazoa; phylum Chordata; class Actinopteri; order Osteoglossiformes; family Mormyridae; genus Mormyrops; species Mormyrops boulengeri. The sequence goes on along the minus strand of JAODLD010000001.1, from coordinate 2,980,738 downwards.
CCGGGGAAGACCCAGGACATGCTGGAGAGACTATGTCTCTCGGGTGGCCTGTGACACCTCGGGATCCCACCGGAGGAGCTGGATGAAGTGGCCAGGGAGAGGGAAGTCCGGGTTTCCCTGCTTAGACTGCGGCCCCGCGACCCGACATGGAAAAGCGGTAGAAGACGGATGGATGGATGATACTGTGCAAATATCTTAGCCAGTCAAAGAAAATGTTTGAAGCTATTTATTTTTTTCTCCAAAAAGTTTGTGTATCTTGTTGGATGGCTAGATGAACACCACTTCAGTTCCCAAACCTCTCCCCAGGGGGCCTCAGCCATTCCATGTATCCGTTACGTTTCACCATCTGCTCTCTTAACTAATTAACTCAAATAGTTAAATAACTCAATGACGGTAATTAGCCAAACATGGTATGCTGGTGTTCGATAGTGGTGTGCTATACTACAAGATTTGGTATCGATCCGATACCAAGTAAGTATAGGGCAAGTATCGCCGATACGATACTGATATCGATACTTTTTAATAATTAAGGTGGATGCATCACGAAATTGCTAAAGCTGAATAAATTTTCATTACTTTTAAGTGTTTTTGTGATTTTTTAAATTAATTGATTAAATTTATTTAATTTTTTAAATTAATTAAAACCCAGGACAGAATTTGGGCAAAGTTTATTAATAAATTAATACTGAAGCGCGGAGGTACCGGCAGGTAGCGAGGCATGTTGGACTGATGTCAGCTTGTAAATAGTTCTCAGTAATCGCTTGTGTGATTAGAAATGTGCTGTGTGTTATGTCATGTATAATGATTAATGTTTATTGTTGTACGTAGTGTGTGTGTATGTGTGCGTGCACCCACTGTGTGTATGAGGAGTAAACGGGGCGATGGTGATGAAACCCCGAACTATCTCTGCTGTTTAATTAATGCAAGCATGGCTCAGCGACCCACTATTACAATACTTTATTATAAATATTATACTGTGTGTATGTGCATGCACAAGTGAACCTGTTTGCTTGCCTGGCACCGCCAAGTTACATGACAGCCGGGAGCGGCAATTTAGAGCAGCAGCGCTGACACAGAGAGCCGCAGTGCATTCAGGAGAGAAATGGAAACTGAAGTATCGATCTCATTAAACTGGTATTGATCAATATCAATACCAACATTATTATCGATATTATCGATACTTGGATCAATCCGCCCACCACTAGTGTTTGAGTCAAAAAGATACATGGGTGTACTGGATGGTTACTTCAAGTACTGCGGTGACTTAAGGAGAAGTTTTGAAATGACTGACACATTTTGACAGATATAATATCATAGTTTTATACCAACATGAAGGTCATTTTAAACATCATCTTTGAGTGTCTAAGACTTTTGCATATTATTGTATGTTTTGCATGATTTATGAAGCACCAACTTCACTTCATCAATAACTTATGAAATGATCTGATTAATCACATCCATTGAACTTACACGAATTCCCAGCTCCACATTCTCCCCACCGTACACTTTCATTCCTTTGTCCAGTGATCCAATCTCTCCAAAGAAAAGCCTGTCAGCCACAACAATTCCCATGACGGATGGACTCCTGGAAATCAGAAGGGAAATATTTATACCACATTACTGCTGAATTCTACAATCTGATTAGTCAGAAGTGTGTCGATTAATTTTCTGCAACCATAGTAAATCAATGCGCTATTATCTTTAACTAATGTTACTTAAAATTCCAGAAGTATACTACAATTAAAAATTAATTGAAAGTATAAAAACTAAGAAACTGCTACAAATCACTTACACAATATCAGTGCTTCAGACTATGAACCAGACCTGTGGTCAGTGATTTACACCAGCCAATTTTGAACTAATGACTGGTGTCACGTCCCTCCGTCCAGCCCTCGCATGTGCCACGCCCACCTCATTAACCCCGTGTGGAATCCCTACGTTTGCCAGCTGTTCTACGTTTCCTGCCGCTTGTCCTGTGTATTTCAATCCATGTTCTAGTCTGTTTCCCCAGATCTGTCATTGTAGTTTCGTGACGTTGTCTGCCTTGTGGTCCCTGTCTGCGTGTTCTCCATAATAAACTCATTATCTTTGGATTCCCGTCTCCCTGATCCTGCTTCCCCGCTCCCTGCTTGCTTGCCTGTCACACGGATCATGACAACTGGCTTATCATTTTAGCAACAGACAATTTTTTATGATGAATGACGGTGGTAATATAAATGTACTTTCAGCTAGTAAAGTGTGAAAATTTTGTCTATAGGTACAAACGTTTAGTAGTAACCATGGCACTTCAAGCGTGGCTTGTCGTGCATTAACCCTTACATTACAAAATTGTGTTTATTGTAGGAATAACGGATGATTGCTTCACAGTGCTGGATTATAGATTGCAATACATGTTTCACTGGGAAAGAGTCTGTGTGTTACTCACTTGCCAGGTTGAGATGGATCATTGAGTTTGTACCATTCGGGTCTGAATGAGTCATACATGCACCACAGAGCCCAGTCAAATCCATCAGCTGCTGCAGTATAAGGGAGGACCTCCAGGTTATCGTATTTCACGTTGTCGAAAACAGGGCTCAGTACCAAAGTTCGATCCTCCTTGATTCGAGCCAGCAACGGTTCTGCCCTGCAGAGGTGGGTGGAACAAGTTCCTGATGTGTTTATCCAAAGCAATGGGCGTGTATGGGTAATGGAAGCTGTTCATACCATTCTACATGGACTTCAATGTGAGCATCAAGGATGGCCACTACATCTCCGGTAGCCACCTCCCACCCCGACACTCGAGCTTCAGCCAGTCCCGACCGCTTTGGGTGCCTCACCATCTTCACCAGACCGGGCCACGTTTCATGGATCAAAGCGATGTAGGCATTCAGCGGGTCCTTTAGGTCCTCTGCAAAGCAACACATCCTTTAATCATGCTTTTTATTTTGTCTCTATCGGCAATTATGAATCAGAGAAAACTGCTGTGACATACAGAGTCACATAAGGATCTATCCTTGACCCATTGGATGTTCCACCTGCACATGATTCCACTTGGTGAGATTGTCCAAGAGTACAAGGTTGCTCACCATAGCTTTGCAGACGGCACCCAGATCTATCTAGCTTTTAAACAAATGACTATAGTCATAGACTGACTGTGTCTGTATCTTGAAAAGGTTAACTGAATGCAACAAAATATCCTTCATTTAAATAAAGATAAAACAAAGATTGTTTTGTGTGGGAACAAAGATGGAAGGCAGAAACTTGGTGTTTACCTAGATAGCAGGACAAAAATATAAAAAACCTTGGTATAATAATGGATGCAGAACTTAGCTTGAGTGATTAAATAAAAGCGATATCAGCATTCTGAGATCTCCGTAATGTAGCTAAAGTTAAAGACTTTAGACTCTATTTTGATGATCTAACGCAAAGCGTAAAGCGTAACTTGCAGATATGGACGTGTCCGAATCCATTTCGCTATTTTGAGGCGGAAAAACCAGACTTTGGTCTGTTGTTAGAAAAAAAAATGACGGAAGAAATGGCTGTATCTTAGACCAAAGCTAGCAGGAAAGCTAATACGACCAGCAAGTCCAAAAATATCACTTTGCTGTGGTTTGATCTGGAACCAAAAGGTTGCAATGGTGACTTAGCTTAGCCCCTGCTAATTTCCTCTCCTTAAAAAACCTGAACAACATCAATAAAAAATAATAGATAGTGACACAAATGAAATACTGAAAGCTACCAAAGATCTTTCTGTAAAGAATGGCGAACGGCAACTTAAAGTAGCTTTGCTGAAGGAAAAGGTTGAAAACAGTGGCGGCTGGCCCATAGGGGGCACTCGGGCACCGCCCTCCCAGATGTGGGGGGGAATATAAAATATAGAAAAATAAATTATATATATATATATTTTTTTTTATCAATGTCAGATTTACTTAATAGTGTGTGCCTACATGCAATCTGAATGATCTAAACAACATTTCCACCAACTGACTCTCATTCAACAGTGAATTTCCACCGACAGATTTCCACCAATCATTTCTCTTCTTGGGCGCCCCAGAAGTGCAGTGAAATAGCCAATCGTGTATAGTTGCTAGGCAAAAATAATGAAGATTTGGCCTATCAGCATCGCCGAATTAATTGGTTTTGGGGCGCTGGAAATTTTGCCCCTGCTACAGAAAAGGGGAAGCGGGGAAGTTTTGGACTGCTCTCAGGTCAGTCAGTCAGAGAGGGATGATGGCGACGACGACATTGAGGGGCAGCTTCCACCAAATTCCCTGAGATCGTTATTGAATTACCCTTTTGCAAGAAGGAGGATGGTGGAAAAAATCCACGTTGAGGAGCTGGGACCCGACAAGCCCTAAATAAATATCACCCGGCCAACTAAGGAGAAAGTTAAAGCCTTGGATTGTATTGGATACCATTTCTTACCAACGCATAAATGTAGCCTAATATAGCTGTAAATTGTTAATTTACTTTATCTGTGAAACTGCTGATTTTGAGAAGGAAATTAAATTATGATTGTGAAATTGTTGTCATTTTCTGACTGTTCATTTGAATGCTTATACTGGACTAGGAAGGGAAATCTATTGGTACGTCAGCCCCCCCAAGAATTTTTTTCACCAGCCGCCACTGGTTGAAAAGCTGAAAGCAGAAAATATGACCCTGAGGGTCACTGTTGCGGATGTTCATCACTACAGCTACAAAAAATGAGAAAATCAGAAGGGCGATCATTAATGTTTTGGAGAATGCAGCATCGAAAGTCTGGGACAAGCTAAAGGAGGTGTTGGGCGTTGTACGTCGTTTTGGCCCGCGAAGAAAAGATGGCTCCCCTAGTTCGGTCATCATCCTCTTCTCTATGAGGCATTACTGTGACCTAATCTGGAGGGAGAGGGATTCTCAAATCCTCCATGTCAATAATATCCGTATTATTGTTGGTTACTTGTTATTTTTTTCTTTTTTCCGTTGTTTGCTATATGACAGGTCATAGATAATTCATTTCGGATTTCTGATATTGTTTAGCTACTGCCTACCTGTTTCTGAAAGTTTACCAGTCAGCTTCTTGTTCTTTCATTCATACTCGAAGATCATCATTTTTCGGTTGATCACTTACGGCTTTTAGTTCTTTGAATATTATATTTTTGAATGTAAAGGGTACACAGGACATTACATAGAGGAAAGCTGTTTTTCTGTACTTCAAACACAGCTGATTTTGGTTTGCTACAAGAAACCCATTCCAAAGTCTGGAGAGCTCAGTGGGGTCATTCGATTTGCCTTTGTCATGGATCCAGTCACTCTGGAGTTGCTGTTTTCTCTTGCATAAATTCAAAGAAGATATCTTAGAGCGCTCCTCCTCTGTTCATGGTAGATGGTTCTTTTGGTAGTAAATCTGGGAAATGTAACTTGTCTTATTTGCAATATTTATGGGCAAAACATCTATGTGGCCATGAAGGATTTATTTGTTTCAGTCGTAGCTGAGGTCAAAGCGTAAAGGAATATAGTATTTATATTTAATATAGAAATAAAAATTTCTAAACTGCCTGATGACACAATAATTTTTTTAAAAGTTGAATTCCAAATTCAACATGTACTAAATATAATAAATAAATTCCCTCTGGCTTCCGGTTTATTCCTTAATCTCTCAAAATGTAAAATTGTGCCTTCATTTCCATGCTGCAAGGCAACAATGGAAGACATCCATGTTAAAAGTTATGTTAAGTATTTGAGTCTCCAAAAACCTTAAAGAAAGACAAAACTTTAACTTCTCCCCAAGATTAAAGAGAGCTTCTTGCATTTGTTATAACTGTCTCCAAAGGGATCTCTCCCTTCATGGTAGGGCCCTTTTATCCAAGGCAGAAGGACTTTTTCGCTTTATATATCCCTCTCTGTCTTTCTTTTTTGATATCAAGATTTTCAAAGAAATTAATAAGAATATCTACAATTTTATTTGGAAACACAAATCACAGAAACAATCTGTTCTTTCAAATAATAAAGCTGAAGGTGGTCTAGAGGTGCTGGATTTCTGTTACATTCATTTTATGTTTAAGATAAACTGGCTTAAAAGTGCTTGTCTAACCTTGACTCTGTGGAATTGTATTCTCGCTAACATTTTTAAGAAAATTGGTGCTTTGTTCTTTCTATTGTCTTGTAATTTTTTGCCGCAGAAGCTGTCAATGTCCTTCTCACAATTTCTTGGCCTTCCCCTCATGAAGCCTTACTTATGCCGCCCAGTTCTCATGGACATCAGATCTGCTCCAACTGTTGCCAGTTTTCAAAAGAAGTTAAAAACCCAGCCTGTTTTAATAGCCTTTGATTAGCTTCAATGTGTCTTCATTTTGCACTATTTCAACTCTTTTATTGTCTTTTTTGCAGTTATTGTCGTAATCTCTATTCTAAATCTGTAAAACACATGGACTGATCTCTGTTTCTGATAATGCGCTACATAAACTTGCCTTTAATTAAATTAATTACTCACTTGCTAACCTTATATGCTAAATTTTGTATGAAGTCTGATATACTTTGGACAGGTGGACACACTATAAAAAAATCATAATGGATTCTTATTTTGCTACATATTAAATATATGCTAGGGATGAACAACATGATAAATTATGGCTGACATTGTGTTCGAAATGCAAGCATGACAGACATGGAGTTTATATAATTTTTTTACCATGGACACAGACGAGTCTTGCCATGGACGTGTTGGTCTGTTTACAGACAGGTTAACTTTCCCTGATTATGACATTCTCATGAACATATTACAAAAGTCTACCAAAACAGACCGTTGGAGCTGCAGTCGTCAACCAGTATGATCTCCTTCAGTAGTTTTGCTGGGGTCCTGTCCATGATGCTGCGGATGGCTCTCTTGATGATGGACAGAGCCTCATCCAGATAGATCAGCACCACACTCAGGCTAGGGAGGTCCTCTGGGTATTCTTTGCCCACACATCTAGGCAGTGACAGAGTCAAAAAGGGAATCAGACAGTCTGAATGGAACCATCATATCAATTATACACTGATATTACCCTTCTTGCATCAATTACCAGTGTAGCTCACCAGTAATTAACTTAATAATAACTTAGTAGCATAATGCATCCAGGGGCAGATGAGACAGACGGCCAGTTCAAGGCTTGTACTTAATCAAAAAATTATGTTTGTGGAATTTAGTAATAGTAATAGTAACTACTACAATGCATGATGGGTATGATATTTGGACGCTACTTAAATTTCAACTGCCGTAGGCCGGCCCTAGGTGTGAATTTGGAAAGGGGGGGGGGGGGGGTGCTCCATTTTTGCCCCAGGGCCCAGTGTACAGTTGTTCCGCC
>JAODLD010000001.1:2955795-2966297 GCA_026781065.1 Mormyrops boulengeri | reverse complement strand
AGTGTGAGAATCTCAGCAGGGGAGAGCCACACCTCGGGACTTGCACCAGAAAATAAAAAGTCAGTAATTCTAGTGTTACAGGTCTGTCTGCAGCTGACGTGAAATGTTTTCAAAATGTTGTTTCTCTGTGCAAGAGATACTGGACTTCCTGGGGACTGCGCCAGCCCCTGTGTGACACGTATTTACTAGGTATTTAGTTTAGACTTATTTTTAGTTGGTTAGTTTATAAAAGTGTGCTCATATCCATTCTGTTAAATAATAAATAAAATGAGTGACACTTTTCGCTTTCATTTTGCTCTGTACTCTGCAGAAAGACTGAACTGTCTTATGTGTGACACTGGACAAGGACTACCTGTGTCCTACATGTAAATAAATGTTCAGTTATTGACATTTTAATTTGTTTATTTATTTGTTAATTGTTATTTGTTTTTATTCTTTGTGTTCTTGTTCGTTTCATTTAGAACAATTAGTTATTTATTGATTTAGTTATTTGTTCTTGTTTGTTTCATTTGGATCAATTTATTATTTAGTAGTTTATTTGTTCATGTTCTGTAATTTTATTTGATACAAACTGATAATTTATTATTATTATTATTTTATTATTAAAATTATTGTACTGTAATTTTTATTTTGGACTATTTACTAATGTTATTTATTTTATTATAGTTTTTTTATTGTTTGAGAAATGTGAATTATTTCAGCGTTGTTTTTCTCTTGTCATTTTAAAACAAAATTAAACTTTTCTACCTCTTCACCATAGACTGCCCTCAAAACCAGATACCGTCTTTTGAAAATACAATATGATGTTATTAGCATGATTACTAAGCCAAAAATGTTATGACATACAGTAATACAGAGAAATGTGTCCTATCATCATTTTAATACTACTGTACATTTAGCCAATTTAGATTTCAGTGGGATTGTGAAAAAAAAATGTAATACAATGTAAAACTATATGGATTGTAGTTATGAGTACATATATAATTACATTTCATCAGTTGTTTTTACCCGTTTATGTTTTGCATGTATAGTTACAGTACAAGTAGATTTATCAGGGGATGCCTTTTCTGGCATGCCTAAGTGTCATCTGAGCTAAATGGTAAAACACCATTTTAGCCATAGATTAAAACGAGACCCAGACGTTTTAAAAATATTGAGCAACAAATTTATTTCGTAAAAAGAACAGTGCTACTGTGCATCTGATGCATACTTAATAAAGTTATATTAAGTTATATTGCCACGTTCATGTCTGCTGTTTTGAACTTTTGAATCGATATTAACAGGCACGTGACAGCCCGTTAAGTATCAAACCGTTTTCAGATCAGCGACCTATTTTATTTGTTTTGTGTTATATATGTATTTTAATAAAATACGGTGTCGTATGATGTGTTACATGCGTCTTATGAGTTTACATAAACAGAAACGATCATTTCCACGAGTTACAAAAGAGAGCTACGATCCTTTCCTTTCGCTGTTTGCAGTGCTGCGCGCTCCCGAGACAGGCATGCTAATACTATTTGTCAGTTCATGCCACTGTAGGTCTGTTTGTGAACTTGTTCAATGAAAATGTAACCATTAACGTATACAGCACCCAACGTAGAGGACACGCTGTGTTACAGGAAGGTCCGAGAAATCCCCCAGCCGTAAAATAAGACGTTACGAATAAGAAGCTAAACCAATCGGAAGCTGCAGATAAGTAGCTAACTTAAGCCGCGTGTGACGTTGCCATTACTTTGGGCGACAAGCTTGACCATGGCTAAGAAACACGAAGACGCCGGAATCGGCAAAAGCAGTGAGAACGCGCAGCAGTGATCCGTAGCTCCGCCCACCGCCCCGCTCCGATTAACATATATTTGCATGTAGTGAAAATGAAAAGGCAAATTGGAAAATGAAAAGACAAAAAGGGTTTTTAATTTTATTTTTTATTTTTTCACATCTGACTCATACATGAGTGGACAATTAAAATGCAAATGGTGCTATTTCATTTTAAATTTAATTTTTGCAGGATTTTTGCGCACAGACTTAATGGCGAAGTGGAGATTGTATTTTCTTTTTATCATTTTCATTTTATTTTTTGCAGAAAATACCTCCCATAAGAAACTGCCTCTTCAAATTAGTCTCCCAGTGGATTTAAGGCACTTTTGCCAGGACATTCAGACCGGGTTAAAAAATAACTGTGGCTATAGGGGTGTTTATCGCTACAGATATACGACCATACTCGGGATTTAAACGGGATTTACTTTATCATGACTGTTATGGTTTTGATTTTTATTCTTGGTCATATATTTTTTTAAATGTGCCTCCCATAAGTTTTCCTAATTTTGCGTGTCAACAGAAACACTGCCTTTGGTTTACAACTCTTCTTAATTCAGTTCAACTCAATTTATTTTTATGTATCATGAATCATTTAAGAACTAATTCTGTTTTACCGAAATCGCAGCCAACCGTAAACCCCAGACCAAGGTGTGAGCCATGAGCGATCGTCCAGCCCTCGCGTGTGCCTCGCCCACCTCGTTACCCTCGTATGCATCCCGCTTGTTACCCGCTGTTTCCTGTCTGTTCTGTAGTCAGTCCGGTGTATTTAGTCCGCGTCTGTTTCCCCAGGTCTGTCATTGACGTGTTTCCCGTCTGATCCCCTGTCTGCCTGTCTGACCTAAATAAACCCCGTTTGACTTGTATTTACGGCTCTCTCGCCTGCTTGCCTGCTCGCCGCACGCCGGTCATCACAGCAACAAAATATATAGTTTTAACTTCTACGTTAAAATATTCAATGACATTCATTGAAGGCCACCTGCAGTCATCATATACTAGGATATGATAAGAAGCACAACAATAGTATTCTAAAATCACACTCATAAAGATCACAGAAATCAAACACAAAAAAACTATTAGTATGACAATGAGACTGTTCACGCTGATTATACACGAGGTGTTTAGAAGGCGTTTGCACTTATTGCCCTTAGACTGCCGCACATTGACTTCAGAAAATCAAACTAAGGAACTGATATTTGCATTGACACAATGACATTTTTAATTACAATTCTTCATTATAATTTACTTTAAAGAAAAAATATTAATTTGCATATTTTACCAATTACATGATTATGAATGAATGTATTTTGGAGACCCTTTTATTTTCACCACAGCATCGAAGCTCCTGAAACATCCTTATTATTTTATGTAATATATTTTATATATTATTGGACAATTGTTGCAAACCCAACTTGGATTACTGCGAAACATAACAGAAAACCTTCGGTGTCCAAAGACTAAACGCTGAACATTACCTGTGATCAATTTTTTTTTTTATCGAAATACAGTTTAGTTTTAATTAGGTCTCAGTCCGGTTTTGTTCGTTGTTTTTTTTTTCCTTTTTATCAATATCCATGAAACGGGCAAACATGTTCCCGGAATTATTAATGGTCATTATAAAAATAATTATAAAATATAACTTTTTCAAAATAGCATTTAAAAATTGTAGTATAAAGTATTCCTGTTATTTTCGGAAGCAATATTCGTAGTTTTGGTTTAGTTTCATATTATTTTATTTCAGTTTATGAAATGGTTTTCTTGTAGTTTTAGTTTTAGCGTTAGTTACAGTTCACAGCCATTTGGGCTCCGTCCGAACTCACCCAGTTTGTGCATATCGGACTCCATCTTCTGCAGCTTATCCATGATCTCCCCATTCTGGCGCTTGTCATTCTGCCTGGCCTGCAGGTGTAGAATCTCTTCCTGGGAATGTATTTCTCTTTTGATAGAGACAATATAAGAACCTAAAGCCACGACCATCAATACGACAGCCCCTCGTGACCAACTAACCCTCATTGTTCTTCTCTGTGGTCTTCAGTGATGTCACCAGACGATGGCCTGACACCGTGTCACCGTGGAATCTGCTCAAATATAGTTCTTGTATTTACTTGGGATTCCTTGATTGAAGTTTCAGCATTCACACCTTCAGCTGAAATGCAGCCAACCCAACTGGATCTGAAGCAGAAAATCATCCACACCCTCTGAAAATGACGAAATTTTGTTTTTATTTTTCTGTTCAGAGAGACTATAAAACATGTTCATATTCCTATTATGTCCCGATGTAAGACACTGAAAAGAAATCCATTCATTCTGACAAAGAGGCTTGCACACTGGCACACCGGCCTTCAGTGGCACAAGTGAGCTCTGGAGCGCAGGCTGTTGAACATGTAACTCTGCTGATAACCACGATAGTGAAAATGTCCTGCATTCATTATAAATAGCCATACGCAATAACTGGGTGTGGTTAAAGTACCTGAAGTATGCAGATACTAGAAATCTGCATCCTATTTGTGATTCGCTGTTTCCAGTAGAAGGGTTGGATTCAAGACTTTATTTTCTTGTGATGATATACTGGTAGAATCTGCAGCAAACAGTAGTGAAAACGACTGTATTTGAATTTTGGGGGGCACAAAAAACAGGTCAGACATTAGCTCATCATTAACAGAAGTCAAGTAACTGCTGTCAATTTCTGACAGACTCTCGGAACTTTCCGGAGAGGTGGAATATCTGTGAATGTTCCAGAACACCTTCCAGATTCATCTACACAGACAACACAGTTTTGTTGTCACTGTGACTTTCACTGATGCTAATCTAACCCTCTCTCACCACGTCAGGCCATTAAGACCAGAAGGATGACAAGTCATTATTGGATGCAAATACAAGACCACAGTCAAGATGTTGTGACTTATGTAAAAAGCTGCAGTTCAACATGAAGCAACATGCTTGAGATGATGGCTGTTACTATCGATTAGATCAATAATCGAGTAATCTACCAATTAATCTGACAATTCATCAGATCTATCAATCTAAAACAAAATCAATCTAATATTTACCTCACTGCTTTTGCATGACCTGTCTATACGCCCTCCGAAACGATCATCATAATTCTCATCTTTGCTGTTGGATTCACTCATAGACTATGTGGCATGTTTGTGGGAAACAAAAATAAGTGAGAAGGAGAGAAGGGAACGAGACCTGGTCAGGAAAAGACATTCGTCTCCTGCTGTATGGAAATACCTTGTATTCCAGAGACGATATTCAGCATAAGCAAACGATTGGTCAGCAGTGCTTTGTATTAGTTGGCACAACTTACGGCTACACCACCAACTTATCTGACAAGCTATTGGTAGATAAGTTATATCTGGCTATATACTTAATTTTCAACTCCCAGTATCATATTATTGGGTGAGTCTGTCAAACCTGAATGTCTTCTTTTAAAATGCATTTGCTACTGTGGTTATATTTAAATACTGCTTTGCAATACTAACGATTGCATTTTCATTCACTTTTAATATGAAGTGCTTCCACAGAACTCATTCTTTGGTTCTTTATTTGGACCCTCACCTGTTATGCGCCGTGTTCCATCCACCATACTGGCAAGTAATTGAGAAGGAAAATTTGAATGGATGCTTTTGAATAATTGAGCTACCAAGTTTAACAAGTGACAGATCTACTTGAAATACAACTCGAAAGACCTAAATGAAAACAACAAGCAGACCTTTAAATAGGTTTTAATTCCTCTGATTAAGTATATGTACAGGTAGCAGCTGACAGACCACACAAACACATGAGTCAGCGCCTTCCCGAGGCTCAGAAATCCATTGTCTTGGCTGGCTTGGTCTCGCCCAACTCGGCCTCGAGCCAGCGATAGCGACGGTGACGCCTCAGGACCTCGATGGCCTTCTGCTCCACGGCGGATGGGACGATGCCCAGGTCCTCCAGACCGGGAAGCCCAGGGTACTTCATATCTGTGGTGTGAAACTAATGGGGAAGCGGAACATCAATGAGCCCGGGAACTTACTGGGAGAGAGAAGAGATGCACCCAGCTGCAAACACAGTAGTTTTAGCAGAACCTGCTGAGAATGGGTAGCACCTAGTTAATTAAACCCACTAAAATGCTGACAGGCAGCGCCAACAATGAAATCTGAAGAAGACCGAGTAGCTTGCTGGAGCCTGAAGACCCAAACAAGCAGGCCGGTTCTTTGGGCTGTCTCTGGAGTTCCTTACCCGGTCCACTTTGTCACGTGTCGTCCATGGCTCAAATGGGTTGAGCTCAAAAAACCTTGCAATGAAGCTAAGAGAGAGGGGAGAAATTACAGAACAGTTTCTGTTGGCTCGAGTCCCAATTTCTTCTAACACAAAGTGACTGAGGAGTACAAATCCAATTAAGCTTTTGATACATGACACATACGTACTGGTACACAGGACGTGGTACGGGGTAGGGCACAAATGGCCTGTGAGCCACTGCGTAGAGGTACTCCACCAGATCATGCAGCAGATAGCGATGGGGACTGTGGAGGAGAGGGAGTTAGTGGAGTCGTTAGCCCGAGAGAGCAGGCTGGCCTGCAGCACACGCCGCCATTATCATCCGTAACTGCGGACTGACACAATCTTGGCTGCAAAATGCTTGCGTTAACACTTACCCAACTAGAGCATACGTCTTTCCATTGGAATCTGGATCTTTCACGGCGCTGACGATGGCTTTGGCAACATCCACCACCTGGAAGGCGAGGTGGGGGTTAAGATGGAGTCGGGGGGTCAGCTCATGCAGACACGGGCCGCAGGCTTGCTTCAGCACTCACGTGGACAGGCTGCTTGACTGTTTTCTTGCCCAAGGCGATTAGGGGCACAGCCTTCCCAAACCAGCGCATGTCTGTCAAAGACAAATACATTTATCATCCCTTAATAGACAAACAGCTAAGTTTAATCCATAGCCACCCATCAGTTCAGTGTCGACAGTAATGCAGACGCTGTTCCGTTATGTTGTGGCGAAGAAGGAGCAGAGCTGGAAGGCAAAGCTTTCGATTTGCCAGTCGATCTACGTTCCTACCCTCACCTGTGGTCATGAGCTCAGGGTAGGGACTGAAAGAATGAGATCACAGATACAAGCGTCCGAAATGAGTTTCCTCCGCAGGGTGTTTGGGCTCAGCCTTAGAGAGGGTGAGGAGCTCGGACATTCAGGGGGGAGCCATCAAAAGGAGCCAGCTGAGGTGGTTCGGGCATCTATCTAGGATTCCCCCTGGATGGCTCCCTGGGGAGGTGGTTGGGGCATCTATCTAGGATGCCCCTGGATGGCTCCCTGGGGAGGTGTTTCAGGCCCCGGGGCAGACCCAGGACACGCTGAAGAGATTATATCTGTTAGCTGTCCTGTGAACACCTTGGTATTCCCCCTGGGGAAACTGGAGGAGGTGGCTGGGGAGAGGGAGGTCTGCGCACCCCTGCCTAAATTGCTGCCCCTGTGACCTGACCCTAGATAAATGTCAGAAAAGGAAAGGATGGATGGATGGATGGATGGATGGATGGACGTGTTTCACTAAAAATCAGATCGGTGTCTTACTCCACCACCCCTCCAAAATCCGATCCAGCATTTTTTGCCGGTATCGGGCTGATATTGATAGTGGGTGTCAAATCAGTGCCATCATTACACAATATCTACAATGTCACCCCAACCCTGTAGCAGGTGGTGAATGGATGTGTGTGGTTTCTAAATATGGTAGGGAATAGACAGAGTAAAAAAAAAAAATAATAAAAAAATAAAGGAAATAATGTCAACAGCATCATCAGGATGTTCATACTGGCAAAGTGATTGAAGAACCGGTCCTCCCTCCCAAACATCTCTGATGGCTTCATAATGATGGCATCTGGGAACTCATCCCTCACGGCGCTCTCCCCCACGGCCTGCAGGGGGTGGCAATGAGGCAGAGGGTCAGGTTATCTGCTATGTCATGCTGACTTTTAACGCCATGCCAGCAAACAGGGCAATATGCGAAGCAAGAGTATATGGATATTAAAACAGACTGCGTAAGCAACAAGGTAAAATCTTTATAACTACAAAATTTTAATAAGCAATGAAACAAAACACAAGATTTTTGGGTATTTTTTGGTTGCATCCACAAATCTTCGTAAAAAATTTAGTTTCTTTATAAAATTGACTTATTTACAAATTATTAAACCCAGACTTGCGTACCATCTCATTTAGGCAGATTACACAGGCCTGTAATATATGACTGGGCTACAAATGCATTACATCAGTAAATCATTTTGCCATTTAATCACTGCCCACAGGGCCTGGCCTTCAGCCTTCGACCTGTTTTGGAGTGATTTGTAGCAATTTCATGGCTTTTACTTTCTATTAAGTAACATTAATCAGAATTAAAGATTATAATCGTGTGTTGATTTACTACTGCGATTCGACTCGCTGGCACTGTGTGTGGTCACAGACAATTAATCACCACCCTTCAGATCTGAGAATTTGGCAGTGTCGTGGTATAAAATTTAACAGATAAATGAGTTTTGCATGTAGAACATACTGGTGCACCTTCATATGCAAATAAAAGCGTATGAGTCAGCCCTGTTTGCCCCACGACACACCCTGCAGAGACGCCCCGGCCTTTTCTCAGAAATCGCATAACTGGGCTGATCATAAAGAGTTATTAATACTTTTATCCCATTCAGTTTGTCATTTTCATTGCGTGAGAACAGAGTAGAGGTTTGAGATCTAAAGGCGGCACTAAACACTGTTTTTCTTGGCAACGGTTTTTGCCTGTTCATTGCCAGGCACAGCACAATGACTGGCAGGGCAGCAGTGCGGTGTGGACAAAGAGTGGCTGCCTGGTAACCTTGGTTCTCAGGTTCTTGGAGAGGCTGCGGATGTCAGCGTTCAGGTGAGACATGTGGATCAGCTTGCTGATGCCTGCTTCCCGGGCCGCCTTGGCGATCTGCTGGGGGATTGTCACGTTGACGTGCTCGAACCTGTAGTTCCTTTAGGAAAGTGAACAGCAGGGGCTTCCGTGTCAATGTCACAGCTACTAGCCCTGGAGATAACGGGTTACCACTGCAATACAATTCCTTGCCTTGGTAACAAAGTAGTATAGCGTTCAAATTTTGTGATCACATTACCAGGAATTCTGGGGAGTTCTGGGAGTTTCCCACAAATTTTAACTTCCCGAACACTGATAACCACCGCCTGCAAAATTGGCACTAGGTGGATGAGCTGCACCCATTGACAGCTATTACGCAGCTCACTGCTGCACCTAATAAATGCGAAGATTCCACCTTGATGCGTCACGGCACATGACGCACAGCTGCTGTGCATTCCGATTCAAGCCTGTTGCATTCAACAATACCATTCAGCAGCAGGTATCGCAATCACACAGAATGTCAGAGAATGACACAGACTCCTCAGTGAACAGAGCGCGCAGAGCTGCCAGGACTCTACAGGAGCTGATTCTGCCCAGGTGAGCTCTCCAGAACTTACCTGGTCTCCCACTCTCTCCCTACCAAGTTGATGACCACGTCGGAGTGAGCCAGGGCACGCTTCATGGACTCCTTGTCTCTGGCATCCCACTCCTGAGACACAAGATGGGCAGAGGGCATTAGGACCACACGTCCTCCCCTGCAACTCATGGCTCAATGTCACACAAGCAAAGACTTCCGGAATACAGGCCCCTCCATGATGACTGGGACAAAGGCATATAATGAATATGCATGAAAGACATGTAAAAAAAAAAATTATAAATATATGCTGAGTACATAAACACACACACAGCACATATACATACGCAGATTGTATGTGTATATATACTTACCCGTGGAAAAAATTAACAGACCACTCTATATTTTTTAACAAATCTGCATTTTTATATCCTGGTTTCATTGTGGTTCTGCTGGCAGAAGGCTACACTGAGCAGCAGGCTGCTTCCAGGCTCAAAGTTTCTAAGAGAGCAGTACACAAGAACAAGGTGAAGCAGGAGACACTGGGAACGACCAGAAACCAGCCAGGTAAAAGGCAGAAGCTACATTCTAATGCCAGAGATGACCATTAACTTATCCGACAGTTTCTCATGAATCGTAGGATGACATCAATTGACCTTCGAAAGGAATGGGTGTGAAGTGCACTGCTAGGACAGTGTGTATCAGGCTTCTAGAAGCAGGACTGAAGTCCAATAAAGCAAGGAAGAGGCCCTTCATTAATGAGAAATAAGGAAGAACCAGGCCACAGTTTGCAAAAAAAAAAGTGTTATACACAGACATGCAGCCCTACATTGAGAAATGAGTGAAGCAAAAAATTGTGCTGTGGTCTCAAATTTTTCCACCGCTGTTTGTGCGTGTGTGTGTGTGTGTGTGTGTGTGTGTGTGTGTGTGTGTATGGGTTTATTAGCCTCTGTACTCCACAGTTTTAGATTTGTAATCAAACAAGGATGCTTGTTGTTTATTAAAGGATGTTTTTTGTACACTTTGGTTTCACCATGTAGAAATTGCAACACTTCTTATATATACTACTTTTCCATTTCAGTAGTGTTGTAATCAAGACCGCCTAAACCAAGACCAAGACATTGCCGAGACCGGAGGGTATCAAGACCAAGACGCTGCCGAGACTTGAGGGGATCAAGACCAAGACCAAGACCAAGGCTGGTCGAGACCAAGACCGAAAACAGACTAGGGCTAGAATCGACATCACATTACTCAGATCA
>JAODLD010000001.1:2893109-2905857 GCA_026781065.1 Mormyrops boulengeri | reverse complement strand
CTATTTAAGGTAAAACAGTGATGGTGATTGTGCCCTGGTATGGTCAGTCTGTGGACAGCGGTCTATTTAAGGTAAAAGGCCAAGTTGTTTTTCCAGTTAACGCATTTCTCCATCAGACTGTCAGACAAGGACAGTGACAGGAAGTCATCTTGTGTCACAGAACAGTGTGTCACTGAAACGCTTCCCTCCCGACCGCCGTGGCATTTCCCGTCTCTAGTGCTGTTTTCCAGAACTTGTCATGTTTTGACGGCGTGTCCTTCTACTTGTTGTGACTCCAGGGTGAGACTCATGGCACCGTTGAATCTGTGGAAATCAACAATATGTAAAAAAAAAAAAAAAAGAAATGTGGGGAGGGACATAAGGACTCTCATTACCAGGGCTGCCTTGGATTTCAGAGAGCACACGAGACAGCAATGAAACGCTTTCATCTGGCTAAAATAAACTGGCTCCGGTGTGTTGTTCATCGACAATAGCAAGCAGTAATGTCCCTTTAATTGTCAGCTTCACACAAACGATGGGAAATCCATTACTCCTGCCATTAAATATGGCCTAATGCATTATCTCAGTTAATCTGGTTTTTTTTTAATATATTTTGGTCTACTCATTAATTGACTCATTAGTTTTTGAGGCTCTTGGTTGAATTGTTGAGTGAGTGGCAGGAAAAGATGTGTATCATTACTGTCAGGGCGTGCTTATCTTGGGGAACAACCTGTGTTTGCTGTTTGTAAACACCTGAAGACTGGATTGTTCCGTTTTAATAATAAACCTCAGTGGTCTTTCTGTTTAAAATCATTCCATGGCTCAAGTGTGTCAGATTATAGTCGTTTCTCTCCAAAACTGCAACATTGCCACCGACAGGCTTAATAGGTTTAAGTGATTGAAGTTAAGTATTAGTTCAGTTCTCCACAAATGTGCTTGATGGACCGAATGGCCTCCTCTCCTTTGTAAATTTCTTATGTTCTTATGAAGAAATTTGGCAATAGCATCTTTTATATTCAAAGTCTGCTTTTCTGTTACTGTTCTGGGTCAAGTCAGCTTCTTTAGTTTAATCTGTGGCTGCCTGATGTACAGAACATTCTGGATGCCTTTTGCGCGCCTTGCTTGAAGGTGGCTTGTGTGTTATGTTTTGTTTCTTCAGACTGAGCTCTTCAGAAAGTACATGATATACTTTCCTGTTGGCAACAGTTCGTGAGGTAGGGTGCGACAGGTTGTGAAGCTGACCTGTTCTGCTGCGGTTCTGTTCCATGCTATTCAGGGATCTGCAGAGCTTTGAGGGAGGACCGGTAGCTTTCTGTCATTCCAGATTAATAGGGGTGTCCTCTGGCTTAGTTGGCCTCGCATTAAGGAAATACTCTTCTCTGCTTTCAGTAGTATCTGTGAAGCTTTTATTGAAGTGTTTTGGAAAGACAGTTCCTTGCTCTCCCCCAGAGGGGAACGTGGTCCAGTGGGGTAATGTCACCAGAGCTTCTGGAGCTGTCAGCGTGCATCTCAGAGTTTCCTCTGGGGACCTGCCCCTTGGCTTGGCGAACGCGAACCATCCGCCGCAGGGCAGGCTATAAGGACGGACTCTTCTTTGATCAACGTCCACTCTGGCCTTCGGGCTGTCAGATTAGTGGCATCATCCGTCAGATTGGGGGGGCTGAGTGCCAGAATGGGGGTGTGTGGGCGTGGGGCACTGAAGGTGCCGTGCTCCGAGCTGGCCAGCCGGTCTCCATCTGTGTGTGGGGAGGGGTCTGAAAGGTTCTTCCTGATAGGCAGTTAAACATGATACAGGGTTGGTGTGATGACAGTTTTTGGTGGTGTTAATGGATTTGTAGAGTAAGCAGGGGTGGGGGGGAGTTGATATGAATTCCCTCTTTGTCTTAGAGCAGCTTGTATAGTCCTCCCCCCCCCACCACCATTTGTCCATTTGAGGCAGGGGAGAACTCAGCCAAGCCGGACCTGCATCTCCTGGGACACACGAGTTCTTCTGCAGAATTTAAGGGTTTTCCCATAAGTGGGGGCCTGGGGGGGGGTGAATGTCGACGGCGAGAGAGTGGGAGTGGAAGAAGGATGTGTGTGTCGTCTTCCAAAAAGGAGGGAGTTTCTTTACGACTAGAGGGAGTGTGTTAACTGGCTCAGTCTGCACACGGGAAGTTCGTAGCTCCGAGGGGACACAGAAGCATATGGGGAAAGGCGCTATATGAAATAAGTCGAATTTTAGCTGAAACGAAGTGACTGTAAGTAGAGTGTGTCTTGGTGCCGCGGGTTTGTGAGGGGGATGATGATTGGCTCGTCGAGGGAGACGTCGGGGGGCAATAGCTGTGTTCAGGAGATTGGGAGGGGAGCCGGTATCCCAGCCCAGGGTTACCTCTGGCCAGCGAGGCCTGACCAAGAGGCCGTAAGTGAGCATGGCGCTCTGGCACGCTCAACTTAACTGGCGCCACGCATCCACTCATCTGGAGTCCGAAAGAGTATCTGGAGGATGGGCTCGGATATCAAGCCCGTTTCCGTGGGGGACTCGGCGAGGAAGCAGATCCCGATGGCAGCTTTGGGCTGGGAGGTTTCAGTTGGCATGGAGCTCTCCCATCAAATGGTGTGTGAGGGTCCGTCGGCTGTGGGATTGCGTGCCAGGCCAAGTCGAGTGCTTAGCAGCTTAGCCTTGACTTTCTGGTGTGCAACATTCCAGTTATATCAGTGGACCGGAACCAACATCTTGTTAAGCTGAAGTCTGAATTTGGGGCATGAAGCATCCAGTGCTTGTGCATTATTAACCGGCTGGTATGAGAGCTTCTTATCTCATTACAATACCAAGGTGAACTATGGACTTCTCACTGGCGGTGAGCGCCCTATCAGTTTGCATGTACAAGGTCCCAGACAGGGTTTGTTATTAATGAGCTCCAGTTTCAGAAACCTCGGCGTCTCCTTTCTGTACCGGTCTGATTTTCCTTCACTAAGTCTTTTTGCGTGTTCTTTGGCATACTGTTGTGTTATTTGAATTTGAATTTAGTGATTAATTGTCATTGTTGACACGCCACAGCACAACGACGAAATCGCCATGATCTAAAAAGTCACGAATAATTCTGCGGCCTGCTGTCTCATTAACTGTATGAGTTAATCTGGGGTCAGAGGGTCAGGTTTTCCTTTTGTAGATTGTTCTGAAACCTCATTGATTGCGCTTTAAATGGCTGCTATTTTTATCCTTTGATGCAGATTTGAGTTGCTTTCCCTTTCATTTCTTTACAGGTACGGAGGCTTGGCGTTTTGGCTTTCATACAAGTGAATTTGATCTTCCAGGTTAAGTCACAGAAAATGAATAGGCTTATCTGATCTTAGCAATGCATTTAGCCCCAGCGCTGCTCAGGAAAGATTCCTGTTGTTCCGCTAAAAGCCGCGGTGCAGCTGTATGCTCTCTCCTGCTTTTACCTGGTAATAGACTCTTACACAGGTTACTGCAGCCCTGCTCTGCGGGATTTTAAACTGATACTGTACAGTTGTAGAGTCGGAGAAAGCCACAGGAGAGAGGACGAATACCCCCACTTCTCTTCGAGTGGCTGGGGGAGCATACGCAGCTACAGTATAGAAATGCTTTGGGGTGTCTGTTGGGGGTGTGGAAGGTCCAGCTGATCTCCCAGTACAGGTTCTCACTCCCCATGCTTGCTCTAAAGCTGTAATGATATACACAGAGATGTCAATGATATACTCGCCTAGATGCAAGTGTAATCAACATGCATTACCTTGAGGTCTGGCTCTGCTGAATCCATCGCTAGTTAGGGGTTTTGGGGGGGGGCGGGCGTATTTTGACTGGCTCCTCCATAAGCCTGAGGTAAGGCCGGTCATTTCCAGGTGTTTGCATCAGATGTTTTAGTTCAGTATGGTTGTGTGGACTTGTGGTTCTGACTCTTGGGTGTGTTGGACTCGGCTTTGTGGGGCACTGAGCAGGATGAAGCACAGATTTTGGGCTTGGGAGTTGAGAAGTGCAGAGCCGCTCTACCGAGGGGGCGGGGGGCTGTAGACGCTCACGATACCGCCAGCGCGTCGAGTTCCTCACGATCAAGAAATGGTCAGTGCGTCGAGTTCCTGACGCTTCATAAATTGTCAGTGTGTCAAGTTCCTGGCGATCGAGAAATGGTCAGCGCCTCGAGTTCCTGATGATTGAGAAATCATCAGTGTGTCAAGTTACTGACGCTCTTCATATCGTCAGCGCGTAGAGTTCCTGACGATCGAGAAATGGTCAGCGTGACCATTTTCTGACGATCGAGGAATGGTCAGTGCGTCAAGTTCCTGACGATCGAGAACTGGTAAGCGCGTCGAGTTACTGATGCTTGTGGACCCTTTTCTGGGCCCTTATGGTGGGATAACTTTACTATTGTTATTTTTATTATTAATGATAATAAGAGTGTTGTTGTTATAATAACAGTAATAATAATACTATGTAAACCCCACATAAAATTTCTCCAAGAAGTGTGTATCATGAAAAGGGCATTGCTGATTTCTTTCAAGGTGATAACCCTTAACATGACTGAATGGTTCACCAGCTCCCCCAAACACCATTATAGGTTCTCTACTGTTGTTCATGTTGTTCTCCATCTTTTGTCCACATTTTCTTAGGTTGGACAGACAAAATGAACTAATCTGCATGGTAGCCTGTATTTCAGCAACTGACGTGTGAAATGTGTTAATATTTCCCAGCTGAAGAGATTTTGTTTGTAGCTCCTGATGGATTGCTGGTCTTAAAGATGTTATTCTGGCTTCTGCCGAGCTTTGGGTGGTCACGTTAAATCCAAGGTTTTGGTAAATGGCGATGTTGACTTAGTGGAATAATGAGTTTCACACTTGGAGTTAATAAGCCTTATAAACGGGTGGGAAGATACGCTTGTGGGGGCTGCGGGGGTGGGTAGTGACCCCAAGAGAGGAGCCTGATGACGCCGCCGCCGCCGCAAGGAGATTCCGAGCAAACGGGCCCTGATTGAGGCTGACGCCTTTGTTCTCAGTCTGTTTGACTCGCTGATTTTCTCCTGTCCAGCATGCCAACTTGGAGGCGAGAAAGTTTGGGAAATGTGCTTGCAATGAGGTGAGAGAGCCCAAAGTGCTGATCACCCCATTTTGTTAAAGAAATCGAAGCGTAACCAGTGGGGAGTGATGAATTGCTTTTGCAATAGAGATCAATAAGTCTTTGGGGAATGTCACTGGTGCTCGCGGCAGGGCTGAGCTACCTGCACTGGCGGGGTGGGATTGCCATGGGTTTTAGGGTTCTGATTGTTAAATACCCACTTCTTTGAGACCAGGGTTCCTGTCTGAGAAAAGCAGTCCAAAGCAGTGCTATGTAGGTGATTTGGGGACATATCCCCAGTATGACTTGCGTTTCATTTTAGTTTCTTTCTAAAAAAAATGGTTGCAGTTGATTCTGTAAACCCAATTGAGCTGTCACGTAAATTATTCCTCTGGGGTAATGTCCCCCTCCCCCTTACTTGGTAAAGTCCATCCTTAGCGTCATGTGTCTTTGCACCAGCTGTGCTGGCTCACGTTAATGGTTTGTGTCGTCAGTCATCATAATGAGTAAGGGCGTCGTCAAGATTGGAGAGCGAAAATGATGGCTACTGTTTTGGATTTTATTTTTCCCTGTTTGATGCTCAGACATCTAGTCAACAGGCCAAAGCTCAGACAGATTGCCCACAGGCTCCTCCCTGGCCAGCTTGACGGACAGATCTGTAGCTCAGGGTTGCCCTATAATGCCTTCTGCAGTGACTGAAGAACAGATGGGATGCACTTGTAGAGAAATCTCTCCCCAGAAGTGCAGCTGGTATCCTCTGCTTTCCCTTCATCTCCATGCTCTGTCACACCTCTTAACCTCAGATAGCATCCCCCGGTGGCTGTGTCCTGCCACATGGCTCAGACGGCCATGTTGTCTTGGAAGCTGGGCCACCACAGTGCTCAGGCATCTCATCGTTGTCCATGGGGTGCTGGATCATGTATTTTTTCAAGGTTATTGCTTCTGATGTTCTACCACTTTAATCTGCACAAACCACCAAAATCATATTTTTCCATTATATATTTTAGCTGTGCCACCTAATTTTCTACCAGCCTGGGTTGTGTGACAATAAGCTTCTGACTCAGATTGTGGGATCTGATCTTCCTGTGAGACACGGTGACACTGACTCGCTGAAAACACCTGCTTTTAAAGGCGTAGCTCTTATGGGTGCCGAGGTCAGCTGCCCTCCGGATTGATGTCTCTGCCTGGAAATATCAGAGGATTTATTGGCAAGCTTTCAACTTTCATTCAAAACGTCCCTCTGCTGACAGGGAGATGATAATTTGGGATTGACTGCAGAACAGAGTGGTGCAAAAGGGACTTTTGTAGATATTTGATGATAGAAGCTGAACCCTGAGCCCTGAATTGTCCCCCAGAAGCCTTTTGAGTCGAACTCAATCATCTTGGTGCATGTCTTCTGTTTCTCTTCAGGATCTTTCTCGTCTTTCTGGTTCAGGTCCAGCATGGCCCAGGAAGAATGAAGCCTCCACAGTGTCTGCGACTGCTGTTACGCCCCGCCCCCCCACCTTCTCAGCTCCCGCCCATCCGTTGGTCCGGGCTGCCCTGCTCTTGGAACTCGTGGTAGAAAGTGGGGCCAACTGTCTCTAACCAAGATGTCTGGATGGAGATCTCATTGGCATCTGGTCCTGCTGAACTCGCTGACGTGCGGCCTGGAGATCTGTGTGGCGGCGGGCATAACCTTTGTGCCTCCCCTTCTGCTGGAGGCGGGGGTGCAGGAGCGGTACATGACCATGGTGTTAGGTAAACCCGCTAAGCTTGATGGAGCACAATAGGGAAACCATGAATTATGGAAAGTTTGAAAAGGATCCTGGAAGTTTTTTAGCAGAAGCTAAAGTAGAATCTTTCTGTCAAACATGTTGTGTTCAGTCATTTCCTTTACAAAGAGTAGATTTCTGTGTCTCTGCAAACGAATTGTTATTGCAGCATTTATATAAGCAAGAGGTCACAAAGGTGGGAAATGTAACAGAACAGCATGGTAAAATGAAACATTGAACCAATCTCTGGGGATTTAAAATCATAATCACAGCCTTCATGGGTTTAAAAACATAAAAATGGAGTAGGAAGCATGCTCCCTCAAGAACTGCACTTGAGAGGAAAATGACATTAGGATAGAGTCCCAGAAGAGGGATTTATGCTGCACCACTGAGACGGTACTCATTTCATAAAAGTTTCACACCATGACACTAAGCTATACAGGTTGCTTAGCAACAACATACCTGTGTCGCTAAAGAAATGGACACCTGACCCAACTTCGTTTGTTCACTAATCATGCAGCATTGTGCTTTTTGTTGTTTTTGCGATTCACAGGACGGTAAAATGCATACATTTCTGTAAAAGTCGGTCCCCTGGAAAGGAAGATATTTTTGTGCCTTGTTACTCTTTTCCGCTGTTCCTCGTTTCAGCAGCTCACTATAGAAATGCAGCAGATGTGTGACTGGTCCGGATGTGCTGCGTAAGGGTGGGTGTGAACCCCCCCCCCCTCCCCCAAGCAGATCCTGGGTGTATCCTGGCTGCTGATTGCGTGACGCTGGGCTGCTCAGTCACATAAGCAGACATTCCGCTACATCCTGCAGACGCCGCACCACCAGATCAGGCGTATGACTCCCCCTTGGGCCGTGCAGTTAACCCTACAATGAAATGCCTACCGTTATATGGCTAAACAGAAAAATAAACATGATCCTGCCCAAATAAATGGTTACACTATTTTAAAAATTGCTCACATTTTGAAGATCAGCTTTACTATTAGGGATTTATTTATGTTGCCATGGCAACATGCCTGCATTAATCATATGTTAACAGGTTCATATCACCTCAGCTCAGATGGGTGTTGTTCCAAACAGCCAGAAACTGGAATGAAAAATTAAAATGACAGAAAATCTTTCATAATGAGGTCCTGGTGGTCCCTAGACCAGCATTGCTCAGAATAATGTATGTACCTGTTTGTTGGTTAACTTCCTTATTAGGTGGGCACCAGTGATTGGCTGCCTGGCAGTAAGTTGCCGGTTACTCATGAACCTGGTGTGACGGGAACACACCGGGATTCTGCTTTCTGGTTCTCCCTGCCAGATCTGCCCCAGCGCTGCCCTCTTTGCTAATATTTTGCTTTCGCTCGCCCCCCCCACCTGATGCCTGTGCCTCCACCCCCAGGTATCGGGCCAGTGCTGGGGCTCCTCTTCATCCCGCTGATCGGCTCGGCCAGCGACCGATGCTCCAGCCGTTTTGGCCGCCGTCGCCTCTTCATCTGGCTGCTCTCGCTGGGCGTGCTGCTGTCTCTCCTCATCATCCCACACGCTGACCTGTTGGCCGCCCACTTTGGCCATGGAGGGCGCCCCTTGCAGGTGGGCCTGCTCATCCTCGGCGTGGGCCTGCTGGATTTCTGTGGCCAGGTGTGCTTCACGCCGCTGGAGGCGCTGCTGTCGGACCTGTATGGTGAGGAGGAGGCCTGCGGCCAGGCCTTCTCCATTTTCTCTTTCATGGTCAGCCTGGGGGGCTGCGTGGGATACCTGCTGCCGGCTCTGGACTGGAGCGGGGGGGTGCTGTCCGCCTACCTGGGGGGCCAGGAAGAGAGCCTCTTCGCCGTGCTCATCCTCATCTTCATCCTAAGTGTCCTGGTCACCATGAAGGTGTCCGTGGAGGAGCCGCCCACACGGCACACCGCTCTGGACCCCGGACCCCCGGAGGCCGTCCACTGCACTGCAGTCCCGCTCTCCTGCTGGCCGCCGGGTCACTGCCGGTCCCGGGGCCCCAGGGCCGGCCCGCTGCTTTGCCTGCTCCGTGCGTGCTGGTCCGTCACCCCCGCCGTCTACCGCGGGTACTGCGACGTGCCGCGGGTCATGCGGCGGCTGTGTGCGGCGCAGCTCTGTGGATGGATGGCCGTCATGTCCTTTGTGCTCTTCTATACGGACTTTGTGGGGGAGGGGCTCTACGAGGGCATTCCCAGTGCCGCCCCTGGCACGCTGTCCAGGCAGCGCTATGAAGAAGGTGAGAGTGACCCCCACCCTATCTCATTCAGCTCATTTGCAAGCCTGCTACCCCGCCATCTTACAGCACTAACCACAAAACCAGTTCAGATCAAATCAGTTTTGTCACATAGACAATCCTATAGTGTGTGCAGTATGTGCAGTGTGTGCAGTATGTGCAGTCCTGGTCTGCCTCCCTCCAAGACAGATGCAGCATAAGGGACATGAAGGCACAACAAGCATCGACGTAAGGCATGATTATAGATAACTACAGGGAAATATTAGCATATGTACATGACGCAGTAAAGTGGCCAAACTGGTGCGGTGTTAAATACATTAGGTTGATATTTACTTCCCAGCTGTGCAGGGAGCGTACCAGGGCTTGTACCTAAATAATGATGAAATATTGGGGGGATATGAACAGTCCTAGACAGTTTGGGACTTACTGGCTCCTTTGGTGCTCTGCTAGGTGCGGTGTGTGGCTCCGCAGGTTAGGATGGAATGCCTATGATCAGAAGGTCGCTGGTTTGAGTCCCAGGGTCAGCAGAGTGATGTCACCGTTGAGCCCTTGAACGAGACCCTTAACTGCCATGGATTAACCTTTGAGTAAAAGCATCTGCTAAATAAAGAAATGTAAGTGTGACTCTGTGGCTCAGTAAGAAAGAGTGTCACTGTTCCAGCC
Source organism: Mormyrops boulengeri (assembly GCA_026781065.1). Lineage (NCBI taxonomy): Eukaryota > Metazoa > Chordata > Actinopteri > Osteoglossiformes > Mormyridae > Mormyrops > Mormyrops boulengeri. The sequence continues at coordinate 2,896,184 of JAODLD010000001.1, read as the reverse complement.
TGGGCTGTAAAGAAATGTCCTGTGTGTCAGCTGCAGACATCTGGGGAAGCCCCAGCAGGCCGGTCAGTGGAGCCAGCTGTCCCACTGGCGAGTGGGGGTCACTCTCCGCTGCTGGCCGGTCAGTGAGGGGGTCACTCTCCGCTGCTGGCCAGTGGGGTCAGTGGGGTCGGCTGTCCCGCAGGTGGGTGGGGGTCACTCGCCGCTGCTGGCCGGTCAGTGGGGCCGGCTGTCCCGCAGACGGGCGGGGGTCAATCTCCGCTGCTGGCCGGTCAGTGGGGCCGGCTGTTCTCCACTGCTGGATGACCCTTCATTCCCCTGCTATGGGGGTTTTCCTGGCTGTGTTCTTGTGTTCTGGCCCCCATGCTGATTCCAGCTATCTGGCCCTGACTGAGAGATTCATGTCAGATGGGGCGGAACTTCACACTCTGAACACAATGACACTAAAGAAACTGCTGTATGTGTGTGTGAGAGAGAGAGAGATTCCAGAATGGTTGTGTTTACCAGTTGCCACAGTTGTTTTCAGCACCGGATTTCCTGAACTGCTCCTCTGTGACATTCAGCTCAGCCTGCATTTAACTCCAACTAGTCATTCTGTTTGTTTACTTGTTTACTTTGGACTGACTTCACATGGATTATTCTCCCTCCCTTCCGAAGTGCTTGGATATCCAGTTTAAACCAGCTCTCTCCCGCCCCTGCCCCTCCGATCCATTATACCGCTTTATCCACCCTCCTCATTCTACGCTCAGTGTCGCCCCCCTCTGTCATCCCCCAAAACCACATCCCGCTGTGTCTCATCAGACGGGACCCGACGGACAGCAGGTCATTTAAAAACCTTGCTGCTCTGAGTTTGAGCCTAATCCTAACCCAACCCCTAATCCCAGCCTCACACTAACGTTTTTGGGAGCGGGACGAAAAAGGCTCCCCCCTTTCTCCCCATCTCCTGCCTAAATTCTGGCCTGGATCGGCAGAAGCATGTGCCCCGTTTGCCAGCGCCTTCCCAAAATGTGCCGCGCCGATCCCCCGCTTACACAGCGGCTAAAGCAGGCCACTCACTGACTTTACGGCTTTATTGCCAGGGTTCTTTTGACTATTTAAGGCAGCAGTATATCCCCAAGTAAAGCGTTTTATGTGATGCTTGTAAGGCGATATAACCGTGTGTTTGTAGCATATTGATTTATACTTTGGCATGTGTGGAGCTGCCCAGGTACCTGTAAGCTCCCACTTTTTGCCCTGACTAGTACCGACTGGCTTCTCCGGGATTGGAGTGTCATCATCATATTATATAGTATTGGGCTTGACAGCAGGTAACAGACTGGGTCAGAGAGGCCCCCACCCTCACCCCCATCTCATTTCTGTCTGTATACAGTAGGTCACTGTAGGTTTCTTCTGAACACCATGGTTTATTCACAATCCAACAATATGTAAATAGGTGAATCAGTTTCTATAAGTTGTGCCTTGTGTGTGTCTGTGTGTGCGTGCATGTGTGTTTGTCTGTGTGTGCATGTGTGTCTGTGTGTGTCTGTCTGTGTGCGTGTGCATGCGCGTACGTCTGTGCGCGTGCGTGTGTGCAGTCATGGGGCCCCCAACCCAGACCAATTCAGTTACATTCCTAACTCCCCCCCCCTTATGGTGCCTGGGTTTGTGTCCTGTCCTTCCAGGAATAAGCTGTAGGGTCACCATGACCCAAGTAAGTGTTTATGTGGGATGGATGGATGGATGGATGGATGGATCTTGTGGACTTTGGTCTCCCTCTGCTGTTGTACCGTAAGTCAGTCAGCAGAAGCTGCATGATCTGGCTGGTCCCCCCCCCCCCCCCAGGGATCCGTGTCGGCAGCCTGGGCCTTTTCCTGCAGTGCACCACTTCCACCGTCTTCTCGCTGGGCATGAGTCGGCTGGTGCGCCGCTTCGGCTCCCGCCACGTCTACCTGGGGAGCCTGGCGAGCTTCACCGCCTCCGCGCTGGTCATCTGCCTGTCCAAGAGCGTGGTGCTGGTCACCGCCATGTCGGCGCTCACAGGCTTCGCCTACGCTACGCTGCAGACGCTGCCCTACATGCTCACCTGCCACTACCACAAGGAGGCAGCGGTAAGCCCAGCTCCATGGCCACACCCATCTGCACGTCCTCTCTCATGCTCCGCTTTCTGTTTCTAGGCTCTCATGATGTTGACCCAGCAGATCAGGTAAACACAAAAATAACGTGACAGCAGAAAGCCGACCGGTATAACTAGTCCGCCCTAAAAATACACTAGAACTTCTGAGTGTTAATATTTAACTCCTGCTGTTTGCCCTCCTGGTCGTAAATGGGCAGTTTTTGTCCCGGATCTTCTGGGCCGATGTCTCACCTTTGGCCGTTGCCTCCCTTCTTCAGGTTTACATGCCAGGAGCCACAAGCGCCCTTAGCAGGAGCGCGCCCATGCAGGCCAGAGGCGAGGAGGGCGCCTGCTGCCACAGTGCCAAGCACGACGGTCTCAACGGACACTTGCATTTCAGTGGCGACGACGTCTGCGCCCAGCCCTGCGGCGTGGTGCTCGGCCCCGTCCCGGGCAGACGGGGCGTGGGCCTGGACTTTGCCATGCTGGACAGCACCTTCCTTTTGTCTCAGGTCTTCCCCACGCTCTTCATGGGCACCGTCGTCCAGCTGACCAAATCGGTGACCGCCTACATGGCCTCCTCCGCCCTGTTTGGCTTCATGGCCATCTACTATGGGAAACATATAGTCTTTGACCAGAGGGACCTCAGGGCCTGAGGGGTAGCGGCAGGCCACCGCGACTGAGAACCAGGCCTGATCTTAGCCTGCCCTGCCTGGAACACTTTTCCCATGGCCTCTGTCTTGCTGGTGGAAGCCCAGTGGCCCCAACAGTGTAAGCTGGTTTTGTGATACGTTTGTGTGCGAACACGCGGCCTAACAGAGCGTGATCTTTCTGGCCGTCGTCCATGTTGAATGAATAGTTTGGTAAGTGCCAGCCTGTGCTTAAAGGATCTCTGACCTTTTCATCTCAGGCTGGGCGGGGGGGGGGGGGGGGGGGGGGGGGGGGGGGGGGGGGGGGGGGGGGGGGGGGGGGGGGGGGGGGGGGGG
>JAODLD010000001.1:2816078-2836652 GCA_026781065.1 Mormyrops boulengeri | reverse complement strand
AGTTCAAGAGGGACAATCTGTTGGTAAAGTCTGCCTGTAAACAGGCAGAAAAAGTTCAAAGTTCAAAGTATCAAAGTCTCAAAGTGTTCTCTATGAAAACAACCTTGCCTACCAAGCCCACATCCAGCACATGACAGCAAAGCGTGTATCTAGTAATCCTGACTTCTTTTTGGATATGGGGCAGTTAGAGGAGAGATTATTATTTTCAACAATGCTATGGCAACACTGGAAACTTCTGTCATGGTAGTAAGCCCAGCTTGCTTTCAAATCTGAATACGAATCCAAGAGGTTGGGAGAGAGAGGCTGCAGAAAGTGCATGCGTGTGAGTGTGTGTGAGCTTGTGCGTATGTGCGTGTGTGTGTGGGGGGGTCCCAACACAAAGGAGAAGCCTGGATTAAATCACGAGCAGCAAACTACATAGGTTGGATTTTTCACGGATGAGATCACATCCTTTCTCCCCAAACGGCAGAGTAACTCATCCCCAACCGGCCGCCCAAGCACTTAGCGACACGAAAGGGACGTCCCTGTTCCTGGATAGCAGTGGGTGGGTGTACAAATCATACACTCTGTGTTACGTAAGCACACTTTAGGCAGCCCGGCCTGCTTCGGCAAGGGCCCACTCACCAAATCACAGACCCTCCGACATCTCCCCCTGTCATGGAGGCGACACAAACCCACAGGCCCATTCTGCATTGGGAAGGGGGGGGCTCTTATGCTACTAATGTTTCTTTAAAACAAAATCATGACTGCCCCGGTGCAGTGCCCACCACCAGATTAGCTAACTCATTAAATCAGTTCACTGATATCAGTGGCGTATCGCCTGCCATGTGCAGGAGGCTGTGTCACATATTGTTGTGTTTTCGAGTCACACGCAGCAGGATTTCAGTTCAGTTTTGGTTATACAATACTGCTTCAGCAAGACCAGAGTAGCCAGAGCACAGGGCATGCATTCGGAGAGTGACACCTCGCTCCAGAACCAGATCGTCTGTCATCGTCTTTTTGCAACATGGTCTGCAGATGCTAGAGAGGTCGACGGTCTACAGATATGGTCTCAAAAGCCTACCGATCTTCTGATCTCAAAGGCGTTAACGAAGTGAAACATTGTATTGTGGCAACTCTTGAAAAGCTCAATATTCAACGCTACATAAGACTGCCGCTTCGAATTTCGAATCAGGTCGATGGTCTGTAATAGCACACGGGACCTCTGGTGGTCTTTCTGGTGGTTTTAAGCCGTCAGGACACATCGGATACCCAGTGCCCCGCCCTCTCTTCCCAGGCAGCATGCAGACTTTGCTCTCCTATCCACAGAGTCAAGGGAGGAACAGCGAAATTTCTGACATGACCGGAAACTGCACGCATGGGGGCATTCCCCTGCCCCCCAAACAGCTATAAAGAAATCTCAACCAAAAAAAATAAAAAGCAAGCCCAGTGCACTGTGGGAATTTTCCCCCATTCCCAAAACATTTCCTGTATAGGCTGGACCAGGCTGCCGGCTGCCTCTTCCAGACTCCGCTTCCACTTTGGGGGGGCCCTCCAGACCCTGCTGGCCTGACCTGGGGGCTTTCAGGGTAATGCCGCACTCCCGGCTATCAGCTTACATGGGTTTGATCTGCCGCCGCGCTTGCTCTGCAGCCTGGGGGTCCTGGCAAAATGGATTGCACAAAAATGCAAACCCCGCCCTCACAGACACCCATGGAAAAAAAACTCTAACACAGGGGAAAAAACAGGACTGAGAAGAACGCTTTATGCCAACTAGACAAACAGTAGCAAAGATATGCCAAGCAAGGGGCACCGACAGGAGAGATAAAGGGAGATATAACTAAAGAAGGAGAGTAAGAGAGGGGGAGCTGGGAGGGGTTGATGTCTGTGCAGTTAAGAATTTAGGAAGGAAGAACTGAAAAAGAAAGCCTACTGAAGGAAGCATGCAGTGGCCAAATTGTGAATGGGAAGGGTGTGGGACAGCTGGAGGCAGCCGATTGGTCGAGCGGCTGGAAAGCCCCGCCTTCCTGTGGCCAGCTGCTGCTCTCTGGCCCAAATGACAAGAGTTATAATTGATGGGAGGCTGGCGGTCCGTCGTCCCAGAAAGGAACGCTCCTCTCATCCACTGATTGGCCTTGGTTTTTATGGTGAGGTGGTGTGTGTGGGGGAGGGGGGCATCACGTGGGCAAGCAGGTTCAGGACGGCGTTTATAATAAAAAGGTTAAAATGAGCCTGCCGCTCTTGTTGTTGTTTTTTTAAACTTCCCTTTGACTTTGCAACATTTCCTCTGCAGCATGTTCACGCTCGCCTCCAGAGAAAAAGGAGGAAATCAGGCGAGCTGCATGCTAGATGAAAGTGCATCGAAAGGAGTGGCGCTCCGAAGGTGGCAGCTGATCACCACGATTGTCTGCAGGGTGATGGGCCGCCCGGTCCTTCCTGTGCACTTTGCAGCTCTTCCCCCGCCTCTGCGATTCTGCCCCTCTGAAAGGCTACAGCATGGCTTCTCATTCACTTTACAGCAGTCACTGGTTTAGTTAATTCAGAAGGAATAGGCAAAATTTAACATCGGGCCCCAAAGAACTGAGAATTCCCCATCTTGGCAGAAGGAGAGCGGCTGTCTGACCAATGCTTCCCATTAGCGCTCAGTGGAAACGACCCCTGATGCCACGGGCTGGCCACTCAGCTCGGGCTCACACCACATCGCCCCCCCAGCTCCTGCAATCTGCCGGGGGCACTCTTTATCACCATGCAGTGAAGGCGCCCTCCAGGACAGCGCTGCATCCACAGGAAGGAAGATACTGTGGTCATCAGGAAGGAACAGTGAAAATCATGTCCAAGCTGGAGCCGTGTCACTCCTGTACATCCAATCAGTGGGGGGGCGAGTCACGCGAGGACTCCCGGGGTGGGGGCCGGACAGAGCCAGCTGAGGAGTAAGCGTGAGGCAAGAAGTGAGCAGGACAGTGGCAGTCCTTATCTTATCAAACATCTCAGAATGACCAAGGAAAAGTCCTTCAAAATCAAAGCATAGCACAAATATTGACGACACCTCCAAGAGGAATCCTTCGACTCGCTCATTGGAAGACCACCAGCCAGAATCCGGCTAAAGTTCCGCATGGGTTCTTAGCCAGTGAAACGTCTTAGCTGATGTAGAATTTAGTTTTAGTACTTTAGTAATTTCCAGAGTTCATCACCAAAGGCGCTGAAAACGACACGCCAGCTCCGTGGAATTTACTTTGAGTCATTTCAGGTCCAAACTCACTGTAGAACGTTAGTAACTGCAGCTAATTCGGGTTCTTACTTTCATCCATCATTGCTGAGCGTACAGAAAGCCAACCACCCACACCTTCTTTGAACCATCCGGTACTTCACATTACGAAACACCCCCCAGACCACTGTGGAAGTGACACCCAACCTGAAATGACTTTTGTTTCTCTTTACATGATGAGAAGGTAAATGGCATGTGGCTGGCATGTAGGTCAACATATAAGAGACATAAATTCCAATCCCAAACTTAACAGCGCCCCTCCCCCTGGGCCGGTAAGATGGACCAGTAGTTTCATGGAGCATAACTGTCTACGTTGTTTTTTGATAATAATTTATTAACCTTTGTAGTTTCTTTTTCACATAAACACACATCGTTCTAAAAATACCTGAGACGGCAAGTCTGCAGCTTGTAACAGTAGGTAGTAGCGGTAAATAGAGTTGAGGGTTTGACACAGGCTGACTGTTCGGGGATTTCAGACAATCAGAAGTTCTGGGGGTGACAGCTTCCTGGAAGAAACATCAACCTCAGTCCGCTCCCCGACTCGCCACTCGCGGCCCCAGAACGCAATCTCAAAATTCTGACTGTTGACAAGTGGAGACTAATGTTTGCTCAGCTAATAGTTTTAAATGCTCAGATCTCTCGCCGTCTCATAGCAGTTCACAGATTCAATCTCATCTCCCAGGACTGTGATAGTCACAAGCAGTGAGGGCATTTCAATTAAAACCCAAAATTTCAGTGTTTAAAAGGGAAGGAAATGAAAAATGAAGTGAAAATCCATTGAAGTTATTCCCACTGGGTCACTGAAGTACCTTAATTGATTTCTTAACTGATCTACCCACGAGCTGGAAGCAATTTGGACGGTACTGGGTGAGGAAAATAATGGCTGTATATAGGGTACGATTAACCCTCTAATTCAGAGTCCAAAGGGACAAGGTGACAAGAAGACCAGGACGAAGCCAGAGCGACTCTCTGAAGTCCATGTAGGCGACACCGTGACCTTTCAACAGCATCCATGAACATAACTTATCAGATGCTACTGACACTGAAACAGCACCGGTAGTCCACACCGTCTCAAAAGTCATGTGGATGAAAAAAATCAAACATTTTCTTGGGAATTATATCACATCTAAATTCCGAAGGCACAATGCCCCCTCGCCATACACCCCCCCACGCCAAAAAAAAAGGAAAAGGACAAATTTTGAGCTTATCTGCAGGAAATAGCACACAATGAAATTACATTCTTGAGCCGGGGCATGAAAGCCATGATGCCGTGGACTGGGCAGTCATTAGCTCTCTCCCGACACGCGGTTTGGCTACTCCGGCGGTGACCCAGGAGAGCGCTGAACGCGCCAGCTGAGTGTTCTGCTGACCCGGGTGGGCTCCTCGTCTTATCGGCCACCCCGGATCCATCTGCGTGGCATGCTGGCGTGATCACAGCCTGTTCCTTTATCTCACTAGTGGACATCACGTATCCCGGACTGGTGTGGTTCATTCCCACCTCCTGTGTCCCTCATCATGGGGATGGAAAACAGCCCTGAAACTGGGATCCTGTCCTTCTCACATCCATCACGATGTGTTTGACTTTGAGAGTGTAATGAAAATGAGCAAAACGTTTTAATATCTCATATTTGTATCATTCAGATTAGTATTTTCTCTGCATAGTTAATTTTTGTCATTCTGACTTGACTGTGTGGTTGTTCTGTGGCGAAAATGTTGACTAAGAAAAATTTGATAAATATTTAACTCATACACATACAACAGGTCAATTTAAAATATTTACATACTGTTTACTAGATTTACTAGATCCAATGCCCGTACTTCTTCAGGGGTTCTGGACTCTCCCAAAAAAACAGTGATTAGTAACACATTGATGTGCACGGCTGTTTCCATATTTATAGTCTCTCCTTCTGAAGGCTTAGCTTAAACCAGGGGCGCCGTTAGACCCGATCACTCAGGGCTATAGCCCCGACTATTTTAGGCCTTGGCCCTGATGCAAATTATCTTCCTTCAAAAACAAAGTCAAGCCCCTGGTAAACTTGACTTGCCCCTGATTTAGCTAGAAACTGCACTGGTTTAATTAAACACCACATGCTGATAACTCTTATGTGCCACCTGAATCAAAAATTACTCAAATTACAGGTGGTTCTCTTCCAGACTTAGTTATCTCTGCCATGCATGTGCAGTTAAACTAAGATAAGCTAGGATAAGCTAAGATAACCTTAAGCTAGGACACCTAGGCTAGTGAAGCCAGCCTTTGAACTGAGTACATCATTTCCGAATTCTAATAAACATATGAAGTAGGAATGAACTCTACCATTTACTGGGTGTGGTCAGTGCAGTCTGCATCATCGAGGGCTCAAAACAACTGGAGTCAGCAAGAAGACAATCTGGTCGCTCTTCGTATGGCTCAGTACCCGTGAAGTAGCTCTCAGTCTCAAAAAGGTTGGTGACCCCTGATCTGGAGTAAGGAAACCGCACCACATCCGAGGTTCTACTTCAGCTCTACACCTGCTAAAATCTTTCTTTCAAGGACAGTGCATGTGTGGAAAGAGTCTTCTAATTTCTAGAGGCTTCATCCAGTTTTTAAGCATCAACTAAAACCCAACAAAGCTTCTACTGAACACCATCAGAACACTAACAAAGCCAACACTGGAGCTTCCTCTGCCAATCAGGGAGGAAATGTGAGATGAGGCTCAAGCTAAGGAAAGTAAGAGATAAACGTGAAGGGGGTTCACCTAGCCTGACTCTGTCCAGGTGTGTGTCTCTTAATGACTCAAAACTCTCGCACTATGCCGTGACTAGATTTAAAAATGAGGTTGCAGAGCCACTAGCCTGTGTTAAGCTCGTTTTTCTGGAACTAAATGGAATTTCTCCTGTTATGTGAGTTACTATATCAATGGCAGGACACATTGCACTCTTTTCCAGATTAACCAATGAATGGCCGGGAATTTCATTCTTGGTGCTGTTTGCAATGTGCTGTTCGTAATAAGTGAGATGGTGGCTTACCAGACCTAGACCTAAACACCAGTGGGAGAATCGCTCCTGTCACATCTCTTGGGATGATGACAGGAAGTGATTGATTCTTCCCAGCAGAAACCCTGGGAAGGACCTTCTGTTAATGTTATTCTCTTAATGTCTGAGAGAGGGATTCACTGCGTTATTCCCCCATGGCAGCGAGAGAGTCCCCTTTTCCCGCTGCTCTTCTGGGTTCAAACCACCACTTCCCAGGGCTTCCGTTCTGCCCTGGGACCTTCTCTGGACTAGAATCCTGATGGCTTTCACAAACTGGATGTTCGTTGCCACACGGAAGTCACAGAACATGCTGTGGATTGCCTCGTATTCTCAATAGTATATCAGGTGTACATAATCCAGTGTTATCGTGAAACATCACCTCTGAACTTCTACCACAACCTTATCTTTGACGAGGTATGAGTATGTGGCGTCTATCATGCAAGGCACATGCCGCGAGTCATTAGCTGCCGGTATACGGCGCTTCCTCAGTGTCAGGCGGGGATTTCCGTAGCAGGACCCCTTGCGGAGCAACAGCATCCCCCTCGACCTTAATCTACCCCACCCCCGGTGATGCACACAGCTGCTCTGGGCACGGGCACAAGCGCGTGGACAAGCCCCGGGCCCTGCACTGCATTCTGTGGTTGCGCGTCCATGCCATTGATCCACAAGCAGCTGTTGTCAGTCAGGCTGCAGTTGTTCAACTGAATGTAAAGAACAAGATCCCCCCCCATCCCTCCCCCAGCCTGTCCTACAGTGACTGCTGTGAGGGGGCAGATGTTTCCTTTATTTACCCACTAATCATAGCTACACTGTGTGTGTGTGTATATGTGTGTGTCTCTGTGTGCGTGTGTCTGTTTGTGTGTGTGCTGTGTTTGTGTGCTGTGTGTGTGTGTCTGTGTGTGAGTGTGTGTATGTGTGTGTCTGTGTGTGTGCGTCTAAGTGTGTGTGTCTGTGAGTGTGTGTGAGTGTATGTGTGTCTGTGAGTGTGTGTCTGTGAGTGTGTGCTGGAGGGGTTGACTTTATGGATGACGCTGGCTGTCAGCGCCTCCTATCACGACTGCGTCTTGTGAAATGGGAGGTTTCTGGGAATATACTCAACTGCCGAACCACTGCGGTGAAAAATGTAGATTATTCTTCAGTGTAGAATCTGAGATAGACACGGAGGTACAATGTTCAAGGAAGGACTCATTGTTGTCAGGCAACTCAGGATGCTAAGTTATACTTTCGGTTCAGATAAAATATTCACACGCGACCTACCACACCGACCAACACCTAGACTATTGACCTTAAAGGTACTGGTGTCCATGCATTTCTCCTAACCTCCCCGCTCCCTCCTAACTCACCCATAGCCCCCCCTGTTTCTCACTTTCATCGAGCGGTTGGGCATTAGGGAAGCAGCTGCAAAGACTAATCCAAAAAACGAAACAGATATTAACACAAGTGTGGAATCACATGTTAGAGATGATGAGTCACACTGAGATTCTTCTGAACTGGGCAGGGCTTTTAACATGTGACCCACCCATTTTCTGACAGATAGGTCACATTTCCCGCCACTTGATCTGAACCACGACACCAAAATCAGGCTGGCTCAGGCTTTAAGATCTGAAAGGTCTTAGTATACGGTACACATGACTGTGGAAGCAATAGCAGTCATAACTGCACCCTTAGCCAGAACGTCAAAGCACAGGGACATTAGTCAGCAAGGTCCACTCCAAGCATTTATTATCTTCTTGTAAGAAAGACCAAGGATACACCTACCTGTAAAACACTCCGTCACACGTCCATGATACTGAGAACAGGCAAATATGCACAATCCATCACATAGCAACAAGTGCTGTACAGTGGAAACTAAAACCGAACAGTGTAACACACAGCTGAAGTCAACTCAGTCAGGCCACCTACTTCTTTCCCTTCGATTTTGTTCAGAATTCCCCAAGAGTTTTTAAATGAACACAAAAATAAGGTACTGTCCTATCTATGAGGTCAACGCACATACTGAGAAATCCCCCCCACGCCGTGAGCATGACAGAGTGCTGCTTGTCTCATCGTTACTTTCTTCGGTTAAATTAGCACAGTCAGCATTAATTGTACACTGCAAGTAATTTTTATTGGTACAACATTGTCATCTGGAAAAGAAAACTCTGCAGGACCACCACTGAATTATATTTCCAGTTTTTCTCAAACCACACAACTGAATTCTATTTTTGTCAACAGTGAGAAAACATTCCCACAGATTATTTTGATTTAGGTCACGGTCATTTTAGCGTACAAAAAATATGTATAAAAAAGTCAGCGAAGCGCCAGGACTTCCGAATGGTAACACATCGAACAGTAATGCTCCAAAAATGCAAAATGACAAGAGGTGTGACATTTGCTTTTTTTAAAGTACAGGACATTCAAATTAAACATCAAAACAAGTCATTGTCTTAGGCAGATCTTTGGCAGTGATGCAATGTAGCTCTTACAGTTAAAGTTGTGTTTTTAATTTCACCATTTCATAAATATCTCTGTGATTCCAATAGCATGCCATTCGGACTGGTGCGTGCTACTGTAAAGGGTGCTTTGTGAATTTCTCCTTCATTAACAACAGGAAATCTGTAAAGGTTGAGTAGACATTTGGAGAGAACTCATGTTGACCAAGTGTGGGGGGGGGGGATGAGGGGGAGTTGCCTAACACATCCACACGAGAAGATGTGCACTTATGACATCACTGTACCAGACGGGGCTGAATGGATATGGAAACACAGCCGGAAAACAATAAAAAGCAAAGGGTGCCACTCATAACACTCAGTGTCACTGCAGTGCCCAGAACCTCAGTAAGGACTCTGTAAGGGCAGCTGTGCAGGTGTGGAGATGGTATGTATACCTTTATCATATGCAGGACAGAACTCAACAGTCAGGTGGGTGCTGATAAACGCAATACCAAGGATGGCTTCTTTCAGTGGATCAGTCATGACGACTCCCGCGGTATCTCAAGTTTGTTTGCTCACTGTAAAAATGTCTTACTAGCATTTATCTCTGGCTTTTGTCATCAAGCAGATGTTCCTTTTGATTTCACTGATGGACTGAGGGCAACGTGACAATGATGGAGATCTTGGGAGAGGAGAGCAAGGACAAGACCAGACATAGCAAACAGCTACTATCTTCTGCTCCTTTTGCTGAGCACTGACACCGAAACAGGCAAAGGTGAGGCTTGGGGGGTCCTGCTGTGTGCAGGCTGCAGGAAAGCGGCGTGGAGCCGGGGGCCTCCCCAACGACAGAATGTTAACACTCAACACCGCGCCCACCTGGCCTCACAGAGACAGAAGCAGCATCCCAAAGGCAGTAAACAGGTAGGGGGATTTACAAATGGCGGCCTGCGATGATCTTGCTTTCGTGGTTAAGCACCAAAAACCACTCCAGGGAGAACATGCTGTGCTGTGGTGGCAAACTGAGCCGAAGCCCTACGGACGCCCAGGATTCTGTTCACTCATTCCATCCCTTGCCTTCCAGACACTCAACACGGTAAACAAACAGCCTCCTCGGTTTGTGCAAACCTGCCGATGACCATGATCCTTTGGGAGTCCAGGAAGGTGATGGCGACGAGGGTTTGGGCGGTCAGTGGCACCTTTGGGATATGGAGATAAGAGGCTGACACAGACCCTTGGAAGGAGGGAATTTATATTCTGACAGTCTGCACAAGGGGTCCAATGGTAAATAACCTTGCATGGGGCACAATCTCTAATGGTGCCCCCAGCTGTACCTGCCATCCTGCCTTCACAGCAACTTTCTGTTGTGTCCCCGAGTCATACTTGCCCCCTCTCCAACCCTTGTCCCCTCTAACCCCGCAGCACTGTACGCAGGGTCTTCGATCTGAAGCGCCCATCAGTTCCAAACAGCTGCATGGGCTGGCCTGGAACTGGCCCAGCCGCCCCTCTGCCACAAAGGGTCGCTTGTGCCCGCATTCAGAGCACAACATTAAACACGGAGACAAGTGGGAGTGCCGGCGCTCACCAGCATGGGCAGACCTCCCCAAGCACGACCCAGAAGGCCCAGGGTGGGCGGCCATGTCTGCTGTATTTTTAAAGATGAAGACTTCTAAGAAGGTTTCCCAACCACAAAGAGCATAACGAAATCATTTCCTCTATCACCGCAGTCACTACCATCATTTACTTGCCAAAATTAAATTAACTACAGAATGAAACAATCAAGTGTTTATTTTTTCAGAAGGAAATGATCACTATAGAACTGTAGAACTGAAACTTCAAGATCTCTGAGATGACCAAATCCAAGAAACAGTGCACAGACTTGTACTCTTTCTTCAACTCAAAGGTTCCAAGGTGGCCAGAATTTTCATCGCGTTCACACCGCTCCAAAATGTGTGATAGGAGACACACCTAATGTCCAAACAACTGGCTGTTCTCAGGAGGTCAAAGAGGGGTCACACAACGGAGCACCCCTTGGAGGGGGGGGAAGGGGGGTCAGGAAACTAGCCTCCATTCCCCAGTCCCTATAGCAAACTACTTATTGGCCTGACTTAGAGTTATTAGCCTGTCAAGCCCCCCACCTCAGTGCCCCAGTGGGGGGACACCGGCATTTCGATGGCTCCTTCAGGTTCAGCCTCTTCCATCTCCCACTGTCTCTTTATAACCATCCTTCTCTTCCTTTCTCTGTCAATCTCTCGTAAAATGTATTTATAAACATCCAGAATGGCGATTGCGCGACTCGGCTCTGCGACCCGTGCACTTTAAATATTTACATCCCGCCCCGTTAACAGAGCGAGTGTGTCGCTGAGGCCAGATGTGAGCCATGCCGGTTCAGCCCTGCATTGTGAGACGTGCATCAGTACAGCTTCGCCTGAATGGTTTTCCTTTCCCGTCATCTATCAGCTGTCCGCGTTGAGTGCTCCTGTCCCAGCAGCTGTGGGATATTCATAATCCCCCCTCGGGCCTCCCAGACACAGCCCCAACCACCCCCATCTGCCACCATCCATGGCCACCTCCAGTCCTCTTTGATGGCACACCCTGCTAGCTCTCCAGGGGTCAGATGCCGCAATGCTGACCCCATGCAGCAAAAAAGCACACGGATATGCAAGCATGATGCATAGGATCAAAGCACGCACGCTTGTGCATGCGCATTCGTGTCCGCGAGTCCCAAACTGCATGCACAGGAGCCTGTCCTCTGCCACTGTCCCACGCGCACACACAGACAAACATGCACCAATATGTCTACCGAGAAAAGGAAAACACAAGGAAAACTCTAAGAAAATTTCCTAACCTCAATATCTTTTCAAGCGCCTCACAGCTGTGAAAAAAAAACACGCAGGCCAGGGAGGAAGTGGAAGGGCGGGTGTCTGACGAGGCTAATGCACATGACGGCCACCGCGAAAGGCGAGGCGGTGTGGACATGACCTGTTTCTCTAACTGCAGCGTTACGCAAAAGGGTGGGGGCGCCAGTGACAGCTGAGGGCTAACAGACCCACCATCGTCGACGGGACACAGGGAGGAAGCAGTGATCGAATCTCAGGTCACAAAAGAAATGGTCAGTCCTACATGGTCAAGTGGTTAGAGATAATCGAGGGTGATCCACTCTCATGGCAGACATCGCTCTAATTGCTGATATATCACCGTGGGTGTCTGTGTTGTGTATGTGACATAATGTTTCACCCACCCAGTGAGGGTCCTGTGGGCTTCGCTGACAGGCACAAGCCAGCTCTTAAGTCTCTTCGTTTCCATAGAAACCGCTTCCCTGCAGATGCCGCTTGAGCCAGTGGGATTTTCTTTCACGGCAGTTTGGGGGATCCCTTACTGATGTTCCCATCCCACCTCTTGTTGCAGGCCGCCATCACTGCTTACTTCCTAACATTGAATTAAAGCTTAATTTCCTTCAGCAGGCTTGACTAGTACCATGGTGTCCTAGTTACTGATACATGGAGGAGCTTAGTACAGCTAACCAGCAATTAATCTCACTGCAATTACCTTCAAAATGAGGAGCACCTGTCAAGTAAAGCAAAGACAGTTCTACCCAAGTTAAACAAAAGGCTAAATATTTTCCTTTTCCAAATGAGCCAGTGTCCTGTGCGCATGGTTAGACTGTTCATAATATGACTCAGTGTTTATGGGCACAACCGGATAACTTATTTTATCTGTGTTTGTGTCATTCGAAGAAAGGAAGATGTACGTTCTCCGACAACAGCTCACTGGCACAAACTATTCCAACTTCCTGGTGATCAATGCTGGTTCTACTGTCAGCCGTTGGTGTCTTTAACCACTTCTTACTCCTAAGTAGTATTATAATGCTGGGCCAAACCGTCACATTTCGACCTAGTACAGCTAATCTGGATCGTCTTCTGAACAGCGGTCGAGAAAAAACAATAAATAATAGCCTTCATCAGAGTCCTGTGCTGAAGAGGACCCTTCACACCCAAGGGTGTTGATGAACTATGATGGGACACTCAACATGGAGCCCCAATACGACATGTCATGCAAGCTGAGGGTAAGGATTTAGGTTCAGAGTTCACCCCTTCTCTGGATCAAAGGGCCAGTTGGCTTCTACCTGAGTTCTCACTGTGTCTACGTGACTATAAGTTCAGATTCCAAGCTCTCCACTAAGTATGACACTGTTTCTTACATTTCATTCATAATATTCACCCCTCAGTCTCTGGCACTAGTGATAAGAGTCCGATTTCGAAAATTTAAGAAGTACACATTTCCCCCAGGCCGCTTGGAAACGCCGTGTGCCATGCAGTGCTGTTTCGTGCCTTTCTTCCTCTCTGTTGGCGGCGTCTCTGGGGAGGAAGTGGGACTCGAGGCACTGCCGGGCCTGCTTGCAGGAACTGCACCCTGACTCAGCAGCAGCTAGAGTGGTGGAAGCTTGCTGGAGCCCCGTCCTCCATCCTGAGCCCATCTTCTGCCTCGCTTGCGCCCTCTACGGGAGCCAAAGAGAAGAAAGGAAGTGGGCGTCTGTCATACCGTCAGCAATAACAGCATGATGGCCCTTGGTGTCTCTTGTCGACAGCGGGGGATGTGGGTGCAGTGGGTTGCCTAGGCGCTATTTTGTCACATGATTTTAATTATTTTTAAAATGTATCGACTATTCAGTCTAGTTTTTTTGTTTTATTTCTGAGTAAAAATTACATTTTACACAATACAGATGAAATGTCAAAATATTCTGAAAGACATGACTGGTTAGAGGATACGGCACTATGTTCAAGTGAGCAATCAGCTGGCCCCGATACGGGCACTCGTAGCGCAGCAGGGGGTCAGCTGACTCCCTCGGACAGCGGTGTGACTCGTCCCTCTCCGAAGCACTTCCTCTTTATGGCTTCCTTTCCCTTTTTGTATGTGCGGCAGGTTACCGTCGCGTAAGCCTCACCCAGACTGACCCCAGACTGTGTGTGTGCGTGTGTATGTGCTCGCGATTCTCAACCACAGAACCGCTGAGGCACAGATAAATTGGGAAACTTCAGGTAAACAACAGAGTTGTTGGGGTGGGGGTAGTTTGGGGGATTTAAGGGTGCGGGAGAACGACAGGGTGAGCAGGAAAGGCATCGTCTGGGAGACAGAGACTTTTCTGGGGGGTTTTTGTATTAATCACACATCATACTCAGATTGCTTTTTGGTTATTATTATTCAGAAAAAAATTACTTTATTTTCTCTAATGGCTTTACATGCAACTCTCTCCTTAATTCATCACTTATCCCCAAAGTCCCCAAAGTACAAAAATTGACAAGTATGATAATAAAAAAGGAATTCGTTTCAGTCCCATCATTTTCTCCCAATAGAACAGTCACTTTCTCTGGAAAAACCTGATTCATAATCTGAAGTGGCATTTGTTGTAGGTGGGGGTTTTCATGCAAATGTGCTTAGAGGGAACACTAATACCAGAAAACACAGGCGGTTATGTGCAGATACACACACTGATGTAGATCCTGTGTCGCTGTGGGATTTGGGATTATACTCTGAGTTCATGGCCCAGTTGAACATGACTGGTGTTAAACACATTATGTAATGGCGCTGTGCGTTTTTATTAATGTTTTTTTTTGTTGAATTTCCTAGAAATACATTAGAAATCTTTTCTGCTAATTAGAGATTGTCAAGAATCCAAAATGCTCATTTTGATTTTAAGATGTTAAAGCAGACTTTTAAGATAAACTTTAAAAAATTTAATTATAGTCAAAACTGATCTGCATTTAAATAATGCTAAAGCATTTATTCCAGAAAATTCAATTATTAAATGAATTATCATTACATTAAATTCAATACTAAATATTTAACATTCTAAACCTTTATTATAGGACTCAGCTGAATAATTAAATCTAATAAAGAAAAACATTTAACCCAGAAGATAAATCCAGTCATCAATCATGCCATCATCAATCCAGTTATCATAATAAATTTATGAAAAGAAAACCAAAGCATTTAGATGGACTAATGTGTCTTATGGGAATAATAATAATAATAACGATAAAACAGGGAATACATCTAAAAGCAAACAAAAAAGTAAACAAAATATATTTTAAAATGTACTTATTAGAAGTTTAGTGAAAGCAATTTTAGTATAGACTTTAAGTTATTTTGTATAACCCTCTTCTCAGATTTATTTAAAAATGAAATTGCATTAAATTAACCATTAAATTAGTTTAAAACGTTTTTTAAAGGGATCAATCAATAAATATATTTATATTTAAACTGGCTCAGAGGCAAAATGTTAACATGCAGATGTTTTTAACATTTAAAAGTAAACATTTGTAGAGTCAATGATCATATTTATGCTTTTTAAAAAAAATGTTATAAGATGTATTATATGAGAAAAAACAAAGTAAGTGTTTTGGGTATAGCAGTTCTGCGAAGGCTAGTAACTTCACTTGGTTTATCGTGATTTCACTGCAACCGGTTACTGTCACAATGGTAATGCTCACCGGGCCTCTTTAACCGGTCACCGGGAACTAGGTCACAAGCCCTGCGACTCTTAAGAGTCGGCCAATTGCACGGTGATGCTCGCTGGCCCATTTGACATTAGCCCGCTGCTTTGTCCGGCAGCACTGTAAGGGGCTCTGCCGTTGTTCCCGCCTTCCGCAGCTAATATTAGCCGTCACATGGGTGCAGGCTGCCGTAAAGGGCTCATTTCGCCCGCCGCCGATGAAAGCTCTCGCTGCCTCGCCGCTATCGGCCAGACCACCGCTGTTATTTCCGCTCGTGTCTCCGTGCCAGACCCTCCACCGGAGCGGCCACTTCAAAGCTGACAGCAAGGACGGCCAGCGAGGCCAACTTATCGGCGTGAATAAAGTGCTCAAGGCCTGCAATTAAAAAAAAACACCCTCCCAGTTAACGGCCACGACACAGCCCCTGCCAGCTATGGCGGACCAAACATAGCACCGGTAAGGCGATGAAAAGCAGAGCGGATAAGCGCAGGTATGGGGCGCACCTCCGGCCGGGGGCCAGATTTCACACAGCCTCCCTCCCAAAACTGGCGGCATTGGAAAACCCAGCCCCTCTCACGGCGCCCTGAGTTTCCGCGCAAATCTCCCGCAAAAACGGACAGCCGCCGTTTTCTTTTCGCCCTCTGAGTCAGAAAGAGCCTAGTGTTTTCTCAAAAACAAAATCGCTCTCAAGAATTAGAGTGACGCATCGAATGCGGATGGAAACTTTCAGTAGATAATATTAATAAAATTCAGCCTTAGGTTTTCAACACCCTCACAGTAAATGCTGAGGCAGTAAAGGCTTTGCTACAGGAAGCCGTTAGACACTATTTTAAGAGCATAACCAATTATGCATGGAGTTACTCGACATAACTTCTGGGAAAACAGTAAAAAATTCTTTATTCCTTGCCTGTATTGAAATAATATTTTCCAGAGCCATTGCTATATTTCAGGTTAACATTATATTTTATAGAATCCCTGTTATGTAATTTTTTTATTACATTATCTAAGAAAACCCTTTTAAGCATCTGAAACAGTTGGATTTTTCTGGCTGAATCAGCCTTTCTCTTTGTGTTGGAGGGTTGAACAGTTTGACGATCGTCTTCATGATCCTCATCCCCCTAAAGTGTTCCTGACCCTTGTCCAACCTGGTCCAAGGTTCCTCATGCACCCGGGTGATAAACTCTTACGCCTCTGAAAATGTAAATTCTCAAACCTAAATGCGAGCCAGTTGCACAATGCCAGGACCCCCTCCCACTCCACACCACCCAACACCCAACACACTTCCCGCACTCCACCATAAGAGCAGGGGAGACACTTCCAGTGGCTTCCAAAAATTAAGAACAAAACGTTGTCTGCAGTTTCCAACATCGAATGACTGACTGGACGCCCGCAGCTCTAACTCCAACTGTGTTTCCCCTCCTTGCCAGTGGGGGACGCACTTCGCAAGAAGCCTCACCAGAGTTCGAGTCGAACCCGAGCCCCTTGCTCTTACTCCCTGTTTCTTTAGCTGCTAGCAGCTAAAGGTCCACCGTGGCATTTCTAGGGAGGTCACTCTATGCCACGCCGCTCGAGTGACTTGCCCGCTGCCGTGAATCCTCGGTGTCGGGTTTCGGTGCGAGTGGGTTCAAAGCTGAGGCTAAGTTTGCGTTGACGTTAAAGGGTCTGCCACGCGAGACTCACCTGAGGGCACGAGACGTGCAGTGTGTGCCCTTTTCCCAGGAAGTGCCGCAAGCGGGGCGGGACGCAACACCAGCCCCCGTCAGCGTTTTGTTCCTAATTGTGCAATGACTGGCACTCCGGCTATGTGCCGCAAGCCACGGCGAGAGCTTAATTAAGCTGCCTGTAGCAGCTCGATCCCTCTCCCGTGACAGAGAGGCAGGAATGTTCCCACAAAGCCTTACCGTTAACCCGGCTCTCAGCAGACACCTGCACATACCTGCCCCGACGTCACCGGCGCAGGTTGTAACCCCATTCGCCGCAGCTCGTCTTTCCCACGATGCTTTTAGCATGTGTGCACATTTAAAAAAAAATTTAATCCATTCTGCGCTTTGCGATTCACCGTCGTAGCAGGGAAAAATAACGGAGATAGGCTCAGGCTCAGAGCCTGACTCACAACTCAGATTGCACTTGACATCTGTGCAATCCATTCCTGGATAGCCAGCATTCTTCGATTCCCTTGCACATGGCCAGATTTCAAGCTAACATGTTGCTGTTAGCATACTGGGCGAAGTTCTCCTTCCGCATCATAACAAAGTCACCCATTGGTCAGAAATTCATATGAGACTCATTTAATGATTTCTGTTCCTGATCCTATCCTACATTTGCTTATAAACAATGAGGAAAGGGGTGTAAAATACAGACGATTTGAAAACAAAGGCTTCCTGCTAATGCTTTGGATGTCTTAAGGAAAGACTCATGGATCAGTGACTCCTTCTAGAAGATCTTCAGGTAGACAGGAACAATCCAGCCTGATGACCTATAGCTGCAGCCAAGAGCATCACGTAGCAGCACATGTCTGTGGCTAAAGTTCAGGCGTCCATCAGAGATACATCACATAAATGTCTTTAGTTTAAGCAGCCAAACGTGAAAGATAATTATTTTAAAGACGTATTTACATAAACTGAAGCTTACTGACATCGCACCTGGGATGGACAAGATTTTTTTCCCCATTCTGAAAAGGTTTGGGCAAAACCATTATACTCAGAAACAGAATCTACAGAAACGAGGCATCGAACACAATCACACAGCATAGGTAATTACAACATGAATGTCAGCGCACATATCAGCTAAACTAACATTTTCCCTCCCAAATTGCACAGTCGACCTTTGTTACTCACAGTTTTCCTGAGATGTAACTGAGCAATAATGTAACATAAAAAAAGCTATTGTAACCAGCAGTTAGCTTGTGCTGTAGAATGAATCATTTTAAGCATAAGAATTAATGGATTTATTTACCGAATATAGAAAGGAAGTAATTTCTGTGTTGTGAGAAGATCTTGGTAAACTTTAAACTGACCGGCAGGCTCACCTTCACTCCATGGCAAACCCAATTATGCCACATGTGGGGTGTCCTGGAAAAAGACGGTCACACGACACCCCCCCCCCAGCCCACCCCCCCGCACGTCACTCTCACTTCTTCGACTAATTAAGGAGAGACGAGCTGGAAAAAATGGCCACACATAGATGTGTGAGACGGTGACAGGGAGACAACACTGACGGAGACAGTACAGAAAAGTACAGGTTCGAACCCCCCTCCCTGAAACCCAGTCTGCAAAATCTAGGGTCGCCCCCCTTGATGGCGAAATGTACCAAGAGGGACCTATCAGTAGGGTTGTGGAGTCCCTCCCCAGAATAATGGGCTAATCCTTCTGGGCTTGGGCTCGCCTAGCGGACAGTTACTGCCGCCGCCTTAAAGGTACGGCAGTCCCCGTGCACTGAAGAGTAAGCCTCCCCTTCTGGATCAACGAGTCGACCACATTCTACACAAACCTCCACAAATGTTCAGTGACCTAATAGGGGCGGGAAAGAGAGGTACAAAAAGACATGAGCTGGATGCTAATCGGCGGCTTGATGATGCTCAGTACCGCAGCGCTCACTGGGCGTCCGTTTTCAGATGAGGTTAAGGAATGAGCGAGCGAGCGGCTGTGGGTCACCCTCCCTGCTCTGTCCTTCCCTCCAGGGCCATGAATAAAACCCCTAGCTGAGGGAGGCACTGAGATGAAATGCCCCCCGTCCCCCCCCGCATGTATTCGCCAGCCACTGGATTCGCACAGAGGCCCCCATGCAGGAGAAACTGAAGACCGTGCCGTGAGATGTCCCGCAGTCCCCAGGGACCGCATGGGTATGGCGCTTTGATAATCGGATTTCAGGTCCCCCCTATCCCCCCGTTCTCTGTGGTCCAATCCGGCGCACCTTTCCATGCGAGCCCAAGGGTTGCATCACCCGACTGCTTTTCTGCATCACTGCCAGCGTCGCAAAATACTCCCATCGCCCAGCAACAGGACCATAACAGGCAGAAGACCGTGAAGCCGTAAGCGAGTCCCTTGCGGGGTGGCGTTCATTAAACGCTTGCGGCGTTTTCCATATTGCCCTCGTTATGTCGTAATGAGAAGCGCGTGGGGCCAGGATGAGGTACAGACGGCGCGCCGTTCATCGGGGACGCCGCTGGGCGATCACGTTATGCGGTGCGGGCAGCTGGGCTGTGCCGCATTTGTAGATGGCACAGAAACACGAAAGTGAACCCTGATATCAGTGTATAACTCGCGACGGTCCTGGGATACAGCAGTTTAGGTCTTGGTGTGATCGGAAGGTCGCCGCTTCGAATCCTGTGCTTAAAGTCCTTAACCCCCAAAAAAATGCTCCAAGGCTAAGGGGTAAAAGCTGACCCTGCACCTGGACATCAGGGTTTACCCTTAACTGTAGCTAAATACTGCATCTGTGCACCTTTAATGCTTCCTCAAAGGAGTGCATGATGGGAAATGCTAAAAGAAGCATTCCAGTGTACTTGTGCAAACGGTAAATAAAGAATATGTTTAAGTTCAACACCCAAACACACTCTGCCAATCAGCCAGCCAAAGGCACATCCTATTATTTATTATCGGTATTTCTCTACACTTGCTCTAACGATGAACGGATGTCAGATGCATCTCTGGTCCCCAAATCAGTCGTCAAGGTTCAGCTCCATCAGAGCACAAGGAACTGAACTGAGAGGACATACTACAACATCCTTCTTTGGTACCATGATTCATCCACCAGTCCACATTCAGATTGCCTCCCTGGCATGGAGCAGCAAGCAGAAACTTGACCCCCAGGCCCAGACCAGACCCCCATTTACTGCAGTTGCCGTGTTCAGCATTGTCTTCAGAGTCATGCAAAATTTTTAAGCCATGTGGCTGGTGTACAATTTATCTTTGGAAACACCATCATTTAAAATAAATTTTGAAGGATTCAATGTTAAAGAGTCACATTCACAACTAAACACATCTATGCTCACACTAACTGATGATATAGACTTTCAATGACGGAAATAACGGCTAAATATCACAGATACTTTCATTCGTGGATTGGCTCAATGTTCCTCTGTAGGCAGGGGCACCATAAAGGGGGCGACAGGGTCCTAAAAAATCTGGAACATAATTGGATTGGTCTGGGCTGGGGGCCCAATATGATATGCTGTCATAGGGCCCAAAATCTATAGCTGCACCCCTGGCTGTAGGTGACCTGTAGGCCTGAGGTACAGGCAGAAAAGCAGTGTTCTAGAGCTTTCTAAGAGCTGGCAGCAAGAAGGCAGTGCGGGGGGCCCATCCCATCCTCGGGGCAGGCGCTAATAGCTGTGTGCGAGAATCGGAGGCCGCCGGCAACTCCTGGCCTTGTGCGGTGGAGAGGGGGGACAGCCTACCCCCGTGAAAATGTGAGG
>JAODLD010000001.1:2789183-2800232 GCA_026781065.1 Mormyrops boulengeri | reverse complement strand
ATAATGAACCATTGCTCACTAGACCGGGCCCATCGCTCACAGGCGTCTGGTGGACCACCTTTCTGTGACTCATGCCAAACTGGTGCCGCGGCTTCGTGCCGCTCCAGCCACCGGGGTGCCATAAACGGTCTTTGAAAACAACAAGCTGTGGACAGTGATGATTACCACAAGGACGTCTGTGCAACAGATGGACAGTGAAGATCTTTTTGTACTGTCTGGGGCAGGCCCTCCAACCAGTGGTTCTGAAAAGCAACTTAATGCCACATTATTTCCTTGCTGTCAAAACTGGCTGAGAGATGTGGATGAAAAAAAAATCACGATGATTTAGTGGTTTTTACTCTTTCTATATTATTTTCCAAATGAAGAACATCTTCAGCCAGTCTATTCCAGAAAGACCTTGTTTTGTCCAGAATCCACAATGATGCATCTGTCAAGGAACGTGGGATTTTTCTTCCCATGATGCCACTCCACATATATATATATATTTGAGTTCCTTTTGCATTTGACAGCAACAAAAGAGCAGGCCGACTCATTCTGGTTTTTCACGACCCTGTTAAGAGACGCACATTCGCCAGATTTGGCAAGGCGTTCCCTGAATCCTCGCAAATGTTTGTGTTAATTAGCTTGTTTTCCTACTGAGAATGGTGCGGCTCCTCCACAATACTGCACTGGATCCAGCAGCACTGTCTGTGAGAATATCCCGCGAACACAAGGTCGAGATATTTGAGCTGGCTAAGGAGAGCAATTATCACAAGAAGGATCCATGCAGCTAGTGTTCAGAAGAAAAGTGCATTCTGGGAAGGTGACGTGGTGGGAGATGTCAGGGTAGGTGTGCAGCTAGAATGGAGCATGTGAAAGATGGGCATGGGTCCTGGAATTCTCGGCAGGAGCAACAAGTTCTCCTTCAGGCCTAATCTCAACATGATCGCTGCACTTTGCTTACGCCAACCTTGATGGCCCCCCTCAATTAGGGGACCTTCTAAACAAGGCCAAAACCCCCTTTCTACATCAACTATGGGGCACCTTTGAGAGCTTGTTTCCTCCTGCCAAACAGTCGACCCATTAAAGGTTTTAAAGTCTAACATCATGGACCAATTCTAACCCATAAAGGGGTTGAGTCTATTAAACAATGAGTGCGATAACCTGCGACTTCTCATTCTGGAGAAGACAATCCCACTTTTGTAACTAATATGAGTGTTTTACCGTCCATGTTCTTACTGTACTGAATACGGTCATAACCACCTAGTGTTCACTGCGGAACCAACAGAAATGTTTCTCACTCGTGACCAACCAACTTCTTCATGGTTACCTTGATCAACTTGCGCCGATTTGGTGCCTCTAGAGTATTAGAGAAGGTCTGTGCTCAGCTGCAGAGTGATAGCAAAAGGTGACGGCTGCATTTATGTCTTATGTAAAGCCAAAAACACTAATTAAACACATTACATAACACATTAAACCAACAGAAACGTAACAATTCCTTCAATGACCGACCAAGTAGGAAAATGGATCATGACTCTAAAACAGAGATACAAGACTCTCACCTCAGTTAATAAGAGTTCAAAACCGGTGCAACACCCAATAGAACCGGAGGGGAACCAGAGCACGGTTTTTCCCCATAAACAGACATTGTGATGGCGCGGAGAGCCTGCCGGCACACACAGCCCGGCATCACTGGGCCGCGCCGCCGGGCCCGGCTCTGGCTCGCTGCCTCCATACCCCAGTGCCTGACGTGTCAACAGATGGAATCGGGGCATTGCCACAGTTTTTTTTTTGGTTTTTAATTTCTCCTTTCTTTCTGTTTTTTGGAACGAGGTCCGAGTGCACGGGGTCTCGGGGGTTTGAGGGGCCGGCGGGCGGGGCCCCCGGCGGTGGGAGAACAGCAGCCGGGGGCCGTCGGGGACCCCGCCTTCCCTCCAAGCTGTGCCTCTGCGAGCCTCTGGCGCCCGGGCCCCAGCCGCGTCCCAGCCTTGTGTGGGTTCTCTGTACCCTGGGGGCATGTCCAATCCATTCCCCAGGGCACTGGAAGCCACGTCGGCCTCCCTCCCATTCAGCATATCAAAATGAGGCTTTTCTCTCCGCCTGGCCTCCCCCACTGCCGCTCCGTTAGTCCTCAGTAGCCGCTCCTTCCCCTTGGGGCATAGCGAGCTAATCCTATTTACTCTGTGTCTCCCACTCTCCCTGTTACCCCTCTCTCTCTCTCTCCCCCCCCCCCCCTTTCTGTGTTCCTGGCCCACCGGCGCATCTTAAATATTCATAACTTTCTTCTTTTTTTTTTGATGAGCATGCTAAATGGGTATCATGACGAGTTGGAGTCAGGACAAAATCCCTCTTAATGAGTAAATAATGAGAAAGAAAGACAGAGAGAAGGAGGAAGCTAGCAGGCAGACAATAGGCAAGCGAGGCTGCCAGCAGCTCACGCCCACTCAGTGGAGGGGCGCGGGGGGGCATTAACATACAGTCAAGCTTGGGGGGTGCGAGCACATTGACAGCACAAAACAAGCTGTTGGTTGGGTACTGGTTAAGGGCATGAACTTTCCAATATGGCGGCCTGCAGGTTGGAACTCCAAGACAGACAGCGTTGTTGTGCCCTCGGAGTAACTTTAATATCTCCCAAAAAATGTCAAAGTCATAAATGGAGGAGAGTCTAAGGTGACTCTCCTCCACAATCCTTGTGGCCACAATCCTTGCAGTAGCTTGACGAGGACAGAAATATCATTCACTACTCCTTCTACCATGCGCTCCTTCTAAAGGAAAGATTCAGTTGCTATGTTTAATATTTATCTGTATTTGTTTTGGAGTGGACATCCTACAAAGAGACTTTGTGCAATATTTCCTCCAAGAATACATGGCGATAGGACAGAGCGTAATTCAGAGCTTGATTCCTCTTCAAATACATTTTTCTCCAAGTGACTGATACACAAAGCGAATTTCACACACAGGGAATTCGCTGTAAATTAGAAACAGAGACGGATAATTTGTCAAGGAGCAGCGATGCCTCCTCTGATGTCATAATACGGGAATCCAGCTGAAAATCTAGGACAGTTTTCAAGTGTTTATTTACTTGGCTCTTGGCTTTCGACGGAGAGAAAAACTCCCACTCTGCCTGCAAAACAGTGACGACTAAGAAGCAGGAACTCGTCCACTTCACGTCTTGTCTGATTTTCTTACAGCCCTCTCAGACAGAAGCCGGACACCCCATAACCACTGACTGACTTTTTACAAGATATACTGTAATGCCTCAGCATTTTGAACCTGAACTGCTGTCAACCCATAAAAACATTAGATGAAATGAATCTTCACCAACATAACAAGACGTTCTGAAGCCACACATACGCTTGAAACAAGATACAGTATATATATATATGTGTATATATATATATATGAGTATATATATATATATTTTCATTAGCATGCAAAATTATAATACAAGGCATCAATTGTCATTAAGTGGCCAAAAATGAATGGGTCTTTGTGAGAACAATGACCCTTCATATGGGATACAGATTAATGTCTGAGGTGCAAACATGATATGATCCTGGCTGAAGTCTGGTCACAGATGAGGAATCTGGAAGGGGTCATGCTAGACAGGGTCGGCCATGCGAGAGGGCCAGCGGCCTCCGGTGGCCTGGGAATGACATTGTGAATTGGGGTGTGGCCATGAATGTGAGGGGTGTGGCCTAGTTGTGATGGGTGTGGCCTAGACAACATGGGCGTGGTCTAAGCTGAGGCTCCAGCATAGGGCACCTGTAAGGAGGCAAACGGCTCCTCCAACAGGGAGAGCAGAGGACACTGTGTCTGGGGGAGCTAACCCTCGTGCTGTGAGTGTTCTAAGAAGCACGTCGATGCCACGTCTGTGTTCTGACAGGAACGTCACCCCCCCCCCCCCCCACCAGGAACGCGGCATTGGCTCCACAGGCACTGTTTACCCCCGTCAAGCCCCAAGCGGCAGCCTCGCTAATCCCGCCGTCGGAAGCAACAACTTGTCTCGGACGGATTCCATCTGCGCCCCGCGAGCCCCTGCCAGTGGGGAACCTTACACCCTGTGGGTCTAACAGCAGAGAAAAGGTTTTTATGGGGGGGGGGGTATTTTTGTCTCATTCCCTCTTTCTTATATAACGGAAATGAGGCATGGATTAGCCCACAAGGAACCATCCGCACCGACATCAGACCTCGTCAAGTAGCTGGTGCTAAGATCGGTGAACTCTCTGAAAAAAGCGCCCTCACAAGGCAACCCCCCCACGTGTCTTGGGAGCACATGGTCTTCCCAACCCCCCAGTCCCGCTGGGCCATAACCCATCCCCTCAGGCACAAAATGGCTATAAGCTAATTTGAAACTTAATACTCTCTACATAACTAAGGAGGAGACAGGGAGTATATAGAAAGAAAAAGCAAAACGAAGAAAGACAGAGAATGGAGGAAGTCCGGAGCAGAATGAGGAACCAGACACCGAAAGGTACTGGTACCAGTTAGCTGGGGCTGATGGAATAAGGCAGTCTGGATAAGGCAAACCCATCCAGGATGGTAACGAGCGGCGCCCTCTCATTTCAGCATATGCAGCCCCTGATCCGACACAGAGAAACACACAGGAAGCCACAGCACAGCGCTAAGATGGCCCCAAGCTCAGAGCCCCTTATCCACTGTATTCGACATATTTAGAACAGATGCAGAGATGACGGCAGCAGTGCCAGGTGCATTGTGGGAATGCACCAGCCAAAGGGATGCTGAGAGGAAGCGAATCCGCTGGAAGCATTCCCTGGAGCCGTTCGGGCCTCCTAAGAGCAAGATGTCAGGAACTCGTGCAAAACTGGAAGCAGAACCTCTAACCTGAGAAAGACTGAGTTTAAATCAGACGTTTCCACCCACCCAATAAGCGTAAGACTACCAAGCAGGGCCTGATGGTGTTTCTTTTCTTTCTGATCTGTTTGGCCCATGCGTCTGGCCCAGAGGAACTCGCCATCAGAAGTGCGTTTGTGATCCGTGCTTGGCGGCCTACCCAGGGGGGTCTGGTTTAATCTGGCACATGGACGGTTAGGCCCCAATGGACACAGCTGGAGGATTGTCGGGTGTCACAAAGTCACAATGATCTCCGACTGCGGCTTTCGGGCACGCCATAACCCATCTCACACATTCCAGCCGGTAGGGTCCGGTTCCGGGCAGGACGTTAGCAGCCCGGCGCTGTTCCTTGGAGATTCCGCGGGGGTTCAACAGCTCCTTCACGGTTCTTGCTGGCCCCTGTGCTGTTTTGTTCATGTTGTTGTTTTCTTTCTCCCTTTTTAACACCCGCATAAGCCCAAACCGGAAGCGGGACCACGTGGCAGGAAAGAGGAGTGGGCAAGCATGCCTTAAAACAAACACAACACTCAGTGACGGAGAGATGCTGGATGGGAAGAAGAAGGGAGAGAGGGAAAGGAGAAGTGGAGCCAGAGAAGGAAAAAAAAACAGCTGCAAACATTTTCCATTTGAAGTGAAACATTCCTGTCCGTGGGCCTCCCAGCATCGGACGGCTTCCTCTCATTTCCGTGTGGTATTTGTCCCCAGCTGAGATCCAGATCCTGGCGCGCCGGGCTGCAGACTTTCCCAAGGATGCCATCCGACCGCACGGGCCGCGCTTCGGCAAGCTTGCTACGCGTCGCCAGCCGCGTCACACCACGTCCTGGAGCGTTCCCGCTTGCACAACACTCATCGCTCATTTCAAAATGTCGGGCCGGCTATTTATACCGCCACACTCAGCCATTTCTGGTTTCCCACCCAGTTTAAATTTGAAGCTCTTAAAAAAATGGTGGACTGCTTTTGATTTGCTATTATAGCAGTAAAAGTCTTTCCCTTCCTAGGTTCAAGCTATATGTGTGTTTTTTTCACCGACAACAAACCTGGGTGACTAGTTGGCTCATTTATTCATTGCCTGCAGCTTGGTCCTCCTGCCACTAGGGGACCTTATATATTGCCTGGCAAACAAAAGTGCCAAAAATGTTGTTTTCATACAGAATTTTTACAAATCCAGTTGCACAGAGACAGAAACACAGACACATTTAACACATAAATATTTTATTGAAAATCAGTGGTTCTCAACCAGAGAGGCTGTGACTCACTAGGGGGCCACAACAAAGACTGAGGGGTGCAGCACAATGTATTTTACAAACGCAAAAAAAAAATATGACATTTCCAATGCAAGGGCAGGGCAGTAGCCTATACCGCATTTTCATGGTTTATCAATATTTTTTTAAAACAAGACATAAGATGACAATACCATTTATATCGATATACTTCAGTTGTTTGTTAAAATTAGAGGTTTATTAAAGAAAAGATTCTTAATGGAAATTAATAGTATTCCTTCTTAGTTGTAAACGGTGTAAGAGCTCAGTCATGACATTACACAGAATCCCAGAATTCATAGCTAAAACAGAGCATTCAATTGCATTTTTAAGAATGAGACTTAAAATTGGGTCAGTCGCCTATAATTGTACAGTGAAGTAAAGCAATTTTATGGTAGGTTCAGAGGGTGATGCTGGTTCATTCCAAAATCACACACCTGCCATGTCAAGGTACGATCAAAAAGCAGCAAGTAAAAGAAGCGCCCCCCAACAGTGGATGTGTGAATTGCTGCCCACCGGGGCTAAACAACCCCCAGAAAGCGGTGTGAAGAGGCACACAGGAAGCTCCTGTTGCTGCAGCTGACACTCCAGCTGTGCAGTGATGGCAACAGGAATGCGTGGGCACGTCGGCAGGCCGCATGGGCGCACGGGCAGGCCGCGTGGGCGCGGCAGCAGGCTGCGTGGGTGCGCTGGCAGGCCACGTGGGTGCACCAGGAGGCTGTGCGGGAGCAATAGGCCCCAATAGGCCACGTGAGCACGTCGAATGGGCAGGTCGCGTGGGAGTGCCAGCGGGCTGCGTGGGAGCGCTGACAGGCTGCGTGGGTGCACCAGGAGGCCGTGTGGATGCACGGGCAGGCCGCGTGGGCGCCCTAGTAGGCCACGTGAGCACGTCACCAGGCCGCAAGGGAGCACCAGCAGGCTGCGTGGGTGCACTGGAAGGCTGCATAGCTGGTGGACACACACAAGCACGCACTATGCGGGGGCCTTTCTGTGTGGGTGCGCCGGCCCAGGCCCAGCCCGTACGAAGGCTGTTCCTCCCACCATTGTTTGTTTATTTGCGATCAGCCGCTACAGATAACAGCGTCACAGCGCCAAAATAAAACAGTAAGCACATATATCCGAACTCACGATTAGACGATAAAAACTATACTGGCCGAAATATTAAACATTTATACAGATAATGTGGTTCCATTTTATCATTAGTGTTTGAGAACAGAGTTACATATTAAACAATGAATTAAACATTAGCTATATATGTGGGTGTATGTGTATGTGTTTTGTGTGTGTGTCTGTGTGTGTCTGTGTCTGTGTGTGTGCCTCTGCATGTCTGTGTGTGTGTGTGCCTCTGCATGTCTGTGTGTGTAGTTGACCATTAACATTACTGTTATTCATACCCTTCAAGTTAGTAAATTAAATGTTACACTGAAGAAGAGCAGCTGCAATCCAGGCCCTAAGGTGACATTTCTGAAATTCCACTTAATCTCGAGCGTTATGAGAACAGATACAAGCGACTCAGCCAATCGCCGTAACCACAGTAAGCTGAAACACTCTCCCATTGGCCCATCTAAAGGCAGGTACGTCCTCCGTCTGTACGTCTCTGAAGAGCCAGGAAAAGGCTGTGGCCCATTACGCAGCCATTTCCCCGCCAGGCCTTCTCATGCCGGGCCCGGTTTTGGCATCCGACGGCACGCTGTGGCTTTAAGTGAGCCCAGCCCGTGTGAATAGGAAGTGTAACATAAAGGGCTCTCCTCTGAACACGTCCCAGAGTGTGACCGCCATGAGGTCGCCACAGATGAGGAGACAAGAGGGACTTTCTGAAAGGGTGTTGCGGGAGCTGGTGAGGAGGGGGCGTGAGGGGGGGCAGCGGGAGGCAGGGAAGGGAATCCTCCGCTACAAACAATGGGACTGTTCACCCAAAATAGTACCTTCCTTCACTGCAGCTTCCCGCCTGCATCCTGGGGTTTTCGCTGTATTCCTCAACCCCCCCAGAATGAAAAAAGGGATGAAAAAGGATTCCAGAGGATTTATGCTTCCATACAGAGGGGGCTGCGCTCTGCTCGGGGCCGGCCCGGACGAGATGTGCTCGCCGGAGGATATTCAAGCTGACACCTGCAGGGGTCCTCTCAGGCCCCGGATCTGCAGTGTAACAAAGAGCCCGACTGATGGCTCGCGGGCGGCCGTACTGCACTCGCCGCACGCGACGCACTGCTGGGCAGCCACGCTACACATGGCACACGCACCGCACCGCCGCACACGCCACGCATGCCGCACTGCTGGGCAGCCAAGCCACACATGCCACACACACTGCACCGCCGTACACACCACGCATGCCACACCGCAGGACAGCCATGCCATACATGGCGCACACAACGCACTGCTGCACACGCCATACATGCCGCACTGCTGCGCAGCCACGCCACACATGCTGCTCATGCTGCACCGCTGGGTAGCCACGCCACACACAGCGCACGCACTGCACCGTCATGCCGCACACGCTGCACCATTGGGCAGCCACGCCACACACACTGCACACTAGTGTTGTACTCAAGACCATGTAAACCGAGGCCAAGTTATTAACAAGACCAAAGTGTATCGAAACCGAGACAAGACCAAGGCCAAGGCAGGGCGACACCGAGACAAGAGCAAGACCAAGACAAGGCGAGACCGAGACTAGACCAAAACCGAGCTTGGGCCGAAACGTCACTTAAGGTAACAGAATATTCAAAAACTGGGAGCAGCATCTAGTGTGTAGACTCCATCCTCTTTCATGATAGACTTGGTCTCAAAATTGGTGGCCACATTCCCACAAAAGCACCCAAATAAAAACAAATAAAACTATATTGTTTACATTATATTTATATTAAACTTATTCAGCATTCTTTCCCATTTTTTGTGTGTGTGCGTGTGTGTGTGTGTGCATGAGTTTCCGCTGGAGCTCTCTGACAGGCTGGGGGGGGGGAGGGGGGGGATGTTGGACACTCCAGCCATGCCTGGAATGAGGTGGGCTCCAGAACCCATAATTCTCAAAGCGGGTCACTCCCATGGTTATATGGCCTAAAAATTATACTGTCATAATATTGGGAGTCGTCATAGTAACAATATCTGTCACAAAGTATGGTCCTGTGGAAGTAGAATGTTAATTTCAAATGTTTCAAACAATTTTACAATTTGCAGTAATTGTGAGAAGATGAGAGAGAAGTGTGATGTGTATAACTGGGCTTCTTTTTAAACTCAACTAGCTGAAAAAGAGACACAGTTCTGATGTTTTGTTTGAAATCTTCCGTTAAGACCTGAAAACCTGCTCGATGCCCCCATTCCTATTACTGACCAGGGGTGATTCTTAGTTTTTTTTATGGTACAGGACATAATTCATACAGGGGTGCCAACCATATCTTTAACCAATGATATGTTCTAAATCAGTGACTGACAGGGGAGGGTGCAGTCTCGGGGCCAATCAGCTTTCAATTGGTGCCAGTGTGGCCCCGCCCCTGCACCTGACCCAACATTTGTTGCAGTTCTGCTCTCAGTGCTAATCATTGAGTGCTGCTTCATGGTGCTTCTGAAAAAACCCAGAATGTGCTACCTCTCTCCACCTGTGACCTCCATGCTGCCCTGCGGCAGGTGACACCGCTGTCCCCAGCGCTAGTGGCTCCCACTGAACGCACCCTGGTGAGGATGGGATTTTGCAGAATTACCCACCAGCTGAGCTACCCACGCTTCAAGGCATCCGCCTTCGCTCGCTTCTTGAAGCCTCTGCCTGTGCCTTTATGATCTCTCGGAGGATTCTGCTTTCTGCATCACAATACGAGCGACCAGCGTGCGATTTCCGGGCCCTGCACCATCTCGCTCTGGTCTCAGCCTTGCCTCCCAACTTTATTCATTCCTGAGCCTAAACACTGCAATCCTCTGCCTTTTCTGGGAGTGGCTCTCTCAGGTGAAGGCTGACATTTGATATTTCCCTTTCCAACGGTCTTTCTGTACAGCAACTTGGTCACATCTGACCTTCCAAACCCAAACCTCACCAAATGAATGAGCCCTTTTCTCAGCATTAAACCTGAGTAGTTATGCCATCCTGCCCACCATATAGTATATCATATTAAATTTCTAACTGCCAGCCTATTAAAGCAAGTAATTAGCTCTGATTGGACATATAATTAAACAAGGTACAAGGGGGAAAAAGGCCAGCTTTGTAATTGGCAGACAAACATTTCGCTGTTACAAAAGCATAAATACAGACAGGGAAGATACACCCTAAAGATGTCATATTTTCAGAAAGTCCAGGTAGTGCTTCAAATACTGACATGAGTTCTTCTTCCTTAGATGTTAGGAAATGTAAGACATTTGGACTGAATGCATTGAGGAGGCTGGTAAATGGGCAAAATTATAGCAAAGCAGTGCACAGCACCTATGCAGTGTAACACCCACGACTAGTTAACATGACAACAAAAACGTCCAACCCACGCACACACAGGCACGCACACACAGGCACGCACACACAGGCACGCACACACATACACGCGTCACAGAAACACCCCGCAGAGGGCTGGTAATCTTTAAATAGGCTTTTAAATTCAGAATTCCCCTAACATTTTGGCCAGAGTCAAAAAAAGGAACTGTAAAACAAAAAGATGCAAAATTATTTGCATGAGTTGCTTGAGGTTAACTAATATGAAAGGAATTCCCGTCCACAGCGTTCACATAAAGGCACAAACATGGCTGTGAGATCAGGATGCCAAACCTGGACAGATTTCAGACAGACATTTATAGAATACATTTAAATTACATTAAACAGAAGGTTACCCTGTATAAAAGTTGCACATATACAGTAAATGATTGGATATTTGAAACAGCATCACTGTGGGGTTCTGTTATTGGGGATCTGAAACAGCATCACTGTGGGGTTCTGTTATTGGGGATCTGAAACAGCATCACTGTGGGGTTCTGTTATTGGGGATCT
>JAODLD010000001.1:2728327-2742945 GCA_026781065.1 Mormyrops boulengeri | reverse complement strand
GGCTTTTGGCCGTGATCCCCGGCCCAACACACACCCCCCCCCCCCCCCCCCGCCCGCCCCGCCTTGCCGGGGCCCGCGGGGGGGGGGGGGGGGCCGCGCCATGAACAGAGAAATTCACCCGCACGGCTACCAGTGTGTGCTGTTGTCATGGAGACCTTTTGTTGAACCACCTCCTAAGGTAAACCTCAACTCTGAACGGTCTCATCGCGCCCACCCTGCTGGAACACACAGCACTCTTTGGATGGAATAGCTGAGGTTAAGTGTCTCTCAGAAGGTCTTGAAGAAATAGATTAGGTAGGGACAGGTGTGTGCGATCTTTGAGATCTGATTTGGGACACCCCCGCCTGCCTCGATCCTGTGTTATCTTCACTTCCATCAGAAATGCCTGAATTCCCTTTCTAGGTCTTTCTGGAGAGGCCTGGATTCGCCATCTCTGGTAGTAGCTCTTTCACAGCTCAAGGCATTTGACTAATGAATAATTCCACTTAACAAAGGCAGCTAGATGTAGCAGAGTAGTGGCCGTGTTACGGCGACAGCTGAGAAGAGAGTGGCATTTCGCCCTGGTCTGTGCTCTTTCTGGACTGGTGCTTCATTATTTTCCCCTCCTGGTGTTTGTCTTGGTAGGAGGTCTCCATTGTTTGTTTAAGAGTTGCTTTTTGATGAACGCACACTTTGAAGAAAATTAAGTGCTTACCGTATGGAAGAACTCCAAGACTGGCCTTTTTTGGACTTCATTATGCCGACCGTATGAAGGGAAGGCTTACTTTGCTCTTTTCAACCAGTCTAAATTGTAAAGCCGCTGGTCCCAAAGAGCCTTTGTAGGCAGAGGAGACCTCATGATCATTAGAGATTGTAATGACCTCTTCTGCATTTGTCTGAAATATAGATCAAGGCAGTGAACTAGTTTACTGGGAATAGAATGATGGAAAGTAATGAGAAGTACTGTACTGAAATCGGTGTGCCCAAGCCCTGGGGCAGCGGATGGCAGGGTGGTGCTCCTGAGATTTGAGCAGCGTTTCCGAAACAGCTCCTCGATAGCAAGGTAGATGTGTGGGTGGGAATGTAAAGAAGACCCGGGAAAAACTCAGGTTGGTGTGATTCCTGCCACATCCGTGAGTAACTCCCTTAAAACCTGGGGGCTCTTTTCAGTGGTTGTTTTTCTTTTTCCCTTCTCCTTCCTGCAAGTTAAACTCGTTCTCCAAAAAGAAGAATGCCACTCGGACCTTCTTGGGCTTCACCCTCAGATGTAGAGACTCTCTAAATGTACCAGTATCTCATTCGTGTCCAAAGGCTGGAAGCATTTCTACCAATCAACTGTTAATGACTAAGGAGGTGTGTTTGTCCCGCTTTTTGCCCATACTGTTGGGTGAGAGTGTAATGATATCCTCCACCCTGGTGCCTCCATCTGCACGCAACACCCTTAGTACCAATTTGACGATTTTCACAGAACATGAGATCCTCACCTGCGAACTCAAAATGACGGTATACAGCACCATGCCATCCTGTCCGTGAATCAGATCTGTTAGTGTAGGGGGAGACACTGCTTTTCTTTTAAGTGGATGCTTTTATCCAAAGTGACACAGGCCTACATTTCAGAGCGCAGGGTCAGCCTGTCCCTGTAGCATTGTGGGTCAAGACCTCAGTGGTGAAGTCACTCAGCCAACCCAAGGATGCAAATCAGCGACCTTCCAATCACAGGCATGGCATCCTAACCTACTAAACCACACCTCCCCCAGGAGAAATTCCTCAACAAACAGAAGCTTGTTCTGGTCTTTCCCCTGGAATTAGATATCCTGTTGGGCTTCCCGTACGTATTCCCCATTGTTTCATTTGTGAGAAAAGTCTTGCGCCAAGATGTCAGTTGCCTCTTGAAGACAGTTAGCTTCTTTGAGACTATCCTCCTGGAGAAGCGCTTGAATGGACTTCATTGGCCCTAGATGACAAGGGCAGAGCACACCCAATACAGAGGGGCTTCCTGCGGTCTGGATCAGGAAAGGCGTCTGCACGTGCGGGCAGAGCACGCCCAATACAGAGGGGCTTCCTGCGGTCTGCATCAGGAGCAGGCGTCTGCACGTGCGGGCAGAGCACGCCCAATACAGAGGGGCTTCCTGCGGTCTGGATCAGGAAAGACGTCTGCACGTGCGGGCAGAGCACGCCCAATACAGAGGGGCTTCCTGCGGTCTGGATCAGGAAAGGCGTCTGCACGTGCGGGCAGAGCATGCCCAATACAGAGGGGCTTCCTGTGGTCTGGATCAGGAAAGGCGTCTGCTGTGCTCTTTGTCCTGATCCACGGTAACGGCGTGCAACGTGCCTGCTATCCCAAGGGCCAGTGACTTCCTGCTGAGCTGATGCTCTTGGCTGTATTTACTGCCTTCCCCCTCTTCCGGGAACCACACTCAGATCAAAGCTGATAACGGACCCCCTGGAATTTCACCTCCCTCTTCCCAAGCCGTCCCCTCCTTGAGAAGAGGCAGTTCTGTTTGCCTTTGCAGAAATCCACCCCCCCTCCCCAAGTGGCACCCTGGACCACGTGCCTCTTCTCTTTTACTGACATCCCACCCACTCTCGGCTGGAGGAGACACCGTGGCCTTTGATGCGGGTGTGGCGGGGGCGGCGGGGGCAGCAGGCACGCTGCGGGGTCCTCACTTCGCCTTCTTACTGCTCCCCGGGCCTGGCCTGACTCGGCCTGCCAGGTGCTGGAGCCGGACCCGCCGTCAAACCGCAGCTGCAGAGGGCTACCCACCGGCGCAGCAAACAGCTGAGGTGGCCCACTCTCACACAATCGTTTGACGTCTTGACTTCTTGCAGAAACACAAGTTTGACTTCTGCAGTTTTTCCATTCACTTTGGCTCCCATTGTCACCTCCCTGTGCGCACTGCGTCAGCTGTGTTTAGCTCTCACCATCTAAATCAGTGTTTCTCAATCCCATCCTCCAGCCGGTCCACATTTTTGCTCTCTCCCGACTCTTAACCAATCAAGAACACTTAATAGTTGATACTGGTGGACTGGGAGCTGGGAGGGTGGAAAAACCTGGACTGTCTGGGGTCCTTGGCAATTATTGATCGTCAGGATCTTGCGAAACAGTAACAGGCCATTCTCTGGTGCTCAGGATTAGTAGAACCTTCCGGGTTGTTTTTGATTCTCATCATCATGCCTCCTCTTGCATCCTTCTCCGCCCCTAACAGGGGTGTGGCTTCGCTGCATTTGTGGACGAGGTCCTTGGTTCATTTGAGGAGTCCTACAGAAATCATGTGTGTGATCAAGGCTTCCGACAAGCGTTTGTGATGCCAGGGTCATATAAAACTATAGGTACAGCGGAGCAAAAGTAAGGCATGTATTCATAGGACAGCGGTCTAAAAAACAAACGGCAAACCTTTAACACTAATAACAAAACTTAAAGGAGCCTTTCAGGCAGTGTGCTGTAAGCATTATTTAGTGCTAGATTTTGAATTTTGATTATTTTGATTGATTGAACCCAATAATTATAGAATGATCACCTGACACCAGAGGCGGAGCGACAGGACAGGCAAGGCAGGAGATTTCTGGGGTCCCTGAGCCCCATCGCACATTGCGGGGACAGGCCTGCTGTAATTGTGTTCCGTTTCTCACAAAAGTGAAAACAAAGCTCTTGTGTTCATTAAAATCTCTTTGTTGATATTAATTTAAACTTCATGCTGAAATGATGTTAATGATGCTTTTTATTGCGATTATTTCAGTGTGAAGTCTAAATGAATTGTGTTAAGTGTTATGGGATGTTGTCATATACCCTAAAAGGTCATAGCAAATGGTGAAAATGAGCTTTGTTTCCTGCGGTCAGCAGGAATGTATGTTTTTAAATGAAGCCTATTTCACTCAGAACTTGCAGAACAAAAATGGTTTTTTTGAAGGCCAGGATTCTGCTGAAATGACTTGTGGGAGGAGTCAATTTTCTAAGAGTGCTTTTGAGATTGATGTCAGAAGCCCCATGCCAGGCCTTCAGTAGTGCTGTTCAGCAGTGTTAGGTAGAGGCGATTCTAGGGCCTCCTGGGGGCCCAGAGCAAAACTCCATGGGGCCCTTCAACTCCCCCTCCGCGGACAGGGTTAACTTCATTCATTCATTCATTCATTCGTTCGTTCCGCCAGCATTCATTCATTAAGTAGTCTAAATTAATATCAACAAAAACTAATAAACAAGTCCTTTATTTTCACTTTTGTGAGAAACAGAACACAATTACAGCAGACCTGTCCCTGCAATGTGCTATGGGGCTCAGGGACCCCGGAAATCTCCTGCCTTGCCTGTCCTGTCGCTCCGTCTCTGGTGTCAGGTGTTCATTCTATAATTATTGTGTTCAATTAATCAAAATTCAATAACTCTCATTTTTTATTGAAAGTGCTGGGAAGCAGTGCAATTTCCTCTCTGTTTTGTTATGAGTTGCATAAAGGAATATGGATAAGAATGATAAATCAGAGCAGAGTTCTGTGGCTTGTGCTGATCCAGCCATTAATGAGCGGATTTACATGTGCTGTCAGACCTCAGTGCAGACGTGGACACCCCCACATCTGGCACCCAGGGCCCTTTTGCCAGGGTCTTTCTCTAAGGCCGGGTGTCTGTCTCGTGTTACTGAAGCCCTGTAGGGCACCTCGTCCCAGGCCTCACCTGTGAGCACTGTGTGGGTCCGGCTCCCCATTGACTTCCCAGCGAAGGTTCCCTGCACCGAGAGATCATTGACGGAGCACAGAGCTCCTTTGTCTTGGACTTGTGGAGTTGTGCATTGTCTGCTGATAAGACGATAGCACCTTAGCGCCCGGGTGTCTCATTTTTAATCCTGCGCTGCTCCAAATTAACTGACTGAATGCTCATTGTTGCTGGAGTTACAAAAACAGATTATTCAATAATTCTCTTCTTGCAGCTGCGTCCAAGTCGAGGAGCACCAAGCAGTGGATATCGATGTCTACCACTGCCCCAACTGCGATGTCCTCCATGGACCCTCCTTGAGTAAGTAGAGATCAGTGCGCCCCAGGCTGCTCGATAGATTGTCCCCTGTAGACTAACTGACTGTTGGTGACATAGTGAATGGAATAACTAAAGCTGGCTAGGTCTTTGGTAAAGGGCAGGTTTTATGAGATCATGGGTTTGTTACCATAAACCGTTAACAATCCTTCATTTGTACCCCTCCTGTGTTTTATTCTTTGATTCTCTACAAAGGACTTAAGTTATTGTACTTCAAGGTTCATGCTGACTTAATTAATGTTATAAGTGGACCTTCCAGAAATTTCCCTTGGGGGGTTGTCCTCCCCCCTGAAGACATAAGCTATGTTGGCACTCATCCCATCTTCCCCTTTTCCCTGTCTGATATATAATTCTGTTTAAACGATGCAGTAACACACCACTGCACACCCATGTCATGGGCCTTGGGGTGACTCTGTTGTAAGAGGCGCTATATAAAAGTTCAATTGAACTGTATTCCTTCCCTCTTTCTGTCTGCAGTGAAGAAACGGAATAACTGGCACCGGCATGACTACACGGAGCCCGACGACGGCACGCGGCCGGTGCAGGCCGGCACGTCCGTGTTCGTGCGTCAGCTGCAGGCTCGCACCTTTCCCAGGTACCAGCCAATGACAGCGGGGGTCCTCTGTCATGTGACAGGCGACAGCTCTCTTTGGCAGGCTGTTTTATCAATCTAGCAAGTTGTTCTTCTTGATAATGTAATGATTCTCAGCAGGGAAATAAAGGTTTTTATTAATAATCAACACCAGAGCTGGACTGCAGGTCTTTAATTTCTTCAGAGGTTCTAATTGGGTCTGTCTTGTTACCATGGCAGCGCGGATGAGATCTTTGTGCAGCTGCAGGGCAGCCAGGTGACCCAGAGGTACCTGGAGAAACATGGTTTTCACTGCCCCATCATGGTGGCCAAACTGGACGGGCTGGGACTGAAGGTGCCGAGCACGGACTTCACTGTCAGGGATGTCGAGCAGTACGTGGGTAAGTGGGGGGACCCGAGAACATTCCAGCTGTTTATACATTTCCAAGCGGCAGTTGGAATTAGAGGTTCTCTCTGCTATAGATGAATGTGCTGAAAACGGAGAGAAACCTTGTTTCTTTGTGGGTTTAGCGGGCCGCTCACCACAGCCCTGTTTAGCATGCCCCTGCTTCTCTTAGCGTTTATTTGCAGTGCTTATGGCTTCTGGCCTGCACTGCTTGCACCAGTTAACTGGAAATTGGGATGATGTGAATTCAGCCGTTAAACCAGCATTAATTCAGTGATAAAAATCATTTTGGATGGCAGCGGCCTGGCCACCGTCTTTTTTTTATATGGAGGGCCTGGTATTTGGAAGATCCTGTTACACACCAAGTGTGCTTTGTGGGGGCGTGTCCCAGATGAGGCTCCTCTCCCCCCCAAACTCCATGCCAAACTACAAATTACAGCTTCTTTCCCAGTGCCGAAATCAACACGGTCCGTTGTAATTAGACACCCGACCTGGAGGGGCGGGGGAGGGAGGGCAGTGCAGAATGGATTAGCGCCACCCTTAGGGGGTGAGAAGAAGAAGCCCTAACAGGGGCCCTCGGTTAAACCAGCAGCTGCTCTGCCTATCAGCAGAAGTTGCAGGGAGGTTAATTGCATGGATCTCTGGTGCATTGTGGGACATGGTCAGCTTTGTGGCCATTTGTTACCAGGCCACATGGCGGCCTCTTCTCCTGACTGGTCATGTGCTGCTGGAAAGGTGGGGCCAGTGGTTGCTTGTGTAGGACTCGCAGATCACCGTGTCATCCAGGAGCAACACTAGAGTTTTAATAAGTTATAATATACTAATTAATACATGTTTATTTTGGGGGAAGGTGAAAAACATTTTAAAGCTGCTCTTGCAGTGGCCCTGCTGTCACCTCTAAAGGATGGAGCCGATACTTAGACTCAAATCTTTAAGACTGCGTGATGATAATGCGGCTGGCTACTAGCGCCCCCTGTGGCCTGGGGCAAAGGAGGCGTGTGTGCCCGCGAGCTCTGTAGCTGTGCAAAACGCCGATCTCTCTGGCCACCTCTAGTTACGAGCCCAGACCTGTCACCACAGGGCAGCTGCTGGCTAATTCACACCCCCGGTGGGATTCCCGGCCTGGCCTTGCCGTCTCAGGCCTGCTAGCACCCCCCCTGAACACGGCTGTTTGGTACAGTGCTTTCGTGACCCCCATC
Source organism: Mormyrops boulengeri (assembly GCA_026781065.1). Lineage (NCBI taxonomy): Eukaryota > Metazoa > Chordata > Actinopteri > Osteoglossiformes > Mormyridae > Mormyrops > Mormyrops boulengeri. The sequence goes on along the minus strand of JAODLD010000001.1, from coordinate 2,735,779 downwards.
TTTCAGCCCCTGCTTTTCTGCTATTAGAATCTGCGCTCAAGGTCTCGTATTTAATCTCCAAACGAGCCGACGCTCATCGCCTTTCATCCTCAGCCGAAGAATAAGGTCATGTGGGTGTAATTAGTAATATTGGGGGGTGGAGGTCCCAGTGGGTTGCTGCTGTGGATGGGGGACTGATCTGGAGATTTACAGCCCCCGCTTGCGTGAGGGGGGGGGTCCCAGGCTTTGTGCTCCAGCTGTTCCAAGACTTCAGTCCCCCGGGCAGCTGGGCCTGGCGGGTGTGATTGTGCCGCCACCCAGCCTTGACACGGAAGCTTGGCATCATGCCCCCACCCCACAGATTCTGGGGGAAAACTGCTGGCCTGATATTTCAAACCGGCAGGAGAGAGACTGCCGTCTTTCAGCGGGGCCGTCAGGCACTGTGCATTTCTCTGCATCATTGTGAATTAATATTTGACTTTCTGAGCATTAAACAAGCAGAGACCTGGACTCAAACATTCCTCAGGGTCAAAAAAACGAGGAAGTTTTCGTTTCCATTAATAATTAAGCTAACCAAAGTTGTGGTATTCCCACACTTCGTTATCTGTCTTTTATTTCAGAAACACGTTAGGAGAACATTGTTTGTGAACCCTACACCCTCTCTAATCAGCTTTTCTTAAAAAAAAAAAAAAAAAAAAACCTTCAGGTGGAGATAAAGTCATCGATGTCATTGACGTGGCCCGACAGGCAGACAGCAAAATCAAACTTGGCGAGTTCGTGAAATATTTCTGCAGCCCCCATCAGCCAAAGGTGCTGAATGTCATTAGCCTGGAGTTCTCCGACACTAGGTAAGTGTGCAAATGTCTCTTCACTCCCATTTGAAAACATTCTGAGTGCTCACAGCGTTGTCAGCATTGTCTGCTACACAATTACTGTGCATTTATTCCTCTGGTATCATTTAGTTTTGTCTTAGGAAACACGTCTGGCTTCTTTGCCCACCACTGTAGCTGGCAGTTCTGAGCAGCTGTCGTTATAATTTCACACTATAGAGAAACCCAGACTGCTACTCTGGTGTGCAGTAACCACAGGGCTTGTTTGCTCTCACTGAGTGTGCCGTCCCATGATGCTTTGCAAAGCTGAGCTGCACAGCTTCATATGGTGCGTCTGGGCAGCAGTTGTGACGTAGCCTTCCTGCGATGCCCTCTCAGGATGGCAGAGCTGGTGGAGGTGCCGGACGTTGCCCAGAAGATGTCCTGGGTGGAGAACTACTGGCCCGACGACTCCTTCTTCCCCAAGCCTTTTGTGCAGAAGTACTGCCTGATGGGGGTGAAGGACAGCTACACAGACTTCCACATAGACTTCGGGGGCACATCCGTGTGGTACCACGTACTCTGGGTAAGCAGAATTTCTCCAGCATCATTGCATGAGGGCCCGTCAGACAGTTGTCTATTACGGCTAAAGCATTTAGTATCCAGAAACGCATCACATATTGGAGGTTCACCCCATTACTTCCTTCTCTTTACTCTGGGTTTTCACTTGTGCCTAGTCCACTGCTCAACAGCTACATGGTTTTATTCTGCTATTTGCCTGAACTGTTTGCCACTTTGGACAAAAGCGTCTGCTAAATGAATAAATGTAAATGAAGATGCACGCAATAAGTATTTGCCCCCGCCCCAACTCTGCAGGGCGAAAAAATTTTTTACTTGATTGAGCCGACACAAGCGAACCTCGCTCTGTACGAGGAGTGGAGCTCCTCCCCCAACCAGAGCGAGGTCTTCTTTGGGGAGAAGGTGGACAAGTGCTATAAGTGTGTGGTGCAGCGGGGAACCACCCTCCTCATCCCCACAGGTGAGCACTCCTCTGACTCCGCCCCCTGACACATTCGTCCTTCCCATTGGCTGCTTGTGCTGTCAGTTAAGACCCGCCGTCATGCTGTCTGGGGAGCTCTTCTGTGACTTGTCGCTTTTTCTTCCTGCTTGTGGTACAGAGCGGGAAGTTTGGGTTTTCATGTTACCGCTCTGATTGGGTTTCAGAGCCTGTGCTCTCAGATCAGGCTGAAGGGGGCAGTCACGCACCCAGCGACCCCCCCCCAATCTGAGGCTCCTTTGGGAAAAGGGTCATATTCTTTGTCTTAGTAGGTAAATAGAAAAGCCTGATCTGTGTGTTTTATTGGGCCTCGCCCAGAGAAACCGGAGCAGCCAAGTCCCAAATTCTGCTCAAACTTTTCATCAAATCAAATCAAAAAACTTTATTTGTACCCAAGGGGCAATTTGAGGCATGTAGAGCAGTGTTGCACAGACACAGAACCAGACATTAACCAGAACAATAAACTAGAAAAAGTAATAATAATAAGAAGAAGAATAATAAAGAAATAAGTAGTAAATGTGCAAACTTGCAGTTGCAAGTAGGTATTTAAATAATGTGGTACATGTGCATAAGAACTAGAAGTGAGTGTCACAGTCTCGCTCAAAATCATAAAAGAGAATGAGCAGAACCGGACTGAGAGGTGAGGCCTTAGTCTGCCCTCGTCTCCAGGAGACAGTTTACTGAGGAACTAAGCAGCACAACGACGTACTTTTTCTGTCCGTCGTAAAAACGCTGCCAGACCTATTCAGGCTGTTTTTCACTCTCAACTTACTGCCTTGATTGGATTTAGGACGACCCTCCATCTAGCTTCACCTAATCCTGGCCAAGTACATAATCTCATCATTGTCAGCACTGATGACAGGTAAATGCCACCTCTAGTGAGTGTGGCTGTTGGATTGCCGCCCTGAAGGGGTCGCTGTGGAGCTCCAGCCTCCTGACCGGGTCGTATTCTCTTGCCCTGCTAGCCTCAAATGGCTAATGCAGCACAGCGGTTATTAGCGGCCTGTATACTACGGACAGCTAATGCAGCACAGTGGTTGTTAGCGACCTGTATGCTACGGAAGACTAATGCAGCATAGCGGTTGTTAGCGGCCTGTATATACTACACACTGCTAATGCAGCACAGTGGTTGTTAGCGACCTGTATGCTACGGAAGGCTAATGCAGCATAGCGGTTGTTAGCGGCCTGTATATACTACACACTGCTAATGCAGCACAGTGGTTGTTAGCAGCCTGTATACTACAGATGGCTAATGCAGCACAGCGGTTGTTAGTGGCCTGTATACTACGGACGGCTAATGCAGCACAGCGGTTGTTAGCGGCCTGTATACTACGCACTGCTAATGCAGCACAGCGGTTGTTAGCGGCCTGTATACTACACACTGCTAATGCAGCACAGTGGTTGTTAGCAGCCTGTATACTACGGATGGCTAATGCAGCATAGCGGTTGTTAGCGGCCTGTATATACTACACACTGCTAATGCAGCACAGTGGTTGTTAGCGACCTGTATACTACAGATGGCTAATGCAGCACAGCGGTTGTTAGCGGCCTGTATATACTACACACTGCTAATGCAGCATAGCGGTTGTTAGCGGCCTGTATACTATGGACCTGAAGAAGCATGTGAGATGTCTTTCCTTCTCTGGGAGGCTGACGGGCTTAATGAGAGCTCTGATTGGCTGAAGATTAATGCCCTGCCCAGCACCACACCTCTTTATATAAATCAGTCCAGCAGTTGAGAGATTGACCCAACTGTGTAAGAAAAGCATTTGTCCTTCGTTTAAAAGATGTGGGGGGGGCGACACCCCCGGAATGGCAAAAGGCCCAGCTGCTCATGTTCTCCCTGCTCTTCCCAGGCTGGATCCACGCTGTTCTTACCTCTCAGGATTGCATGGCCTTTGGGGGAAACTTCCTTCACAACCTTAACATCGGCATGCAGCTCAGGTGAGAGCGCAAGCTGTCGCTGGCACCTTCCGGCACCTTCCAGCGTCGAGTTGTGTCGGGGTATGCTGAAGGATTCAGCCCTGCCGCTCACTGGAACCAGTAATCACCTTGATACATCACAAAGCTGCGATCCAGTTGGTTATGATGGTCAACCAGTGAATCCAGTCCAACTTTTACTAGTTCAGCCTGGTTTTCGTTTTGCTTTTTCCCCCACTGTTGAATCACACAGTGTAGAGACATTAATAACAGCCATGGCTGTCATACTACACTTTTCTGTGCGCTTTCAGTCTGCGGATGGTTGTGCGCGGAAGCTTGTGTTCATACTACATTTGGCCGTGGACCCAGATGATTGCGGTTGGCACCTGCACACAGCAGTGATACTCCACCCTACCAGCAGAGGGCAGATGTATTACAACAAACACAAATACAAGCAGTATAATGAAATGGGTAAACTTTAAAGTTTTAAAGTTGTTAGGCTCGGAGGTATTAAGATAATATGGCATACCTGCTCACCATTACTACTACAGCTACTACCTCTACTCTTTCTTGGTTGACTTCTGTTCTGAATCACTGCTGTCACTGCCTACTGGAAATACCTAGTCAATTTCCTTGCATCTGACAGTGGACACACAGCGATGTCTATGGTTACTCCCCCCCCCCGCCTTAGCCCTGCCTTACCTCCCCCCCACCAGGTGCTACGAAATGGAGCGACGGCTAAAGACCCCAGAGCTCTTCAAGTTCCCCTACTTTGAGGCCATCTGCTGGTACGTGGCCAAAAACCTGCTGGAGACCCTTAAAGGTGAGTAGAAACGGCGAGGGGATGAACGTGAGAGGGGCTTCGTCTGTGTAAAATAATATGCTGTACTCCGCTCTCAGCCCAGCCCTCATCTGCGTTGCTCTTTCCAGAATTACGGGAGGACAACTGCCAGCCTCCATCTTACCTTATGGATGGAGTGAAAGCTTTAATTTCTGCACTGAGGAGCTGGATAAAGAGGGAGGTGAGAGACTGTGATACCCTGAGGCTGGAGCTCTGCGGGGTCTGCGGTCACCTGCTCTATGCAGGACCCCACGGACGTAGAGTTTGTGCAGGAATGATAAAGCGCAGTGAAAATAATGCTGGGGGGGGCAACAGCCTCCCTCTACGTGGTTCTCACTATCCCCCTTTCCACCCTGCTAGGTCACAGAGTCGACCAGTGAGGTTCCCGATCACATCAGACCCAACCATCTCATTAAAGAACTGACCAAGGAGGTGCGCTATCAGGAGGTGAGCCTCACGAGGGATGTTGTAGGGGAGCAGAGGGGCCCCTGTGTCTGGATTAGGATTGGATGGGATTGGAGGGAAGCACAGGGCCGGATTGTGGCCTTAGTCTCCTTTCCTGACACGGACCCCTTCAGCAGAGCCGTCCCAGAGGTCGGCCATCTCCTGACTGAGCCATTTTTTTTTCCCACGATGCCACAGGATGAGCAGGTAGGTGGTGGCTTCAAGTCAACCAAAGCTCAGGGAAGCGGCACGTGCCCGGTGACACGCTCGACAGGAGAGCGGGGCTCTCGGGCACGCAGGACTGCCCGGCGACTGCGGGACCACGCCGGTCCCAAGACTCCCTCCAGCCTAGACGTCTTGGAGCTGCATACCCGGGAGGTGCTGCGGAGGTTGGAGGTGGCCCCTTTCCAGGAGGTACGCTCACCCCCTCAGTGGTCACTGGGCCACGGACAGCAGTAATAATTCTTGTAGTGGTACTAAACGCGTTCGTCAAATCCGCGAGCCTCATTTGTCAGATGCCTTCTCCCCTTGTAGGATTTTGCCATCTGCTCCGGGGTGAAGGGGAAGTTCAACAAGGCCTCCATGGTGTCCACGGCCGCTGCTGACAGGTGTCTGGAGAACAACCTGCGCTTGGTGATGTGTAATGGACAGATAATCAAGTAAGCTGGGGAACCACCTGCAGGCCATCTGGGGAATTACACATCTAACAGCTGGAATAATAGAATAGCTCCAGGCCAACGGTGCCTTACCAGTGAAGACGGCTGTGTTCACAGTGACCTTTTTCCTGTATAGAGATGAGAGGCGGCATGCCACAGTGAAGAACCTAGGGGCACCGCAAAGCGAGAGGCCGCCAAACCAGCAAAAGGATGGAGCCAAGATCAAGATGGAGGCCGCTGAGTTGGGGCAGGAAACACCCGGCGCCGTCAGGAAGGAAGCAGAGCCTGGCTGCCTTAGTGGTGAGTTGCGCCGGCGTGCCGCTGTCACGTGCATCTTAGCTCATGCTTCACTTTTCCGTGTGTGTAGGTCTGTGCACAGTCGTGAGCGTGCACTCTTGTGTGCATTCTATTTTTTTCCATGGACGCAGATGGTCACAGTTGGCGCCTGCGTACAGCAGTGATATTCCATGAGACCAGCAGGGGGCAGATGTATCTCAACAGATACAAGCAGTGTAGCAAAATGGGTAAATTTTTTCTGAACGGTTTTAATAGGCTTGGGCAGTATTAAATTCAGGCATTACAGCGTATTCTGGAAATCCTGAAATCCTTGTAACGAAATTAGCACCACCACCCCCCCCCCGGATGACAAATTACATGTGGGGGTACTTCTGCACCTCCTGTAGTAACTATTCTTCTTTTACTCTTTCTTCATTGCTCCTGTTCTGTGAAAGTCAAAGCTGCCACCTACTGGAACCGCCTACTCAAGTTCTTTGCACATATGCAGTCGGCGCACACCGATGCACATGATCTCCACCAGAGATATAAATCTGCTGGGCTGCATGCCCACCGTCTGGCACAGACCCCTGACCACAAAGTTTCTGTCGCTCACCCTGTGCGCGTACCACAGGCACATGCGGAAAAGTGAAGTTGGCCTTAAACTGACAGCCAACACATTTCACTTCTGACATCATTCCACTAATCAGTTTGTGATTGGACGGTGTGTGGCTCAGTGGCTTAGGGCACTGTGCCTGTCACTGGAAGGTCGCCGGTTTGAGTCCCATGGTCTATAGAGTGGTGTCAGTGTTGATCCCCTGATCAAGGTCCTTCACCCCCAGATGCACCAGGGACTGTTGACCTCGCTTTCAATTGTACGTCTCTTTGGATAAAAGTACCTGCTAAAAAAGTACAACTGTAATTGAGCTTTAGTGCAGCATCTAACCATTATAATACTACTGTTGTGTTGAGCAGATATTTTGGAAAGCGTCAAATCAGAACTCAGGAACGAACTGTCGGAACACTCGGATATTTCGGACTCTGCGTCCGAGAGCAGCTGCGCGCAGGTATCTGCCCATTCCTCTGCCACACGTTACCTGCTGCCTGCCCCCCTTGCCCCAAAATTCACCTGCATTTCTGCACCGTCGCGGTGTCCCCAGCAAAAGGACTCCTCGGAGGAGTCTTCAGGAAGCTCGGAAGAGGAGGAGGAGAAGGAGCGCCAGGCAGATTCCTCCCCAGGCAAGATGCGGGTTGGTTCGAGGGGCATAGCGGACCTGTACCAGGCCAGTCAGCGGCTCCACCATCAAGACAAGCTTCTCAAAAGGTAAGGGAACATGGCGGAATCTTCTAGAACTGACATGTTGTTTTGGGTAGAACCGTTCAGGTGGATTTAAACTGTCCATCCATCCATCCATTTTCTACCGCTGTTCCGGGTCGGGTCGCGGGGGCAGCAGTCTAAGCAGGGAAACCCAG
>JAODLD010000001.1:2678893-2689086 GCA_026781065.1 Mormyrops boulengeri | reverse complement strand
CCCCCCCCCCCCCCCCCCCCCCCCCCCCCCCCCCCCCCCCCCCCCCCCCCCCCCCCCCCCCCCCCGGGCGGGGGGGGCGGCGGGGGCGGCCCCTCACTCCGGTGTGCGCCTCTCTCCTCGCATCGTCTTCTGTGGCGCTTCCACAGCTGCCACTCGGGTCAGGATCCACTCCGCGGGGCAAGGGGTAGAAAGCGAGAAAGTGTGACTGCCTCCTACTGGCCCAAAGCAAGTTCTTCGGGACAGGAAGGTGAGATTGCAGTAAGACTGCCCCCTACTGGCCCAAAGCGTGTTCTTCGGGACAGACCTGACAAAATAGATGAAAATTTTAGGCTATATTTCATCACAATAAGAATACACTAAACTGATTTTAGCGATGAGTACTTGTACTGAAAGGGTAGTCCCGCTGTGTGGTATATTTACTTATAAGCCCCCAGCAACCTGATTCCTATAGTAACATTACTTAAAATGGCTGCTGCCAGTTATTATAACTTGGAGGAGTTCAGCTGAATTTCCACTCACCTCTTGTTATTAAGCATCTCCACCCTCTGTGGAGAGAAGATAAGAGACCGTGGGTAACTATCATTACTGAAACATTTTAATACTGTGACTTTTACATTTTAAAACAGGATGTTACTGTTTGTATTCGTGCTGATGGTCTCTGTCTGCCACTTAATGCGCTTATTCAGTTACGTGTGAATCGCTTTGTGCTGGGCTATTATTCCTTCAACAGGGAAGTGATGGCTTGCAGTACTGTTCTCCACCGGCAGGTGGATTTGAGGGAGTTGGCATTTGAAACAAAAAGAGGAGCGTGATGGAAAGCAGATTTCTCTGCAAACGGGTGCTGGCGGCAGAGAGCAGGAACGAGCGAAATCCAGCTAACAGGCTTTATTGCGACTGGCCATTTACCTTCAGCCTGCTCCGCGGCAGACCTGCAGCGCCTGCCCTGCTAAAGCACGCTAACGGCAGCTGCGTCCATGTAGGGTTCTGTAAAGTGGCGGGCCGGCACGGCGCTGACCAGCCTGAGCGAGACGGAACCCTTTGGGCTCCGGTGGTGGACTGAGCTACTGAACCACAGGCAGTCATCAGCATGCCTCTCCACCTTCAAGAACCATCTGTTCCAGGACCATCTCCACTAGCACGATGTCTCCTCAAGTTCACTGAATATTCTTACGTTACACTTCTGGTCATTAATCAGTATTAAGTTCTTGCTTTGCTAGATGCTGTTCTGTCGCTCCTGCTCCAATCCTGCTTGCCCTGTACCTGGGCCATCACTGGGAGCTCAGCCTGGCTGCACTCATGCATAGTCAACTCCTCGTCAGCTGAATGTTTGCATTGTGCCACTTGCCTCGCCTGAAACATCACTTTCCACAAAAGCATGATCACCGGCTGTTTAAAAATGGGCTCCATGGCAGGCGTGCTGGCGTGCCCGACCTCAAGGCGGCGCCCCCCCTTGTCCTTGTGGTGTTACAGACAGGGCATGCTGACATTGTGGCGGTGCCTGCCTTCCACAGGCAGGCAGCAAGCTGTGTAAACATCCATTAGTAACTGGCTGTTTGGTCCAGGAGACCTGAGCTGCAATTAGCAGATGACCAAAGCAAATTATCTCTCAGTCGTGCTCGTTCTCCTTCTGCTGCTCTCTCACCATCCTTTCTGTCGCTGTGCTCGTTTACGGTCCGTGTGAGACGGAGCGACTGATCCAGGTGGCACCTGTGTATGGGTTATGGGGGGCGATTAATGTGCCTGGCGTGAGGCCACAGTCAGTATGCAAGCTAGTCTGGCTCACACCCCAGCTTCCACGCCAACCAGAGGGAACGAGGACTTGGTATGAGGTGAGGACGGAATCCAAGGGCGTGGCTTTGGTTTAACATTGGTGGGGACCAAATCAGCCCCAAGCTCCCTGTCCCCCCACAAACATACACGGACACCCTGCCCCCCCCAAACATACACGGACACATCCCCACCATCCATACCCAAATCTCTGCCCTTGACAATAACGCCCAGATCGTCACATGCAGAGGACTGGTTAATGACACCATGGTTGGCTTTTCAGGACATTAGAAGTTTGGTTGCACTTGGCATGATGGCCCAGTGATGGCTCTCCCTGCCCGTACCGGTAGCGCGTCACCATGCACGTAATCACACTCCCTGTCCACACGGCAGAGGCCAAACTACACCGTAAATTGGAGCGTGACAAGCGCCCGAAGGCCAGCAGCAGCTGACGCATGCCGGGGGGGGGGTGCAGGGCCCCGCGGCTCGGAGAGGCGACCCGCCCTAAGAGATGGTCATCCCGCCCTGTGAGGTTTTATGACACATGGCCGGACGGGAGGGGTGTTGATGCGGCATACACGTTATGTGAAAATGAGTAATGGTGGCTTGGGCGGGGTAGGGGGGTTAACTCCCGTGGGGGGGGGGTCGTACCCTTGCTGTCGGCCAGCAGTTCCTCCGCCATGAGCCCATCCTGCCGGTTGCCGAGAACGAAGGCCAGGAAGGACAAGATGAGAGCGTCCAAGATGCCCATGATGGCCAGGATGTAAGCCCAGCGCACGGAGCACGCGCCCAGCGTGTACTTGTCGGTCTGCTCGCCGCACATCCGCTTCACCTCGTCCGAGTCCCAGCCGTCTGGGTAGATCATGCAGCCCAGGACCAGACAGGTACCTGGGGGGGCAGAAACAGACGGGTTAACTGAGCGAGGCGTTTGGGATATGCGTAGAAGGGGAAGCAGCACGTTCTCCTTGTTACATGAGGACAAACACCTCCTTCCCAGCAGCAGCCTGCCGAAAGGCCCCAAGCTGCCCCGAGGATCCCAGGAGCAGCGATATGCTCTTGCTCCGCCTCCTTCATGCAGACAGGGTGGTGCTCTGAGACAGGGTGGGCTTCAGCTAAGGGAAGAAGAGGCAGTCACCTGGGGCCCGAATTACCGGCGTGGCAGAGATGTGAGGGAATGGTCATCAGTTTTCTTGGTGGGGGGGCCTCCTGAGCGAAGCTTCGCTGAGGGCCCCTGAAATAGTGTGTGTGTGGGGGGGGGGATGTCACAAAGACGGCCATCTTAACCTGGAATGGCTGCCGGTGCTGCTGCAATACTGACGCCACTCTGTGTAAATCTGCTTAGGCCTTAATATCTGCTTTTTTAAACCAGGGTTCCTTGATTTAAATCAGACAGCAGGAGGTTCTGTAGTCACCGTACTTTCCGGCACCCTCTCAGTTTTTCGGCTGTGTTAAAAATCAGAAACGCACCAGCATCTGGCATCGTACCCTCTTAATGTGTAGTATACTTGTGTACGTCCCAGGGGGCGCCATGTTTCTGCTGTGATGATGCTGAGTCCCCCTGGCACAACCAAACTGCTGCCGCGTGAAGTTTCACGGGTGAAGTCATATTTTCCCAAGAAGATGTGAAGTGTAATTTCCCTGGATGATGAGCCAGTTTCAGAGTCCTGGGCATAGCTCTCTCTCTCTCTCTCTCTCTCTCTCTCTCTCTCACTGTCTTGTTCTCACTCTCACTCACTTTCTCACTCTCTCTCTTGCTCGCCCTTGCTCTTGCTCTGTCTCTCACTCTCTCTCACTCTCGCTTGCTCTCTCAATGTCTCTCTCTCACTCGCCCTCGCTTGCTCTCTCACTCTCTCTCACTCTCACTCTTGCTCTCACTCTCGCTCCCCCTCGCTTGTGCTCTCTCTCACTCTCACTTGCCCTCGCTTGCTCTCTCTCTCACCCTCATACACACATAAGGTATAGATAATGTCAGTGCTCATTTGTAGGTTTAAATATACTCCCCCCCTCCTTGTCAGGTGTGCTGTGTTTCACATTCGGTTGCCACCTCTGTTCTGACTTCTGTCTGAGCAGTTTTCCAGGCAGCCGGCTTGGCAGGGCCCTCGAAGTCGAACCCGGATCTGCCGGCCGGCTGTCGGACAGGCTGAGGTCACCCAAACATGGGCTTTAGTGTCGGCCCGGTCCTCATCATGCACCCAGCACTTTGGGGAGTTAGGTGGGGGAACGAAACAGGACTGAGATATTGCACATTTCGGCAAGGCTTTCAGTGGGCCTGGCACACTCGCTTACGTCACGTGACCAGCTAGCCTCTGCTACGAGATGAGACGGCAAGGCCACACCCCCTTCGAACCGTTCATGGGAGGCTGTGAGCCTGCAGCTTCCTGCTCCCACCTTTGAAAGACAGCAGCATGGCAGACGTGTGCTTTATTTCGTCTCCTCGCATCTCCAGCCTGTTTGGGAAGTCTGTTTGCGTTTCACCTTCTGGAAGCCAACATTTCCGAAGCAGGTCATTTCAGCCAATGCACACCTGGAGCTGTTTCTTCAATGACGGTTCTCAAGGTTGAGCGAATTTTTGCCTTCCACTTGTGGGCCTGACTCAGTCTAACAGCTTAACAGATGTTCCCGGTGGGTAAATGAACACGTAAACCCATACAGACACACTCTGACCAACACCGTCCATGGACTTGTCCTTGGCTGACGAGCAGTGGCAGAAAGCTGAATGATCAGGTTCAGTAAGGCAGTGGGAAGATGTGATCGAGGAACAGAGTGCAAGGAAGCAAAGTTGGTGAGAGACAAAGAAGAGGAGGGGAAGGAGAGAGGGTGTTCGTGGAGCCTGGGCTGAGATAAGCCAAGCTGCAGAGGGCTTGAGTAATCTGAGACTGTCCATATTCATGAGCAGCCATGACAGGAAGCACGAAGCACAGGTGTGACATACACTATACCTGTAACAGGCTAATTACCTGTGTGCAAAATAAAAATGCAGATTTTTTTGAAATATACAGTGGTCTCCAGAGCTGTAGAATGATGTCTTCCCCTTTTTTTGTCATTCTCACCCCTACTATTAGACAAAAAATGTTTTAATACTCCATATTGCTTTGAAAGGAGATCCTAAGCATGAAAAAAACTTTTAATCCTTGTCACTCCATTGACCAATACCCTGAATACAGAGACGATGACTGACAGCCGTTTCCTCCAATGGCAGGAGATGCCACAGCACTTCCCCTTCCCGGAACCCTATCTCTGATTGACAGCTCAGTAATGATCATAAAGGGAATGAAAGGAGCCTGATTGCCAAGTTCACAACAACCTCAAGGTGTGTCTGCGGTCATGTGACGCAGGCATATGCTTTGGCCTCAGGTCCCGCCCAAAACTGCTTGGCTGCCTGACATGACCCCCCCCATCTCCCATAAGCCTTTGGGGTGGAAGAACAGATGAGGTGATGAACAGAACAGGGGCTCGGATTAACACCTGACTCCACAGACATGAAAACTAGCGTTGGCCTGGAAAGAAGGATCTACCTGTTATGAAGCAGAGGTCCAGGAAAGACCATCACAGGAGAACAGATGGTTTTGGGTCAAGGCCTGTACCCAGGCGATCAGGCCGCTGATAATAACCTCGCGTCACAACTGGAGCGATGGAACCACAGTGTAATCAACAGCTAAGAAGCTTTTTAAATTTAACTCCCGCTGAGCGTCTAGTAGCGCATGCCCCGGGTGAGTGTTTTGTTGTTAATGTCAGCCATAACGACAGCTCAGGTCTACACCATGCCTGGGATTGGAGGATGAGAAGGATGTATCATCGCAGGATTAACTGCATGCTGCGACGTGCCTACAGCCTGTCTCGGAAGCCATGAAACGGGATCGCCCTCCCGGGTCCCCCTGGAATCCCATTTTCCGCGCCTGGCTGTTTTCATCACCGTGAACAGCTGGACCACGCGCAAATTCCTGAGAATCCTTCACCTCCGTCCGTGAAACGCCGGCTACCCGCCGCAGAAATGCACGTCAGACTCCGGCTTTGTGGAGACGAGTCGCACACCCGTTATATATGTGATTTATTGAAATTGTTCCATGTTTTCGTGTTGCGACAGCGCTGATGGGCAAATGCATTCAAGTTTCTACTGTGAGTCAACACTGGCCTCCCATGAGAAAGTGATCTGGTGTACGTACTAATCTCAGCCTAATGAAAACCATGGGCTGCCTGGTTATTTTGCTTTGAGGTGCATCCAAACAGCCCCCCCCCCATCTCCTTTGGGGCGGGGCGGGGCTCCTGTGGCCCTTCATCCTATCACAGCCTGACCACGCCCTCCTGCACCATGCTGCTCCCATAGGCTGTCCCATCCGCTTTGTCATATTAGCCAACTGCCCCTGCTGAGCCGTCCAGACCCAATTCAGGAGGCGACAGGTACCTCCTGCCCAGTTCTGGGGCATTGCCTGTCCTGCCACTCCCCCCCCCCAGTCCAAAACGGACGCAACCCATCAACTGTGGATACTGTTTAATACGGGGGTGCAATTTACTCAGGAATACGATTACCACAGCTCAGCCAATCCCTTCCTTCCCTGTGACGGTACTGCCTTTTCTAACACAGACAAGCTTCTCTTGTTGAATATTCTTCCTATAATTTCTCTCTCGCTATCATCTCTGTAAAGACTTCCGAGGCTTTGTGGGCGTGCATCTGGACGATCTGTACCCTCCTCTGAATGGTCCCTCTGGGCTGAACAGATCCAGTCCTAAAGCACATAGCAGATGACGAATGCCGCTTGCCTACTGCACTAGCGTGATGCACCTTCATCTTTGGCGGTCGCTACCCCCATTTAGCTCGTGTGTAACGTGTGACGTCTCCTGGGAGGCTGAGAGGTGCCCTTTTGCCCTGGAGGAGATCAGCAGACTGCAGGGAAGACAGCTGCAGTGGCAGAATGTGAGAACACGCAGAATCTCAAGCGCAGCACCTCTGCTCACCCAGAACAAGGGCTCTGGCTAGGCCTTTAGAACCATCTGGATGTTTTTCCCATAATGCCCTGTGATGCTTAAGAACTTTTCCCAAACCAACGGTAACACATTTATCTTAATCAAGCACAAGTCCGCTGTATCAGTCTGTTAAACACCCGGACGTGAATCCAAAACAGACCAATTATTATTACCGTATTGTACCATATCCAGGCGTGTTTAAATTCTGACTCATTTTAATCGCACAGATTGGCACTTGATCCTGATGAGCTGCCCTTTCCGGTGCCTTCTGTGGGAACGGGATCACAGTCACTTTGAAAGCTGCACTGCTGCTATGTGACACTACATGGTGTCAGGCATCTCACCAGTGCTAATCGGAAATGTCCCAAATGGAGCTGGGGGGGGGGGGCATATATGGACCACAGAGATCGATTGCAGCCTCCGTCAACAGGCAGACAGCGGTCTGCGCTCCTGAGGGTGAAGCTTGGGCTCAGGAACCGGCTGTGTTCAGCCATGCAGGACGGCCCACTCAGCACAGCTCTGACCCAAAGGCCGCTGCTTGAAAGAGGCGACTGCGGCCCCATCTACTGAGCAATCCAGGGAAAAGTTACTGGCAGTCTGTGCCTCGCCACTGCTGCCCGAAGTGACTCTGTGCTGCACCAGGAAACCTGCTCCACTGCTGTGTGCAGTAGGAACACAGATCTGCCACCAGGGGGCAACGAGGGTACCGTGCAGGGAGCCGTGTCCTGCTTGTTGTCATGGATACCCCGCTCTACTCACGGTGTGCAGGGATAGCATCTTTCTCGCTGCTGTAAGCTGTTTGCTATTAGGGCTGTTTCATTTGGGGGGGGGCATTTCTGCACCGGTTGCTTAGAGCTGGCACACACACGGCGGACTGATGACCTTTGACCCCAAAGAACAGCCATCCATATAATGGCAGGGCTGCTGCCCAGTGCAAATTAATGGCTGCTCGTTAATGGAACGGGCCCCAGTGGAGGCTGGACTAATGACTCTGTATAGTCAAACTGGGCACGATCAGCACTGTGGACCAGCACCCCCAAGTGGCCCTGGGTGTTGACACTCGGCCTGCAGCAAACCTCCCCTTACTTTCTGCTAAGGGGGCCTGACAGGGTTAACAGCAGGGAGCCCCCACCCCAGCCCAGCCCACCCCCTACCTCCCCAAGGGCAGGCCGCCTGCAGGTGCCCGCAGTGCCCCTTCTGATTGGCAAGGGCACAGTGGAACGGCGACGGCGTGCATTTGCTGTTTTATTTACTGGAACTACAGCATGTAAACAACGACATGGACAGCACATGCAAACAAACAACGGGGGGTGGGCACAGGAGGCAGTAGGCAAGCGGAGCACTTTAGTGTCGCCTGTCCGATATCTGGACTCTCCTTCTGTGTAACTGTGTGTTAATCAAATTTGATCGGGCTCTGCTGTGGACACCAGCTGTTACATGGGAACGAGGCTTTAATCACAGTGGCAAGAGGATCAGTGTCACCCCACCGCCGTTTTAATTTCAAGAAGGGAAATTTCCAGCAGAGCTGGCTGGTCATGGCCTCCTTTCACACATCCACCTTCCCCTAAAACTTCCGGTCTGTAGCCTAGTGTAAACATATTTACTGAACTAAAGAAACAAATATCATAAAACTGATCATCTTAAGGCTTGTCCTAAAGGCTCTAGCTGTGCAGGTGCACAATGACAATAAAGTTGTCCTTGACTTTGAAAGATAGAGATTAGCTGATTAGTCTTTTACACTTGTGCTATCATGCACCAGCCTGGTTTGCGGCAACCACGCCGACCATCCCGGCATTCCGTCCCCGTGTGCGGTAACCACGCCGACCATCCCGGCATTCCGTCCCCGTGTGCGGTAACCACGCCGACCCTCCCGGCATTCCGTCCCCGTCTGCGGTAACCACGCCGACCCTCCCGGCATTCCGTCCCCGTGTGCGGTAACCACGCCGACCCTCCCGGCATTCCGTCCCCGTGTGCGGTAACCACGTCAACACTCCCGGCATTCCGTCCAATCTGTGATGCCGAGGCACCAACGGGACGGGGGGGGCGGTTGAGGCCCAAGGGTCACTGAAGCGTGGGGGGGCATTCAAGGAGAGCTGTCTGTTGGGTCTGGATTCATGTGAACATATTCTGTGAATGCTTTTGTCCCAAAGCATGTACGGGTCACTGCATCCGTTTGTCAGAAACAGGGCCGTCGATACCGGACCCACACAGGGCATACATGCCTCTCGTTCAGGAGGGCACCAGCTGGTCGCTGCACATCTGTCCCTGGGTGACTCGTCAGCCGACCCTTTCTCTCCTCTCTCACCTGCACATACACCTTCTTCATGAGAGGAATCATCACCTCCCACACTTCCTCAAGCTGCAGTAAATACAATATGAACCTGGTCTTCCATGTCTCGCACTCTGTCACTTTGACAACCATCAGAAAAATATGCAAGCTTCTTGAAAGGGTAGTTAAATATTCCTCTTGCAGACAAACTGCCATTTGACAGTTCCAGCGTTCGGCCTGCTAGTCATCATAAATCCACACCAGTCACACACGTGGTTTTGCTTTTCTCTGGCTGGAAAGATACGAGAGGCTCTCTCTGCCAACACCCAGCCCTTCACCACCTGCAGTGACACCACAGCTCCGAGGGCGATGTTTAATAGGTCACAATGTGCCAGCGATCCCCTTCCTGCCACCTGGCATAAGAGGACAATAAATCATCTCTCTGGCCCCGCCAGCCGGGGAGAGGGGCCACATGGAAGTAAAAGGTAATCCAAAAAAAATGAACAGAAATAAAACACGTGCTGACAGATGGATCACACAAGGGGGGGGGGGGGTTAAAAGCTACAGCATCTCCCCCCTATAGAAAACCTAAAAACTAAGAGCATAAGTTAAATGAGCTGTGCCGAGAGCCCGACTCACAGCTCCCCGTCCAACGGGATGCATCTCCCACTCGCGATTTATTCAATGCAGTACAGTAATTAACAAGCCAATTAGGCGATTGCTGAATTACAGATGAATAATTCAGGATTATTAAAATAATCAAGAAAAGAACTTTCAATATTATCCTTAGGAATAAATATCTCCAAGGGCAGCAGAGTTGGACAGGAGGGGCTGACGTCGGGGGCTTCATGATACGTAAGACACGTTCCTGTTTTTAAAAGTGCTGGCTCCCACAGCCCAGGTATGGACCGCTTGTCTGTGAAGGCGCTCCTGATTGGTCCCCTGCGAGTGCTTAGCTAACCCCCCGCCCCCCTATTACAGCCCAGCTCTCAGTCCAGCCTCAAGCTCCTTGGCTGATTGCTTGTGGCTCTTTACCTCCTGGCCTTAATTAATGCACAAATCAGCTGCCTGCGTTTCTCAATTGTGGGGAAAGCGTTAATTCACAGGCTGCATTGAAGAGGCTGGACAAAGAGGTGGGTGGGGGTTGCAGGAGGTGTGGCTGAGGCTGGGAGGGTGGGGGTACAAGAGGTCTGGC
>JAODLD010000001.1:2659238-2675491 GCA_026781065.1 Mormyrops boulengeri | reverse complement strand
CCCCACCCCCCCTGCGGATGACTGGCATCTGTGTGATGTCACTGTGTCTCCCCGTTCTGCCTGCCTCCATTTTGAAGGAGTCTGACTGTCTGAGTGGTGCAGCTGTGAGAAGCTCTGACACACAAGGCCCGTGATGCACAGTCTGCACAATCTATGCACGATCCGCACACACACGCTATGCACGATACACGCACACACACTGCACAATATACACACGATACACGCACACGCGCTGCACAATCTACACGTGATCTGCTCAGTGGCTCGACAAATAGCCCGCCCCCATCCAGCGCCTGCAGTCTTCTCAAGCACACAGCCAAGTGGCCACGTCCGTGCCCCCCCGCTCCTCTGTCCCCCCCCCCCCCCCCCCACTGGAGGGGATGTGAGGCCCATTCTCCGGTTAGCGGTGCATGTGACATCCAGAGGACAGCTTCCTAGATCGATACTGCGCCGGCAGCCAAACAGAGCCCCTTTCATGATCTGCTCCCACATCTCACGGGAGCCGCTCTCAGGTGATAACGGACAAGGCTGGAAGCCCAGATGTTCTCAAATGGAAATGGAATGCGTTACTGTAAAAAAAAAAGCTACAGGTTTACACAGGAGGTGCAGATGCCCAGAGTGAGGAACCTCCACTGAACGCTAACTAGCATCATCAATAAGGAGGTAGCTGAGAAGGGTGGTGGTCTGTGTGGAGAAGGTCTACATCAGATCCAGACCCTGACTGCACTCAGCCACCAGAGGCAGGGTAAAACTCAGAGATGTAGGGTCTGGTTACCATTCACCTCACACCTTGCCCCCCCTGGGAGGGCCTGTCTGCTACACTTAATGAGACAGGGAGTCCATGTTGTTTTGGCCAGGGGAACTGGAGCATGACCACCTCCATATTTCAGGGTACTGCTGGGTAACGTGACAATAAGCTAGTCTGGGGGGGGGCGGTAGACCCGGGAGCCAAATCTGGGCAGTCACACCCATCTTGCTGCCAAGGATGTCATTCAGCTGCAATAGTCCTGGAAGGAGGCGGAGATGAGGGTGACGTGCTCCGTTCGCCGCGGAGCCCCATGGACTCCTCCAGGTGCTTGTCTGGCCTCTGGGAACACTAACATTTTCCTGGAAAACCATCCCATGAAACATCTCTTGGTGGGTCCTCCTCATTAAGCTGTCAGTCTACTCCCACTGTTTTAAAGTGTAACCTGCTCTGATGCCTTACAAGCCAGCAAGCTGATGACCTAAATGCCTCTCGATCATCAAATCAAATCGGTTTGACCTCAGAGGCCAAGGCCAATCACTGGGTCTTTTCTTAACATGCCAATCACTAACCCCATTGGTCTAAGGAATTATCATTTTATAGACAAAGTATCAATCAGCTAACCTGTGCTCATGTCCAAGATGCAAAGTCCTGCCTGGCTCTTTCAGGGAGACGGTGTCAGTGGCTCAGTTGGACCTGACGAAACCTCAGCGGCCGGTCCACTCCATTACTAATGTCCTTCCATATGGATGATCTGGACTCATTTTGATTTTTAATAGAAGGACGGTCCTAAGGACAGGAATCGGCCTCAATGTGCCGCCCATCCATGAAGGTGGGAGGGATGGAGGGACAGAGGGAGAGAGAGAGCGAACGGGAATGTGAGATGGGCGTACTGGGCACAGCAGGGAGAGTGACAAATTAAGGGTTTCTGGACTAGGTCCATGAAACAGGGAGCCGAGTGCTGGTCCCAAGATGCCCACAGGAGAGGTCCAAAACCGTGTCCTTGAGTCGATATGGGACTGGCAGCCAAGGGCAACCCAGAGTCACTGGTACCTGCCGGCTCAGCCCGCACCGAATATGTCTCTGTGCCGAGTTCACATCTCAGAGCTGAAAAGTACAGCAGCGTCGAAGACAGCAGAAATTACACGTGAAGAACAAACCCGTCAGCAAGTAAAACATCCACTAAAGAAATAGGAAAATGCTGAATGTCTACACTCTCAGAAAAAAGGGTACAAATTTGTACCTTTGCTTGTCACTGGGGCTGTACCCTCAAGGGTCTGCCAATGGTACACTTAGCTATATATAGGTTCTTGAGCAAATTCATTTCTTTGGTGTAAGGGAGTTTGCTTACATTTATTTAAAAACTGTGATATTACGTTATTTTGCCATGGGCCCAGATTAAAAAAATATTTTGTGGGTCTCTAACAAATGGTAATGAAATAAAACATTTTAATCATATTTCTCCATAAACTAAACCGAGTTCAAGGGATTTCGTATGCTTAAGTCTTAGGCCGATTAGTGTTTCTAAAGTGTTCTTCTCCAACAGTAATTATAAAAAATGGAACAGGGGAATTTTCCCAACTGTAAAACAATCCATGAAAAAGCCATTTATTTCTGTAAACTAACTAGGAGGGTTGTTTGGAAATTCGGCCCAGTATTTGCGAATGCAGTATTGTATGACAGAATAAATGAGAGAACTACATCGTAACCATAATGCAGTTGACCTTGCTTCTCCTAATTCAAATATTGATTTTCCCCGTTTGTTTGCATCTCTTTAAACGCTGCCGCAAACATAACCTTGAGTAACGGTTAATACTCTGTTACAATTTGACGGCAACGAGGCATGTAAAAAAAATAATATTGAAGCAGCCAGTCGATAGTGATGTAGATTTTATCACATGCCTCTCGTGTCACAGTCGCCTTCCGTAGCGCATTTTGCGATGCGCTGAAATTACGCAGCAGCCCACATTCATGTGGCAAATTCCAACTTCAGTCCCCGTTAAGTGACCATCCCAGACCATGTTAGAGGTGACACGGTCCTACTTCAAATAGTAATCAAGTGACTACATATTTTGGTGTATTTTGTTCTTCATTTTACATGGGTAGTGCTCCTACGGGAATTAGAATTACGACAAAAGCAAGACTAAATCGGAAAATGTTAAAAACACAAGTTATGTAAATAAGTGATTTTTTTTTTTTGCAAAAGCAGTACGAACATTATTGTATCCTTAAAGTTATTTTATTCATTACACACTTCCTTCTGCCAGACAAACGGATTTTGACTTATTACCTGGTAGAAAATGCCCCCTTTAATACCAGAAAAAGACAAGACTACTTACCAGAAGCGAGCTGCATCCAGCCACAGATCTTATAGACAGTGGCCGTGCTGCAGAAGAAGAAAAGGGCAAAGCAGACGATGCAGGTGATGACCAGACCCATGGACATCCCGATGAAGAAGGACGCGGCCTTGAAGGCGCCCGAAGGGATCGAGCTGAACTCGGTGAAGCTTCCCTGGCATGTCAGCTCCCGGGACAGCCCGTTTCCGATACAGTAATGGAAAAGACCAAAGTAGCCGGCTTGCGGCGTGTCCACGCCGTCACCGATCCAGTAGGGCTGAATAAAGCACACAACATTGACGATGGCAAACAGGATGGTGAAAATGGCCCATAGGACCCCGATGGCTCGAGAGTTGCGGACATAGTTCGTCTGGTAAATCTTGGCAGCTTCCGAGGCCGGTAGCATGGCTGCGGGAGTCCCGGGGACCATGCCTTGGTTGGAACTGTATTTGTGGCAGGACGCAGGCAGCGCAGAATCACGGTCCGCCCGTCACGGGATTCGATCGCTGGTCAGCCGCAGACGTAAGCGCACCGACAGCATCTGGAGAAGCTGGCCGGGGAAGATCTCAGTCGGAGCGAGGGTCGGAGATCCAACGCAGGAAAAAAAAAAAGACGCAGCCCGTGCACTGATTCAACCCTAAACGCTTCTCCCTTTTGTATTTTCCCCCTAACCGTGTGACATGCTCAGCGGCGCAGTTGAGACATCAGGTGTGACCCGCCTCTCTGCCGTGACACTCGCACCCCGGTCCGCACAGCACGGCGGACGTGATGAACGCATCACCGACAGGGAAACTCGTGGATCCAGGGCGACCGTTACGTTCTGCACCGGCTTCCCCCAAATTCAACACCAACTGGTGCACCGCTAAAATGACACGAAACTGTCGCTACGGGATAGTCATGTTCTTCGGCACGGAATCGGCAGGCGCCCCAACACGGCGATCAATCGCTCCAAAAAAAAATCTGTCTCAGCATCAGGCGCAGTCCCGGGGTTGCTACGGAGATAATGTCCAGCTTCCTCTGTCCGTGACGAGTAAGAGGCGAGCGAATAAATAACGGCAAATTAAGTCTGTGTTTTAGGTCATTGCGAGCGGTATGGTCTGGCGTTTAATCTGCCTACATTATAGCCACGCGTGTATTTTTTTCTCCCTAAAAATACCTGTATTGCAGGCAGTGCGCCTGTCATTACGGATCTGCCTTACAGTCCCGCTGGATCATCAGATCCTCATTTCCAATTCTGCTTCCACACGCCTGGCAAATGAGGAAGAATACGGAAACAGTGCCAAGCTTTGATTTATTAAGATGAAGATTTTTTAATTAAAATTCCGCTAAGGTTCTAACCGTAGCGCCGTTGAGGTGCCGGGAGGTGCGGGAACCTCTTTGGTCCGAGTCGCCGGCTTCGCGTCCGAAGCAGTCACTTGTTGTAAAGATGATTTGGGCGCCCTTCGCCCGGTGGTAATGTGGAGCTGCCCGTGATCCTGTCAGCAATCAGATACGACGGCAAGGCGGCCGCTTTTTGTCCGCTTTGTCCCCATCGGTACGAACCCGTGTGCATATGCGTGTGTCATGCTGCGCGCATCACTGCTGGCCGAGAGTGACGTCACCTGCACGGCGAAGGGGGGGAAATGCACCCGTGTGACAGGTGTCAGTCTTACTAGACAGCACTACTACAATAATCAATGTAGTCATTTCATTGTGTGGATTATATATCACTTATAATGTGTAATATTTCCCGCGAATAATTATTCACATGAACCCTTTCCCCGTCCTTTGGGGAGCCAATAAGCTTATTAACACCTAGTAGGCTACTGGTAGACGGAGAACCTTCAATCACAAATGGCGGGTTAAAATGGTCAAGCATGTCATTACAACAGACTTGATATCCTCGTAGTTTTTAAAAGCAACAGAAATCTAAAGTTCTTAGAGAGGAATATTCATTTTATTCAACTATAAAAAGGAACCCTTTACACTTCATAGCTAGAAAATGTAGCACGAAATAATCTTAGAATATAGCAATATTTATGTAATATTTAACAAATAAACCATTTTATATAGTCCAGTTTTTGACAATGTAAGTCTAAGTACCCGTTAATTGCTCGATTACCAAAATCATGTTAGCATCAATGGCCAAGCCAGAAATCACAGCGTGGGTGGGCCGGCAGAAAAAACAGATACAGGCCGGTCCCAAAACAATTCACTTGGCGAAAAAATCATGCCATAGACTCAACTAAATACTTGTTTTTCAGTTTTTAAATGCCCGTGGCATTACAAGACCAAATGAACAAAGAGAAAGAAAAATGCGTCGGCCCCTCGAGGGCCCTTCTCCCCGCACACACACGCCTGTCAGGTGCCGTCGCTTGATCTCAGTGCGGGGCTCGCTGTGAGCGCTGAATGTGTGGGGCTGGGCTCCATCTGGGCCGCTGAATGTGCGGGGCTGGGCTCCATCTGGGCCGCTGCATGGCCGCCGCCACCGTAGGTTACCATATTTTGGGAAGAAAGATTAGAGGGCTGGCAGTCATTAATCTTCTTGGTATTACGTTTCTTGATTTAGTCCCAATATAAATTGCAAAATTTAGGACCGATACTTCTGTCATCTGCCTATTCATCCATCCATCCATCTATCCACCCATTTCGAAAAACAAAAACGTAATTAGGCCTATTTTATCTAGCATTGCAGCCAGGGGCCAGAAATTGTGGGTCCTTTGGTAAAATGTCACCTAGGGCCTCCTTGGTAGGTTTTGTCCAACGGGGGTCTCGGTAGATTTTACCCGAATTACGTAGAAACACACTCAAAGAGACTGTAAGAGAAGTAAAGACCAGCAAAACATTTGTGTTTTAAACTTAAGCCAAACCTTTAATTTTGGGCCACCTCCAGCCCAGAGCCTCTGGGGATGAAGCTGATTGCGGCTAATAAAGTAGAAGAACATTAAGAGGTTCCGTACCTTGAGAAGAATTATGACGTACTGGATACATTTTTTATATTAGTGGGCTTTTGGCCAAATGCTTATTCTTTTTATTTTAATTAAAAGCTAAGTCGAATGATGGGTAGTTATAAGAAAAATGAAAAAAGTTTATTTTACATAACGCTACAGCAACTTAAAACTTTGTTTTGCCCATGGCCAGGGAAGGTTTTGGTAAAGACTTCAGCTCCCAGAATTCATTAATAGAATCGAATTGCGATAGGTCAAAAAGTAGGAAGTAGTTGTAGACTCGGCAGAGGAAGGCTGTGATTGGCCAGTATGTAGGAAGTAGATTGTGATGAGACTATTAAGGCGCGCGAAAGATCGCTCGTGCGCTGACTTAAAGTAAGTATTATGTTTTGTCCTCCAGTGAAACGTAAGCATTTAAAATAAAGTTATCAAAGTCGCTTATGCTCGAAACACTATACAGTAGTATTCAGCATTAGTGTCGGTGTGTAACTATGTTAGCGTTAGACTAAGTTGCACAAAATATAAAGTGTGTGAAAGTTATGAAATGTGTGCTGTCGGTTTGTTCCTCTGTGATATGGTTGTGTTGCATAGGAATTTAGTCCTTGAACCAATATCTCACGGAAAATGTTGCATATTTCACGTTTTACCTGCAATCCCAGCGCGTGAAGGGGGTGCTGGTACATGCTCGCATCCTTTCGCCGCGTTTTTTGGGGGGGGGCTGTAAAACTTGGCGTTTTACCTCAGGATGCCTGCGGAGCTTTGGCAGCAGGGCTACTCGGAGGCGCAGCTGCGTCTGGTGTCGGAGAAGGTGCCTTGCAGAGAAGCGCAGGCTGCCGCGTTGCTTGCCCTCTTCGGAGAGGTGAGCTCGTTCCCGATCGGTCGCAGTATCACCGCAGACCGCGCTGCATGAATGACTGCGCCTCGTACAGCGACATAAATTAAATGATTCAGCAGTTTTGCGCATGTTTTCTCCCATCCCTCTGTTTAATTTAACGGCATGCCCAGTCAGGGTTTCCGTCATGTGGCGCCTGTCCCGGTGGGAGCACCTGCCGTGTCCGTCCAACACGGGTCACACGCTACGATGTGTCGTACAAATATTGTGCTAAAATATACGGAGATCTTGGCATCCGCCGATTGCGCGGTATGCTCGTAGTAAAAAAATAAATAAATAAATCTTTCCTTGCAGCCAGATCATTATAGCTACCCGTCTATCTTTATCTACGCTCACCGAGCCATGGGGAAGAGTCACGTGACACTCACCCTGCTGAGGGAGCTGCAGGTGAGAGATGCGCTTGGCTCCAGATGCACTGGCAGCTTCTGAAAGCGCTGCTAAACTTGGAAGGTGACATTTTTAAAAGTATGACTCTTGCAAGTGTCTGGTTTATTTGAGGCTTATTACTGTGTCAAGTAATGTGTTGAATATATGAAGAAGAAGCCCCCCCCCTTAAGCCTGTTCTGGTGGTTTCTCTGCTTCCCCTCTGTCCCCCGCACAGATGCCCCATGTGGTGGTGAGCTGCGTCGAGTGTGTGTCTCCCGGCCTGCTCTTCGAGCGGGTGCTGGGTTCCCTCTTTGGCTCATCGGCCGTGACCCTGTCCCGCAGCCCCTCCCTGTCCGATTTCGTGCGCCTGTACCGCCAGCTGTGCGCGGAGGATTCAGCCAAGCACACGCGATACATCGTGAGTGTGCCCAAATCCACCCCCGCAGTCTCCCTTTCAGGCCCAGCTTGGCTTTCAGATTTGCGGCTGTTTCGCACGACAGTCGTGCAGTATTCATGGGGACCACAATACGGCGCAGTCCGTGTCTGGGGTCCAGCTTCTGCACTCTTCCAGTGAGGTGCTCTCGCACGTGCGTCATGCTCCCTGAAGCCTCGCTTTATTTGATACTGAAATTAGGATATTTAAGCAAGACACAGGGACGCTTGACGGTGCTGTGGTTTGTGCAGACCAGGGTTTGATTCCCCGCCTGACCTTTGTGTTTGCATGTTCTCCACGTGTTACGGGATTTCGTCTGTGTTTTGTTATCCCCTACAGTCCAAAAACATGCTATAGGTGCATTGGAGTTGCCAAATTGCTCATAGGTGTGAATGTGTGTGTCCATCGATTGGTGTCCCATCTAAGGTTATTCTCTGCCTTGGACCTTAGTGTTTTTGATGAACCCCCTCTGCTTCTGTTGTGAAATATAACAATGTGTGTTTGAGATCAGGTCTTGGACCGGGCGGAGGTCTTGCGGGACATGAGCGCCAATCTTCTACCTGGCTTTCTGCGCTTACAGGAACTGGTAAGAACCACTGCCCCCGCCCCCCCGGGCGTGTGTGAATAGGGGAGGGGGGGTGGGGATGCAGGCAGGTTTTAATGGAGCCTTGAAATGTTATCCAGTTGTCCTGGGCTGTTTACGGGGATGGCGTTGAAGCGCGAGTGTCACTCACTGGCCACGGCTGACACCAGCCCACAGACCCTTTGCTTTATCCTCAGAATTGGTATGTGAGGCTGACGCCTTTTTTGCACATTAAAAACGGGGCTAAATTTATCTCTGTTCTCGGGCTCTGCCAGCTCTCTCCTCTTCAGTGACGTGCGGTTCAGCCGCCCAGCGATGATGACTAATGATCACTTTTTAATTCAATTACAGTAATTAACTCAAAATACCACAGCAGAGCCGATCTGCTCTGCTGTCCGAGGGCAGGTAAGCCGCGGCTTGGAGGAGACAAATACGTAAATGTAGCCCTTCTCTCCTGTAAAAGCCATCATCTGTGATTGATAATCCCCCCCCCAGTGTGGGAGCCCTAGAAAATCGCAGTGATCGCGGAGTGTGCAGTCTTTATTATTTTTAATACCTGTGGTTTCGAGAGCTTCCCAGAAATGCAGTTATGTAAGTTTCCCATTTGATCGGCGATGCTGCTCATGTGAATCTCGGAGGCTGCTCTGATATATTTTTAATGGGCCGCCTGCATTAAAATTCTGCTGGTGTATGGAGCTGAGTGCAGGAATATCATTACTGTGGTGTGTGAAGGTATTCGGAGTTCCGACGTGTGAAGCGGTGCGTGCGCGTGTGTGTGTGTGTGTGTGTGTGTGTGTGCTCGCTCGCGCGTGTGTGTGCTCGCTCGCGCGTGTGTGTGCTCGCTCGCGCGTGTGTGTGCTCGCTCGCGCGCGTGTGTGTGTGTGCTCGTGCGCGTGTGTGTATGTGTGTGTGCTCGCTCGCGTGTGCGTTTTCTCCTTTGTTGCCAAAAACCCCACAAGACTCCTTTGACATGTGTTAAACATCTAGATTTGTGAAGAATGAGACCACAAGGGGCGCCTGGCCCAGAACAACGTGTCAGGAGGGGGGTTGGGGGGGGGAATGAAGCATTTCCCTGGATGAGCAGTGGGGATGTTATGTTTAGATTTCTTAAAGTCAGCAGTAAATAAAACCAGCAGTGAGCTACAGACGCTCGGGCGGAGCTGTCTGAGGTATGATGGCATGATGGATGTGTCGCCCCCTGCAGGTGGAGGATAACGTGACAGTGATCCTGCTCAGCGAGATTGTGTGGGACAAGTTCAGGCCCAGCACAGGCTGCTTTGAGCCCTTGCAGCTACACTTCCCTGATTACAGTAAAGGTGTGTGTGTGGGGGGTGGGGCACCTTTGGCACCCCCAGCTTCACCTTGTACCCCTGCCTCAGGCCCCACCTGACATCATCATTTTGTTGACGGGCCCCAGTCCATCCTTGAGCTTCCTCCTTCAAACCAAGGCGAACTTGATGGTTGTGCTTCATCCCAGCTTGTCTCGATGCATGGGGGCGTCTGCCAGACGGATGCTGCTGGTTTTCTTGGATCCCCTCGGCCTTCCCACCATGGTCTAGCCTGTTGCCGTGGCAGCAGCATCCCTGTTTTATAGTAGTGGGGCGTTTTGCTTGGCTCACACTGGGGTCCTGGGAGGTCCAAATACCGTCCTGGGAGGGTAGCCACAGAGGCTAGTGCTGTGTTCCGCATCTCGATGAACGCGTGCGTTGCTGCGTTTGGCTGCTGTGTGTTGCCGTGGTAACCGAGCATCTCCCTCAACCCCCCGCCACCCCCCTCAGCGGAGTTGCAGCAGATCCTGGCTCAGGACAGCCACCCCAGCTACTCCGCGGAGCTTTACGCCTTCTACGTCAACATCCTGCTGGGGGTCTTCTACTCGGTCTGCAAAGACCTGAGGGAGCTCCGGCACCTGGTGAGCGAGCCGTTTATACACACACGCACACACGTGCGCACACACACACACACACACGCAAACTCTGGGTGCAGAGTTTTCTCTTCAGTGCCAGTCAATGCATTCACAGTGGAGTATGGGGGAGGTACTGTATGGCTCAGTGGGTTAGGTGTCTGTGCCTGTGATTGCAAGGTTCAAATCCCTTGGTCTGTAGATGGATTTCTTGGCCCATGAGTGAAGCTCTTCACCTCCAGTTGCTGCAGGAACTGTCTAATCCAGCTTTCGCAATTGTGCGTCACTTGGTACCAGTCAGGTTTGGACATGCCAAGTTGCCTACAAAGGAGAGTGATGGCGTATGTTGTATCACATGACCTGGCCACCTGACCTAAGCACAGTAAAGATGGTTTTGTTGGAGTTTGACCTGAGTGAATGAAAAGCGCCAATTGAGTGCTCAGCATGTGGGACCTCCTTCGGGACGGCTGGAAAAGCATCCCAGGAGGCCACCTCATGAGACTGGACAGGGTCACAGTCCCTGGAGCAGTTGGAGTTAAGGGCCTTGCTCAAGGGCCCAATGGTGGGATCACTGAAAGCCAACCCAGGGATTTGAACCGGCAACCTGAGTCCCAACCCACAGAGTTGCCCCCCAATATTTTTTTTAGACTTTTTTTTTTTTTTTTTTTGGTTGGTGAATAATCCCAAATGTTTTATAGTTTTGATGTCTATTCTAAAACGTAAAGAATGGAACATACAAACCTTTCTATGGGTAGGTGTGGCCGGACTGTTGACTGGTATTGTAAATCTAAAAATGTCAGTGTATTTTTGTGGTGAAATGACCTGTCACTGTATCTGTAACGTGACCCATCCACTAGCCTGACAGCATCACTGACCTGTGTTTGGGGTTTCTGACCCTCTCCCCTGTGTGGGCCAAGAGTGTCTCAGAGGCCATTAACGAAAGATGAGGTTTGGTCTCTTCCTGACTGGAACTGGCACCCTCTTCCTGTCCCGTGCAGCTCAGATTCCATCCTTCTGTCTGTTTTTTCCAATCCAATTTGTCTCTCTCCCCTCAAACAGGCGGCGCTCAACTTTCAAAAGTTCTGTGAGCCTCTGGAGAAAGGAGAAGGTGAGGAGAAGCAACCCAGTGTGAGCGGCCGCTAAGGAAACGCGTGCCGTGTCAGCCAAGCGTTAGCGGCCGCTAAGAGAACGCGCTCCGTATTAGCTTGGGCTCTTCTGCACCCTGTCCCCCACCCCCACCTTTGGCCTTCCTACTTTCCTGTTCTCAGTCTGACTGAGTGGTGTGTTGTTGGGTCCTGAAAGACTTTCGGGGCAAGCCTTGGGGTCAGAAGTGGACCCATCTGGTCATTTGTTCACATTATGCAGTGGAGGAGAGCGACACCCACAAGCTGTGGAGGAACATCGAGCCGCATTTGAAGAAGGCCATGCAGACCGTGTACCTGAGGGAGGTGTCCAGGTGGGGGCGCTCCTGAGTCTTGGTGTGTATGCGAGAACGTGCCTGCCCATGTGCCTAACCTGACTGCTCCGGTGTTACAGCTTTCAGTGGGAGGAGCAGCTGAAGCAGGACGGCGAGACACAGAGCCTGAGAGGTGTGTGGGTGTCCCGCCTGATGCATGCAACTCTCCGGCGTCTCTCTGGGATACAGGGGGTGCGGTTGCACCCCTTACCGGTCAGAGGGAAATGCTACTTGAACATATTAAGTTATATAACATGAAATTATATTGTAAAGTTATACAGTGGTACCTCTGTATATGTCTGCTTTGGAAGTCCAACTTGGTGTATGTCCTGTTTTGACGCGGAAAAATTTTGCTTGGAATACAACTTGCGTGCTAGAACTTGTATGGGTCAAAATGAGTCATGACACCGCGCGCTACCCTTGTTTACCTCTACCTTCATTTATTTAATCTAATTGCTTTTCTATTTATGTATTTTAGTATTAAGCAGTTTTCAAATTATTTTATACAACTCCATCGATGTATAATATGCCAATAACAATAGGATTTTTTTTCATGGGAACAGATTAATCATTTTCCCTTTATTTCTTATGGGAAAAATTAGTTTGGTATATGTCCTGTTTGGTATAAGTCCGAGGATCTGGAACGGATTAAGGACGTATACCGAGGTACCACTGTGTTTGAAAACATGGCACGTGTTACTCATT
The DNA here is from genome assembly GCA_026781065.1 of Mormyrops boulengeri. Classification (NCBI taxonomy): domain Eukaryota; kingdom Metazoa; phylum Chordata; class Actinopteri; order Osteoglossiformes; family Mormyridae; genus Mormyrops; species Mormyrops boulengeri. The sequence goes on along the minus strand of JAODLD010000001.1, from coordinate 2,663,148 downwards.
ATGAAGGGTGTTTTGAATGATATATTTAGTAAATAATTCTCATCTAAATAATCATTTTAAATAGCTATTTTAATAATTATTTAAATTACAATTTAAATACAGTGGTGCCTGCGGTTCATGAATACTGTGGTCTATGAACAGTTTGGTTTGCGGCCAAAAATTTAGTGAAATTGCATTGGTTCACGTACAAAATTTGGTCGATGAACAGATTCCTCGACCAGATTCCTTTTTTTATACTAGTGTAGCACCGGTGGGGCGTATGTCCCAGCATGCCCCACGTGCAATTGGAAATAGAAGGACCACAACAGGCACCCAACGAGCACCAAAACCAAATACACAGATGGGAAACACAAGGTTGTCAGACGCCGAACTGCAAGATGCACACACGGTGGAAGATTTACACATGCTAAATACACGCGAGGATTGGACCGGGTACACAAGACACGGGTAAACACGCACGCGACAATAGGGAAATGCAACCATTAATATTAACAACAATACAAGGGTTATGGACTGTTAATAAAGAGCATGATTTCCCCAGGAAGCAAATCTTCACTGTCCCACTGTGCTCCCGCGATGCCGCAGTCCGCCCATCGCCACACTATATTGTGTTTAACGTTTTTACTATAAAAACCAGAAAATGAACAAACAAAAAGATTCTGATGTTTTAGCCTAATTCTAAGAGATGATGCAGCAATGCATCAAGGGATGACTGAGCAATGAAAATCAAGCTTTTTTTATACCCATCAAAGGACGAGGGAACTATGAAAAAACACAACGTTACTCGTTTAACGTTTGTTTTTTTGGACCAAGGTAAATCCTGAAAAACTGAAACCGCGGAAACATGGGGGTGACTAATTCATTCCCACGATATATCATAACGTGGCCACAATATACATAATTTTTATCATTCTGTTATGAGCGGGGCTCTGTTCCGCTGGTGGTATAAGAACAATGAAAGAGCAGCCACATGAATAAAGTACGCTAAGTTTAGCTACAGCTAACACTATGTGGTGAACGTTATCCTGAAGTTAGGAGAGCTCATTTAGGACTTTGGGAAATCAGGATGTAATGCAGCCCCAGATTGGAACTGACCAAATGTGGTTATAAATAAGAATTCAATCAACTAGGTGAGATCGATCTGTTGTAACTTATTTTGCAATGTAACCAATAAGATGTTATGTTTTGTTAAGAGCCCGCCCACTGAGTTTGATGCGTGACTTTGACAGATAATTACAGTATAATGGTTGCTGGTATCATTTAAATGGTCATTGAAACCATTTAAATAACAATTGAAAATATAATTTAAATAAGCATTAAATTGATGTTTCTAAATAATTATGTAAATTACAAATCGTCATTTCAATCATTTAAATGACATTCATTTATTGAATATTGGGGAAAAAAAAGCACTCTCCATAAGTCATGTCAGTAATGTGTTATAAATGCTTTTACTGTCTGTTTACTAATGTGTTTTTCTGGGTGAATGACTGGTTGGGTTCCCTCACCCTGCACATGCTGGGAGAAAAACCCAGAGCTACCTGTGTCACAGGAGACCAGCCTGTCCTGTGTGTGTGTGTGTGTCCACCTCGGTTGTGTGTGTGTGTGTGTGCGCGCTCACCTCGCTGGTGTGTGTGTGTGTGCGTGTGTGTTCCCCTCGCTTGTGTGTGTGTGTGCGTGCGTGCTCACCTCGCTGGTGTGTTCTGCCCCCTAGGCCTGTCCGCCCACGCCCACGTCGAGCTGCCATATTATTCCAAATTCCTGCTCATAGCCGCCTACCTGGCCTCCTACAACCCGGCTCGCACCGACCGCCGCTTCTTCCTTAAGGTGAGCCTTGGGGGGGGGAGGGGGGTCAGGGGTGGTCTGGGGGCTCATCCTCTCTAGGGGGGCTTCCGGGGTGATTGCAAAGTCTGTCATTGCGTATGGGGACCGATGCTCTCGTCTCCTTCACAGCATCATGGGAAAATTAGGAAGACAAGATTTTTGAAGAAACATGAGAAGGTGAGAGTCCTGTCTTCAGATTGATCTCCTGTGTGGAGCCTGGTTTAATGCTGCTGCTCTCCCTGTCAGACCAGTAACCACCTGCTAGGTCCCAAGCCCTTTCCCCTGGACCGGCTGCTGGCCATCTTCTACAGTGTGGTGGACAGTCGCGTTGCTCCCACGGCCAGCATCTTCTCCCAGGTCTGGTTAATTTTTAATATGCAACTTTTTAGGGAATGTTATGCTAGGCATGCCTGATCCATGTCCAGCTCTTAACTGATCCAGTAACTTAGAAAACGCATCATTTCTGAAGTGCTGGAAGAGATGTAGTGCTGTGGTTTGTGTCCACCAGGGGGCAGCACAAGTTCACGAAAAAAAGTGGCTGGAAACGGTTTAAAGCTGCATGTGATGTCTGCAAAGAGACATTTCAGTGTGCAGTCTGAATCTGCGATGTGTCAGGTCGTGATACAGACGGAAAGCAAAATGTCCTTTCGCACTGCTCAGTATAAGCCATTGTTTAGGCCTGGTGACTTTGTGGCGAGATTGTTTGAATGGCGTGGTGCACATCTGGGAACTGAGAGTGTCGTCTGGACCCAGTGTGGTTACTCTGGTAGGATATCCTGCTTTGAAATCCAAACCCCAACCTGAATCACAGCCCACGTGAACATCAGATGGCCCTCGGGGCGGTAGAGTCGGGCTAGCAGGACAAAGGTTGGTGTGATGCACAGGTGCTTCTGAAGCAGGACCTGCCTCGGGAAGCCGGGTGCTGATTCTTCACCTCCTGAGCCACACGCCATCTCCAGGTGACCCAGGGGGGAGAGGCTTACCCCCACTTTATCCCCTGGGCTTGGACGTTTGTCGTAAGGCTCGTGAACAAATTAAACGGGCAATTAACTGAGGGTACAGCCTCCTTCATTTGTGCCCAAAACAAAATCGTGAATCACGGCGGTTTGTTTTTATGGTTCCTGATTGGGAGTGTTTGGTCTTGCGTGGAGACTCTTCGATGTCTCGGGGCTGGACGTCACCCAGTCGCGTTGGCGTCCCTCTGAAATCTGGAGAATCTTCCCACCCGTTCTGTTCTGATGCTGAGAAGTTGTTCATGATCTGTTGATCTTCAGGGTAATAGCATTTTTCCACATTCTGTTTATGGGGTGCAAGTACTGTTGTGATAGTTAGTTCTCCTCTCTGGACACTAGGTGGCAGTGTTCAGCCATTTGGTTTGGGCTCACAAACTAATCTGAGTCCCGTTGCCTCTAAGCTATTCTGTTATGCTCTGCTTTCTTGTTTGACAGATTTCAGCTCGTACGTTCCTGTCATACATAAATGTATATAAGTGTTCGCAGGAGTTTATAGTAGCGCCGGAGATGATGGTATTCTGTCCCTGAGGGTGAATAATCACGTGGACTGATTGCCTGGGGGGGTGTATGGGTTTCTGTGCGTGTGCGTGTCTCGGGGTGTGTCAAAGCCGCAGTCCAGCTGTGTGCTGAGAGCATGCTGGGCCATACAGCCATCTCTACTCCTCCTTTGTCCATTCACGAAGCACCCTGTAGCTCACCAGCAGTCCGGAGGGCCCAGCGGGGGGGCCGAGTGCCTGGCCGGGCGTCTCGTGATGGGAGCGGCTAACGGGCTGCTGTGCCGTGCCGGTCCACGCCAAGCCGTGCCACAGGCGTCCGGCTCTCGCCTCTCCTCTCTCTCATCCATTATTGAACCTGTTTCTCTTTCGCCGGCTCTCGGCATAAAGACGGGGAGCAGACCTGCTGAATTTTTAATGCCCTGCATGAAATATGTATCCCAGTCGAGGCGGCAGGCCCGGACTTGGGGGGGGGGGGGGGGGGGTTGGGGTTGGGATTGGGAATGCTTGTGGTATTTTACAATTAAACGGTTACCCCATTTCTTAAAGTTTGGCCGCTGCAAATTCCTTAAGGACGTT
>JAODLD010000001.1:2607664-2629764 GCA_026781065.1 Mormyrops boulengeri | reverse complement strand
GTGGGCGGGCTGCCCTGTGCCCCCCCCCGCCGCCGCTCGTGGCCCGGCGCCCCCCGGGGGGCCGTCGGCCCGCGGGGGCCCCGTGCAGCCGGTCGGCGCCCGGCCTGGATTGTTCCCTTAATCCCCACTCTGGTCCTGCCAGACACACAAAGAGGGCAGCAGACTGTCGGGGGGGGGGCTGAACCGGCCTGCGGATCACTCGGCTTCCAGTTGCTGAGCAGAGCCCAGCCATGGACCTTTATACGCTGCTGACACGCATGTGGTCTTGCCCCAGTCCCTCCCCAGTCCCACTTCCTGCTCGTTCCTTTTACAACTCGTTCTCCACAAGGTGTTTTCTTCTGAATTAATTCGTTTCCTCACGGGAGCCCCTCCCTCAAAGCCCCCGCATCCTGTTAAACACGGAGAGATATCTCCAGTTCCTTCCAAAGCGGTCCGTTAATAGCACTCTTGTCCAGCCTCACCCGTGGCTCCCCAATTCCCGGTTTTCCTTGATTTTTTCCCTTCCTGGATCCTTGAGGTCTTCCTCCATGGGGTTCGACGGGATTCTGAGGTTTTTAATCGCTTACTGGGGACCTGCCGTTTTTCCCATAATGCCTTGCTGCACACCTCCTCACATTGACTAGCTGTCTGCCATTTGGTGATTCTGTTTGACATATCCCAGGGTTAGGGCTGCTGCCCCCCACACCCTCCTTTAATGCCAGTCCTTGTTAACATCCCTCCCCTGGGATTTTCATCGCTGTGGAGGCATCTTGTCATAATAAGGGCTTTTGCCGAGAGGCAGACAGCCATTACACTGTCTGTGTGTACCTTCCGGGAGGTACTTTGTCTCGTCTCTGTTGCTCTTCCTCTTCAGGGGCTCTAATAACATCCAGGAAATCCTGGCTGTCTGCATGAGGGCCTGCTTGCCAGCGCTCCTTTTTTTATAAAAAAAGAAAACATTGATCAGTGACACAGCAATGAGCTGGGCGACGAGTCCCCTGTGTGTGAAATGATGGACTGAACTCTTTGGCGTTTGCTGCATCTCTCACCCAACCTCTTTCATCCCTTCTTTTCCAGTGACAATCTCCACCAGCACATTCTTCGACGGCCTGCTGGTCACAGGGCTCTATACGTCGGCCACCGTCCAATCGGGTCCCATCCCTGCTCCTGCCGCCTTCGGATTTGGTGAGTCCCTTGTGACATCACAGCAGCACCTACCAATCGGAGACCGGGGTTCGTTACACAGTGCATGAGTTGGGATTCCCTTATTTAAATGTCTGCCATGCTCAGCTCATTCCGTTAACAAATAATCAGTTAGGAGACAGGAACTCAGTGTGTCAGTGCTCATAGTGGAACATCTGCTTTCCTGCTCGTCTCTATTCCTTTCCCTCGTTCCCCGACTCCACCCTGCCTTTGCGAGAAGGGGCCACAGGCTGGGTGAGGGCCCCTTTTCTCACCCCGCCCACGGACACAAGCAGCTTTGTGTTGGTGCCTTTGGGCCCCGGCTGTCGGCCCCCACTGGGCCTGACAGCTAGTGATCGATGAGGAGTGGGACCCGCTTTTGGGGTCGCCTCCGACATTCTGGCAAACAAGCCCGTTTACGGCTTAAATAGACCCCACTGACTCCAGTCTGGCCCCTGCCCTCAAAGTGGAAACAGGCACAGCGATTAGTTAACGGCTCCTAGAACTATCCGGGGCATTGGCCTCCCTCCCAGCCTGCGGCGGATTCTCAGACAAGCCTCGGATGTCATGGAGGACGTGGGAGCGGCGTGAAAGGGTTGGGACGTCACAGGCCGTGGTGCAGGTGGTAGCCTGGCTCTGTGACCTCACCTGCCAACACCATTCTGGGTCCCCCGGCCCCCCGTTTCCCTCTGCAGGGGGATTCCCCACGTGACCCACTACCCTGTGACTCAGCAGAGAGTCTGGCGTATCAGACGGCCCCCGGGGAGCCCCTCGTGGGCGTGTGGCCTGCCTGAACGCCGTATGCATTGCCCGCTCTCGCCGGGGGTGCGGGCGGCGGCGGCGTCCCGTTCCGTGTTTTCCGCGCCAGCGCAGTTAGACGGAAAACCGCTCCTGTTTATAGCTGGCAGACTCCGCGGCCCGGGAAGACCTCCAGCTTTTTTGGAGCCGCGGCGTGTGGAATTCCGTCATCACTGCCTTTGCTCGGGCGCCTGGAGCGGCCCGTTTGCCGTGAGCTCGTGTCTCTTAACGCTGACCATCCTGATCAGGATCTTCAGTACCAAGGCGTTGACCCCACACCGATCCCACAGGTCCCTTCCACTTACGGACCCCCTTGGACACCCCCGCCCCACAATGATCAGATATTCAGGGTCCCTCTGTGTTATTTTGAACTCCACCCTAGTTACCCATGATTCCCCTTGTGTCTCGGAAGTCACAGAAATTTTAGGAAAATTGAAACCTTGTTTTTTTTCTTTGCCAAGTAAGACATGCAGGATTCTCCAGCCCATTAATTTCCCTGTTCCCTTGCACTTGTTATGCCGTTTCCCTCCATAAACAGGCCTGGCTGTCAGTGTGAGGACCACCTGAAATACTTCACTGCATTGCACTGCATCTTTGCCACATCTGTTGTTGTCACTTGTGCTTGGAGGCTTTCTGAATTTTCGAAATGACACGACCTCTCTCTGGATTTCTGCCTCGCGTTCTGTGTTGGGGGGTTTCTCGGGAGCTTATTCGCGAGCCCTGTGTGTTATCGCAGCCCTCCCGCCCACCCCGAACCGACAGGGAGCAGGCGTCCGGGGGCCTAGGCGAGAGTGTGTGGCCCCCTTCGTCCTGCGCGTCGCCGAGCCTGTCGCTGCTGCGTGACTGCGGCAGAGAGCCGCAGAGAGCCCCGCATTCCCAGATCCTCAGCCAGGGTGGAGTACATCGCTACTGACCTTTTCCTCTGTCGTTTTTTTTTAAATATGAACACGTCAGAAAGCCCTTGTGCCTCGGCGAACAGGAGCACAAGATGCGGGCATGTGGGAAGCCACCGGCTCCTTAATTGGGGATTTTCAGTTGGTGACCGTTTCTGAACACGCGTTCGAGTTTGACGTTCAACGGCGTAGGAGCGAGTTTGATTTTCATAATTTAAATACAAAGGTCTATTTACTGTGGGGATGAATGAAGCCAAGTTAAATATCCGGTTTCTACTCCCCTGTTGATGTTAAAGGCTTTGGGGGCCTATTGACCAGGGATTAGAAGAAGATGCTGTGGTGAGGCATAGACGCCTCCTTGGGGAGTCTTGCACCATATTTCAATAAAATAAAAACAAGTTGTAGTCGTATTTTTATACCATTCTTATTTTCTCCCAAATCTTGTGGTATTTCTCATAGTTCTTCCCTTCAAAACACGGTATCCATGAGCCCTCTGGGCCTGCGGTGGCGGTCTGCACGGCTTGATGTGCACAGCTATGTGCAGGGCAGTCACAATAAGTAAATACGACACCAGCAGGTGGGTGGACGGCCAGGGGGGGCTTCCTCAGCCACGCTTCAGGGGAGCCTTGAAATGAGACAATGTTCCAGAAATGCGAACCTGAGGCCTGTGGCAGGGGCTCGACTTCCCGAAAAATAACCGAGGTGCACCTAAACTGGGCGCCGGTCGGGATGGCGGCGGCGGATAAGAGTGCTGCGGTAATTAACGCAGCGGGAAACGGGCGTACAATTAGTTGCCGCCGTCCGGCTCACACGGTTTACGGAACATAGGCGTTTCCCATGGTGTTGGCAGTCTGGGGCTATGGAACCATATTAAACAGTCGGGGGAATAAAAAAGAGCTGGCAGTGGGAGACGGGGGGAACGAGGAGATGCGGGTTTGGGGCGGGAGCCAACCGGGAATGCAGAGAAGAAGTGTGTGTCTGTCTGTGTGTGTATGAGTGGGTGTCTGTGTGTGTGTGTGTGTGTGTGTTTGTGTGTGTTTGAGTGTGTAAGTTTGTGTGTCTATCAGTCTGTGTGTGTGTGTCTGTCTGTTTATGTGCTTGTCTGTCTGTATGAATGTGTCTGTCTGTGAGTGTGCATGTGTCTGTGTATGTCTGTATGTGTCTGTGTGTGTGTGTGAGCTGGGGGGGGGGTGGTGGTTTCGCTGAGGGCCAGGCCGTTGGGGATCATCCTGAAACACTTCCCCAAAAGCAGCGGTGCTCGGGGACTCCTTCCCGGGGGGCTGGTGCCCAGTGGCTGGTCCCCCCAGGTCCCCTCTCGTTTGCAGGTCTCTTATCCCTCCTCCATCCCTGTTTTCTTTTGCATTGCTTGGTCGCTTCCTCAGAGGCATAGTAAGAATGCGGACCCCGCTGATGTCTCTCAGCTGACAGGCAGCAATCGATGTTGGTTTGTGTCAGGAGACACGAATGCCACAGAGTCAGGCAGCAGGGAGGAGACGAGGGGGGGTTTGTGGAGTACATGTGTCACACACGTCAGTGACACCGTTACCCCGGCAGTGGGGGAATAGGGAACGCCGACCCCTGTGGACACGGATCGCCAGGAATGTCATGTCATCCGGGAACACGGCGCCCTGACAGGGAGACCTCTGCTTGTTCACTTGTGGCTCAGGGTGGGGATGTGGGAGAGTGTCTCCACTGATGGAGGGAGTGAAGGAGGCTTTATTGAATTAATGGGGGCCTTAACAGGGGTGGGGGGGCAGAGGAAGGAAAACAGACAAGAGTTTTGAGATGTTATGTTGGCAAGAGGTGGCTGGTGTGTGGCTCAGTGGGGTGGGGCACAGTGCCTGTGATCAGGAGGTTGCCAGTTCAAATCCCAGGGTGAGTAGAGAGATGTTACTGTTTGGTTCCAGAGTAGGGCCTTTAACCCCAGGATGGGACGAATCGTCTGGTCACGCTCGGTCATTCTGCCCCCAGTTGCCCCTCTTTCTGTAAGTACAATGAATTATCTTCTTTAGGGGTAGAGCCACTAAATGCCGGGCTCTCCCTCCACACAGCGGCCGCCGGGTCTTAATACCCCCTCAGCTGGTCCGCTTGGTGCCCTTAATATCGGCATCATCTGTGACCCTCTCCGCCACTGCGTGCTTGCCCATGCTTATGCTTGTGCTTACTCACACCCACACGCAGTGGATCGGGGGAGGAAGGGGGCTTCCTGTTCACTTAGTAATTGACCCTTTTTCTCTCCAAAGTCAGGTGAAACTCTCAGAGAACGTGCGTGATGTGTTTCTGATTGAAATGCAAGTTACTCACAGCAGGTGGCGTAGTAGTTAAAGTTGCCTGTATTACCAATGGTTTAGAGCTTCACTGTAAGCTGAGTGTGTGAATTGCAGTGAAATATCTAGCTGTTTAAATGAGAAAACATGGTAAATCATCTCATAAATATTTCTGTAAACATAAATAAGGAGTAGAGGGGAGACAGAATCCATTTTACTGGGGAGAGGAGGTTGTGAGGAGGAAAAGAGATGGAGAGATGAAAACAGACTTAAGGAAATAAATAAGGGTGTGAATGACAGTTCAAGAGAGAAATGGAGAGATATATGTATGTGCAGAGATGAAGGGGCAGAATGTGCTCTTCCTGCCAGTGGGACTTCATGCACATTGCAGCTTTGATCTGCATGGCTCCTCCGTCTGGCTCGCCTGCATACGCCTGCACATACACACAAGCCCCACACACACACGCCTGCACACACGCACACATGATCACAGCCAGCTCAGCTCACACACGGGCAGGCAGCACTATAGAAACCGGGTTTGTCGGGTCCTGGACGGCTGGCGGCCCCCAGATTAACCGCCTCTTCCTCTCTGATCGCCACCGTGTCGCCCCGTGTTGGTGCCAAGTGGCCGGCACAGATTGCCGAGTGTTGACTCAGGCTCCGGCACATGGCAGCTTGCCCCACCCCACCCCCCCCAAAGCCCCAGGACCCAAACAGGTGGCTGGACATTTGTCTGCTCTCGTGGTCCAGCAGGCCAGCCGGGCCCCGTTTCATCGGTCCCGGGCCATGGGCCTCCCTTCGGGCTGGTCCCGCCATGCCACGCTGCCCCCCTCCCCCGTGACAGCCCCTCTCTCACCCTCGCCCTGGCCGGCATCGCTCCGTCCTTCCACTCAGCATCTCGCCACATGTGGGTGCTTGTTCAGGTCCGCAGGGAGGCAGGAGACACCTCACTGGGGAGTGCGGCCAGCCAGATCGGGGGTGTAAGGAGAGGGGGAGGCCTGTATCGGGAGGAGAAAGAGGGAGAGAGAGAGGGGGAGGGGAAAAAGAGAGTGGGAGGGATATCAAGAGAAGGAGAGAGAGGGGGAGAAGCGGAGGAGGAGGGAGGGAGGGATAGCAAGAGAAGAAGAGGGGGAGAGGAGAGAGACTGGGGAAGAGGGAGAGAGAGGGAGGGTTACTGAAAGAAAGAGAGGTGGAGAGAGAGGGGGAAGGAGTTATTTGAGGAAAGAGTGTGCTGTGCTGCGCGGTCCAGCTGAATCCATGGGGTGTCAGTGCGTTCTGCTCCTGTGACTTCGCCTTGCAGGCGGAAACCGCCGCTCCGATCTGCGGCTTTGATGGCGCACCGCGGCGTTGGCTGTGTCCTCTAGGGCGGGGGCAGCGAGCGTAGCGATTAACCCCCCCACCCCACCCGCCGCCATCCCAGCTGCCACGGCGGTTATTTCTGTGTCTTCAGCTTGACTCTCTTCCATTTCGGTCTCCTCGCGCCCCTGCCGCTGTGACCTGGGAGAGCCCTCGGGTCAGACTCCTCTTGCCTGGCCCCAGAAGGCCCCGGGCCCCTCTGTGACTGGGGAGGCAAAACGGGAAGAAGTCAAACTGCATCCATAAATCAAAAAGCCACACAATTAGCTGGGAGTCACGGCAGATTAAAAGTCAAATTAGCCCAAAGTTGCCAGTGGAGGTGTATGGACGGCGTAATGGTGGCAAGATCTGTCCTGAGAGACAGGGATAAAGGGGGGGGCTTACTTTTCTGCCCCCATCCCCACCACCCTGCCTGTCATTGTTGAGAATGAGATGACAATGTTTCTTATCTTGTGACAGGAATGTAGCCTTTGCCCAGCCAGTCATGTGGCCCTAGGCTTTGAGGCTCTGTCCCTTCCAGCTCCATCTATCCCATGAATCACTCATTTGCTCTTCAGACATCTTGCCATCTAGCTGCCTGTGGTTTGCGGAGTCACGGGGAGGTCACCGATATCAGAATCAGAATCAGCTTTATTGTCATTCAAACCACTTGACATGATTAGAACGAAGCACAGTTTATCAGGTCTCGGTGCGTGCAGCGTGCTACTAAACAATAAATACATGAGATAAATAGTAAAAAACTGCAATAAAATATCTGAACTGGAAAATGAAATGACCTAAGATAAAACCTCTGAAGTAAAAAATTAAAAAGTAATGTACAATAGTCATGGTACGTTCTGAGAGTGAAGCACCCTGTGCCATTGGCCGGCTGTTGGTAAATCCTGAGAAACACTCTATGCCATTGGCCAATTGTTGGTATGTTCTGAGAAGCACCCTGGGCAATTGGCTGACTGTTGGTACATCCTGAGAAACACCCTGTGCCATCGGCCGACTGTTGGTCTTCTGAATCCCACTCAGTCAAGTTGATCGTGTTGCGGCTTCTGCCCACCCCCCCCCAAAAAAGCCACAGGCTCACTGCAGCCCAGAGTAAGCAAAACTCCATAGCTTGGTGCAGGGGTGTATACTGCGGCAGAGCACTGGCCCCAGATGAAAGCTGATTGACCGACTCCTCTGTCACTCACTGATTTAAACCATATCACTGGCTGATGATAAGGTTGGCCCCTCTGAATGAATGATGCCCCCGAATATAATGCCCCCCCACCATAAAGGAATCCTAGAATAGCTCTGGCATTGGCGCCTCCTCTCTGTTTTCCCAGCACTCCGGCCTACGGGGTCGTGGATGATGGATGTGATAGATGAATAAGGGCATTCTTGGTTTGGGATGCCGGTTTCCCTGTCCGCAGGAAGCATGCACACGCGCACACACACACACACACACACGCACGCAGACAATAACAACAGGTGCCTTTTAACTCCGTCGTCCTGCCCCCCCTCTCGCTCCCGCTTCCCGGGATGGTTCCTGCAGCGCTGGTTGCCCTGGTCCCCGGTCACACCACACAGGCACTGGCGGCCCTCTCCATGGGCATCACCACACAGATTCCTCCTGGCACGGCAACAGAGGTCTCCTGGCGTCGCCACGGCGATGCCTCTCTGTTGCCATGGCGAGGTGATTGACGGGTGCCGCGACCGCTCCTTGGGCGGCGGGTCTCTCAAAACGAGTCGGCCGGGAGACGGGCGGGTGCCCACTCCGGGGCAGATGGGTCAGTTTGTTGCTGACACCTCGCTTCCTTTCTGGAAACTTCTCAACGACATCAATCTGCAGCTGGCCTGTTATATTTAGTGGTTTTTAGCTTATTCTTTGGGCCAAAGTGGTTTCCAGTTTTGTGTTTATACGAACTGATGGCTTCCTGGATGGTAGAGTGGCTCATTGGGCAGGACTGTAGCCTCACTCCTCCGAGGTTGAGCGTTTGTGTGGCGTCTGCATGTTCTCCCCATGTTTGTACGGGTTCCTGTTGGCGGTCCAGCGTCCTCCTGTAAAGCATGTGCTTAGGCTGACTGACATGTGTTAATTTCCCACAGGGTGTTATTTTGTTTTTGTGTGTGTACTGCAGCTGACTGTCTGGGTGTCCCTTGTCTGGTGTCCCTAGCTTACAGTGACCCTGTACTGTCTAACCATTAAGGAGGTGTATATGTCGTATTTCACCAGAGTATGAAGGTAATTGCATGGTGGGTTCCGTTTTGTGTTTGTGGAATTTAAAGAGGGTGGGATTACTCTTGTCCCTTGTTGTTTTGCTGTTTTTCTTGCTCAGTGCTGATTAAAATCTACAGGCTCTGATATTATTCCCCCCCCATATGAGTCACCCCCGGTGTGCTGTGGAGTTCGGGGGTGATTAACATGCGTGCCACATTGTCCTGATGAGGGCCCTGTCAGAGCACTGGGGTGTGACGGACAACCCCCAGCCCCCACCAGCATGACTCCCCCATCCCCGCCCCCGCCACTCGTTTCAGGCCCCGCTGGCTAGTTTGGTTCGGTTCCCAGTTCCCACCAGGAGCAGTCAGATCCCATCATTTCCAGAAGGTTCTTGTGGGGACAGGGGGTCAAGGGTACAGTGGTGTTGCCACGCACGACCCCGCTTGTCCATCTGTGGCTCAAACTCTGCCCTCTACGGCGAGCAAGCGGGCGGCGCCCCCACACCGATCTGCGACAACACACAGGCCGCGAGTCAGGGCGCTTGGACTGCACAAGTAAACGCCAATCATGCCAAAGGCTGCCTCCCGCCGTAAATGAATGCCATTGCCACATCCTTTCCAGAGATTCATGTCTGCCCTGATACGGAAGACGGGGCCCCCCGCTGACATTGCTCCCAGGGCGCTCAGTATGGCATTGTGCGGAGCCATGGACACTCAGAGCTCCGGACTACCCTCACTCTCAGTGCTGCTAAGGATACTTGGGCCGCTGGAGTATTTAGTTTGGTTTAGTGGTCTGAACTAGCGACCTTGACAGTTTGGTTAGTATCACTAATGAACTACAGGTAGTTCTCAACATGCATAAAATTGATTTCTGTAAATCCATACTTGCAAAAACTGTCTGAGTTACACAGGGTTTGTGTAATCGCTAATGTGAAACGGCAAGACATTCACCTGTAAGGAAATTTCCATTTCACCTTTCCATTTGTTTAATATTTATTCTTTAGGGTTCCTCCTAACCCCATCAAAGTGTCCTCGAGCAAAACACTGAACCCCAAATTGCTCAGGGTGGCGCCTTGCATGGCAGCCTTCGCCACCGGTGTATGAATGTCTGTATGAATGGGTGAATGTGAGGCATGAATTTGTAAAGCACTTTGAGTACTTGTAGGAGTAGAAAAGTGCTATATAAATGCAGTTCATTTAGCATTTCATGTAAAATGTGACTTCCATAATGGTAGGTGCCCGATAGCACGTGTGCGGTACATAGTGCTGGCGAAGATGGCTGTATCCTAGGCGCCCGATAGCACGTGTGCGGTACATAGTGCTGGCGCCCGATAGCACGTGTGCGGTACATAGTGCTGGCGCCCGATAGCACGTGTGCGGTACATAGTGCTGGCGAAAATGGGTGTATCCTAGGCACCCGATAGCACATGTGCGGTACATAGTGCTGGCGTAGATGGCCTGCCATTGGATGCTGTGAGCCTCCCCGAAGGTTTAGCTCACTGGATGATCTAACGCCGTATGGCGTGGGGCCGGGAGGTGGAGATGGAGATGGGCTGTGCTGGTATGAGCGGGCGCGACCCCAGGCCCATCTGTCATGCTAAGGAGAGCAGACCCAGTCCCTGGGATGCTTCCTCTGGAAGATCTGCCCGGGGGAATAGTGGGACAGCCAAAATGTATAAAGGTGTTTACAGGATGAGGGGCTGACAGGGGTGGTCTGTCTGCTTGGACTCCTGGCATCTGACTGCCTGGCACGCCCCCTACGAGGCAGCATGGGCGTTGCACTGAGCATACCGTCAGTTTTGACGAGGGGCAAGACTGCGTGGATGTGTAGAGGACAAAGGGTGGGGAGCCACAACAGTGAGGCTGAACAGCCACTCACATGGGGGACGCTATTGAGTCCCTCTTTGCTACCTGCCTCTCCCAGGCACTCCTGTTATTTATCACCCCATCATGCACTCACCCATAGTTTACAGCCACTTACATGCTCGGCCAGACCATAATCACGGGTAATAGAAAACCAGCTCGCAGCTGACGCATTGGTGTCCGTGTGAATCACCCGGGGGCCCCTCCCCTCTCCACCCCTGCCCCTCCCATACTTCTTTCTTCACCCCCTCCTTCCCGCCTGCCATTGAGAGCTTTGGCATTCATAACTTGGGGGGGGGGGGCAGTTTGCGGGATTGCCCGTGGGGGTGAGGAGGTCTCCATCGCGTGTCATTAATCACATGGGACAACTGACAAGTGGCTGATCTCCATATGAAATGGGGGGTGGGGTTTAGGGAACGTCCAGGAGGGGGGACATTTAAGTTTTTTTTGTTTGGTGCCGCTTCTTTGGCTCGCTGAAGGTGTCTGCGTCTGAGATAAACATGGCTTATGCCGTGTGGCCTATGGACGAGCCTGCAAACACCAGCGATGGTGGACCACTGAGATGAGAAGCAGCCACATCTGATTGGATGATAATTTTGCGACCCCCCTCCCCCCCCCGACCAGGCGTTGGTGTGCTCTGCGTGTCTGTTCATTCTCCAGCCTGTAATGTCGCTCTTTCATATCTCAAATTGATGAAATAGCTTGTCTTAAGATGTAAATGACGTTGATGTTGTTGTCTTTTCTCGAATATGAGAGGAATGTTCAGGACCTGAAAGCTTGACTTAAACCTCAGGAGAGCCAAGAGGGTTCTCTTGCTGGTTCTCGCTCTCTTTGTCTCTCTGTCCCAACGGGGCCTGACTTGCGCTTTTGGAATTCCGCGGCGGCTCCTTGCTGCACTTGCAGTTGCCACCCCTCCGTACGGACGCCACACACAGAGTCGCCTTGGCGACGGGGATCTGGCAGCGGCCTGGGACGCCTCAAACGCATGTCGAGCTCTTAGAATTCGCCAGCCACCATGCACTGCCTGCCATTGCTGCATGCCGGCGTCCGCATTGTCTGCTCCGCTGTGGCCTGGATGTCTGCTTTATAGATCCGAGTGGACTACTAGCTCCGGTGCCTGTGGAGGAACATGGGCTTCTCCAGATTACACAGGAATGGGTTCGGGATGCATTAGCAGAGGGCTTAGCATCGGGCCGCTCTCTGAATGCACCGTAATTGCATAGTGGGGAGGCGCAGGCTGAATTGGCCCTTAATTGGCCCTGTGATGACCATGCAGATATTAATATACATGAGGGCCACTCTCCACCATGCAAGACGGACATTTTACTGGCCTTTTATTGAATAGGCTGACCTTGGCCCCTTTTTGTGTGCATACCGTGTGTTTGTGCTGTACACATGTATACTGTGTGTGTGAGTGTGTGCATGCTGGATGTGTGTGTGAGCGTAGTGTGTGCACATGCTTGTGTGTGCATGCGTGTGTGTGCATGCATGCTGTGTGCTTGCATGTGTTTACATGGGTGCTGCACGTACGTGAATGTGTGCATGTGTGCTGTGTGTGCACGTCGGATGTGATGGGCCGTCTGGTCACCTTCCGCATTTGAATTATGGGCGAATTACGGAACTCCATCTGCAGCCAAACCGGGGGTGGCCGTGGGGGGGATATCTGCGCCCTCCACAGCCAGACGGATTTATCCAGGGGGATGAACAAAAGGGAAATCTCTCCCGAGGATGTGGCACCCAGCTCTGGGTAAAGATTGGAGCAGAACTCCTATCGTGCATTAATGCGCAGACAGACGCACTTTCACACACACACACACACACACACACACACACACAGGCTGGTCGTTAGCACCTGGAGCACAGAGGCCATACAGCTATTACATAATCACACCCCATTCATCACCCCCCTGCCCCCGCGGCCATCTGCCACAGCACCTCTAACAGCCCCAACGCTCTTAACGTGTTTATATTAAAACAAATATGGCCACGAGGTGACAGGCCATTAAAAAAATCAGCAACCTGTGCAGCTTTTAGACATCCTTTGGGAGGCCATATTCTGCCCAAGAACTTCTACTGAACGTTAAGGACTGAGCAGACTCCACAGCAGTGTGATGCGAGGTGTCACTCTCATGTACTTTTCTTTCTACGTGGAGTTTTCCTCTTTTCCTTTGAGGCTCAGTATTTATTCCGTTACTGTATCTTCTGTTCTACAGTTTGGAATTTTCTGTGCATCAGTGATCCAGCGTAACTTTTGCGTTTCTTTAAGCTGAACTTGTTGCCCATTTTTGAAGCCACATGTTTCACTGGAATGCTTTCCTAGAGGGCACAGTTGAATGACTCTCTGGGGATTGACACATTAGGGTACTGGGAATGACACACTGGGAATGGCGCACTTGGGAATGACACACTGGGAATTATATGCTGGGAATAACAGTGGAATGACATACTTGGGAACAACATGCTGGGAATGACAGTGGGGAGAATGATACACTGGGAATGGCATGCAGAGGAATGGCACCCTGGAAATCGCACACTAGGAGTGGTACCCTGAGAATAACATGCTGGGAATGACATGCTAAGAATGACATACTTGGGATTGACACACTAGGAACGACACTCTGGGAATGGCACACTTGTGATTGACACGCTGGGAATGACACACTGGGAAAAGGACACTTGGGAATAACATGCTGGGAATGTTACTCTGGGAACGACACTCTGGGAATAGCACACTTGGGAATGACACACTGGGAACAACACTCTGGGAATAGCACACTTGGGAACAACACGCTGGGAACGACACTCTGGGAATAGCACACTTGGGAACAACACGCTGGGAACGACACTCTGGGAATGACATGCTTGGAAATGACACACTGGGAATGGCACATTTGGGACTGACACACTGTGAATGATCCTCTGGGAATGGCACACTTGGGAATGACATGCTAGGATTGGCACACTTGGGAACGACACACTGAGAATGACATGCTTCTTCCTCGCCCATCTCATAGGGGTAGTCCCGGAGCACCAGTTCGGCACCCAGTTCGGCACCCAGTTCGTGTGCAGCGTGGTGGCATCCCATGTCAGCCACACCCCCTCCACCAGCTTTAGCTTCATGTGGATTGCCCCCCCGCCGGGCACTGGCTGCGTCAACTTCCTGTGAGTGCCACCGCCTGCCCGGCTGCTTACACATGTAGCACACATGTCCGTGAGTGCATGTCTGTGAGTGCGCATGTCCATGAGCCCACATGTCTGTGAGTGTGTGTAAGCACGCTTATCTGTGAGTGCGTGTGCGCGCGTCTATGAGTGCACGTGTCTATGGGTGCACGTGTCTGTGAGTGTGCATGTCCATGAGTGTCTGTGAGTGTGTGCATGCATGTCTGTGAGTGCATGTGTCTGTGAGTGTGCATGTCCATGAGTGTCTGTGAGTGTGTGCGTGCATGTCTGTTAGTGCATGTGTCTGTGGGTGTGTGTGACTGTGAGCATGCATGAGTGCATGTGTCTGTGAGTGCTTGTATGTGTGTGCGCGTGTATCTGTGAACGCATGCGTCTGTGATGTGAGTGTGCGTGATCCTTACCCCTTGTCTCGAATTTGCAGCGCTGCGAGAACATGGCTGTTGATGGCTGGGCTTCTCAGCACCCCTTGTCTTCTGGCAGGCCTGGGCAGTCACTGTGTAGCCTTGTCTGCAAATCCATTTGTCTGAGCTGTTTGCAGGGTTACATCTCTGCTAGCTGACAGCTGTATCTGCCTTTCACTTGCTCTATTCCTTGCTCATTTCTCCCTCCTTTTTTCTTTCTACATTGTCTTCCTTTTTTCCATTTTCTCTTGTCCTCTTTTCCTTGCCCTCCTGTTTTACTATTTCACTTTCTTTTCTGTCTAAAGCAGTCTCTTTCTCCAGCTCTCCTTGTCCTGCTCCTTTTCCATCCCTCTCTCTCTTTTTCTCTCCGTCTTTTTATCTCTCTTTCCATCTGTTCCTCCCCAACTCTGATTTACAGCCACATGACAACAGCCTGTCAAAATGCAGTTGGGGGGGGGGGGGGGTTCAATAAGCCCGGCAGCGGAGAGTCAAAGACCATTGGGCTGGCCAACCGGTACGAATACTCTGGCCTGGGCCTGACCGGCTTCTGATGGGCATCAGTCTAACTGGATGTGACTCAAGACAAACAGACCACCAGAGAACAGAGGAAGGGCATAACCTTTCTGTAATGGTCACTTACACTGTCCTGCAGTCCAGCAGGCTTTTCTTTGTCCAATTGTTTTTTGTAATTGCTGGAACAAGTACTGTTAGCCATTGTGTCCTAAAGGGGCGTATATACCAGGGACAGCGGTGACCTGGCTCAGCACAGGGGAGCCTCTTTCACTAACACAGTGAGAGCGGTGAGGCGTGACCTCCCCATACGCCCCAGCTCTGCCCGTCACATCTGCAGGTGTCAGCAATGGACTCTGCTCGAGGCGCTCCTCCAAATCAGAGCCTCAGTTCAGTCTGAACCATGGACTGCCCTTTCTGTCGTTTGGTGGTCTTGACCTGACCTCCCCTGGGCCCACTGATTCCACCCACTGGCTGTCCCCCCTCCCAAGGTGCCTCTGACATCCTGTGTCCACCATATAAATAATAAGGTATCAGCAGATATCACAGTGTCTCTTACACAGCGTTTCTGATCACACCTCTGCTGTCCATGAATCCCAGTTCCTTGCCTTACAGAATGGACAAGGACAAGAAAGGAAATTAGTAGACGCCTCAAATCCCGTTCCTGTGTAATGAGGGGCCAGCCAGACACCTCATTCAATAATGGAGTAGACTGGCACTCTCTGAAGTCCACGATGATCCAGATATTTGTCTTCCTGCTCCGTCTGTACACCTGATCTATGCCCTCGTAGAAGGCTGTGGCTGTTACCCTTGTGGAAATGGTTGTGTGAGACTCTGAGCCTTTGGCCGCTTCTCGTTTCAGCATCTGTCTGAGCTGCTCCATGCGTGATAAGGTACCTCGGCCTCAAAAGCTCTCCTCAAAGTCACTTTTAGGTGGGTTTTATGGTCCCAAGAAGATCCGGCTGATTAAAGTGTAGGGAGGCGTAGCAAAATTATGGGTGTGGGTGGAGAAGATGGACCTGAGGATGTCTGACTCCGATTACTTCCGTAGTTTTTATGCTGAAACTTTTAACCATTAGTTCTGGACTTGTTGCCCTCTAAGTCCCTTGATGGACAGACCCATCAGGATGCTGGATCTGAACCTGGATCCAGCACGGATCCAGTGTGGTGGTGATTTATTGTAGTAAGCCTTGTGACCTACGGAGGGCAGTGTTGAGTTTATGGTTTATGACAGTTAGAGTGACTGGTGCTGCTGACTGAAAGGAAAACCTGTTTGTGCTGCAGTCCTGGGGAGTCCGGCACTGCGCGGGTGACTCAACTGGGGCTCTGCGTAATCAAACCCAGTGTGTTCATCAGTGAGGGTGCCCCCTGCTGGCAGCCTTCATGCCTCTCTGGCCTCTCACAGGAACCTGGGCCTTGATGGGTTTCTGCTTTTCATCTAGGTCCACAGCCTGCAGACACTCATGAGAGTCTGTATGTGTCTGTCTGTCTGTGTGTGTATGTGTTTGTGCGTGTGCCTGTGTGTGTGTGTCTTTCTGTGTGTGTGTCTCTGTGAGTGTCTATATGTGTGTGTGTGTGTGTGTGTGTGTGTGAGAGAGAGAGAGAGTAAGAATGAAAGCAGGAACATATTTTACTTCCTTATTTTCTCTTGCTGGTTCTCACTGTGCCCCCCTGGCACACACCGCCTTAATTACAGCGTGCGTGTGCGTGGTTGTATGTCCCTAAGGGCTCCTGGGGGGGGGGGGGGGGGGTAGAGAAGGATTGGCAGGAGGTACTTTAGCAGGCAGGGGGGGTGCAACCTGCAGCTTCCCTACCCCGACCTCCACGCAGACATGCCTGCCGATCGGGGGCAAGCGGGAAGATTCAATTAGCCAGTGAACGGTGGAGACATTCATTTTGTTACTCTGTAATTGAAAACGGAACGCTGCTATGGCCATAATTACCGCCGCCGCAGATCCCAGCACCATCTGCTCACAGCAGAGCTCGTGCAGCGACGGCAAGGCCCCAGGGGAGTCTGCAGGGGGCGCTGTTTCACACAGGCATCAAGCTCTGGAGAGACCCGGGAGATTAGGATGCCCTGGGATAGGACGGAGATGCCCTGGGATAGGATGGGGATGCACTGGGATAGGACGGGGATGCACTGGGATAGGAAGGGGATGCCCTGGGATAGGACGGGGATGCCCTGGGATAGGACGGGGATGCACTGGGATAAGACGGGGATGCCCTGGGATAGGACGGGGATGCACTAGGATTGGACGGGGATGCACTGGGATAAGACGGGGATGCACTGGGATAAGACGGGGATGCAGAATAATCTGGTGAATTCACACAGGCTTTCAAGCATGAGGGCTTATTGATTTATTTTTTTTTTACTCTATGCTTTCCTATATATTTTGTGGAGATAATTAAGGTTAATTATCTTGTGCAAGGACACTAAAGCAGCTCTCTTCCTCCTAATTGACCTTGCAACCATCTGGACATAAGTTGCTTCTTAACTAGAATGGATTCCACCAATAGACGTTTTATACAGATGCACGCCGCTTACTGATTATTCTTAATTGCTGCCTAATTGATGGAATGTTTAACAGCTTCCAGAATTGCTTTTTTTTCTTTTAGAGCCAAATTTGACCTCAGAAGTTCTTGTCTCACAAAAAAAATGTTTGAGTGGCACATGGGCCTCACAAAGTAATAAAACAAAAAGCGGCTCTTTAAATATTTATCTCACAAGAAGTTTGAAACTGAAAGAAAATAATACGAAATGAAAACAATATTCTTCCGCCAGATCTCATAAAGTGCTTCTCCTGGTAAGCCACTCTCTCTCTCAGCGGTTCTGATTAATCACTGGACCTCTGGCTTCTCCTCCATCATCTTGTTTCTGTGTTAAAGGGTGTGGATGAGTTATAAAACCTGCTGCTCTGCTTTCCGAAGCAGCAGCTCTATCGCTTTCGGTTCCTTTGCCGGGTGTTTAGTGTCTGGAACCCGAGTCTGGCTCCTGGGGGGCCACATACCACACGCAGCACGAGAGGTGGGAGGATGCCTCTCTCCCCTGCTCAGATTTCCGTGCGGTGGCCCTGAGTCTTGGCGGTGGTTGTGTCATTCTCTCTGTCTTTTATGGCCGTGTTACAGAGATATACACGTTTCTTCCAGTTTAAGGCATACTTTGATTTGATCATTTGTCCATGGGCTTGCAGACTCCCCTCTGATGGCAATTTAAATTTTTGTGGACCAGTTTTATGGTCGGCATCAATAGCTTGACACACTTATGGGTTTCAGGGCCAAGCCCCCCCCCCCCCATATACCACAAAGGCAATTTGTAGGGCATGACCAGGCTGAAGGACACCTTATCTCTCTGTGCAAAGATTGTTTTTAACCACGGCTGTCTCTTCAGTTCTTTAAGGTCACCGTCTTGCGGATCCCTGAGGCTATGAACTAGCATCCTCTGGTAGAAGCTTTTCAAAATGTTTAAAATTGAATCTCATCAAATAATGTCCTGAAATGCCAAAGGGTGTCTGCATTTCAGCTACTTGAAGCTGATTTGTTATTTTTGATGACGCCTCTTAATTATCTTGAAAGCACTGCAGTTGGGACTACGGTGGGCCTAAGTGTCCGTTTCCCATAATGCACTGTGACGGTTCTGACAGTGACCCTACACCAAAGGTGTAAACAACAGGAGGGGCATTTGGGGGAGATGGGTGGAGGTTGTGACCGTTAGCATTTAAAAAGGGTCCCGACTCCTAGGAGGAGCATTCGCATCTGAAGGCTGCAGTTACACCGTTTTCTTCAGTAATTAGCGGATCTTTCTGTCAGTGGGTGCTGCTCCGGGCTGACAGACAGCCCTCGTCTTGACATTTTCAGACACCCATGTCATCATGTGTTCCGGACTGGCAGCTGTCATTGGAGCTCCTTCTGAAGCGTGAAGCGTTAAGGAGAACATGCAGGGTAACCGCAGCACTGAAATGGATTAAATTTGACTAACAGCACATCAGGGTTAAAAAAGGACTTGTGTAACAGATCAGTCTTGCTGCTGCCTCAAATCACAACCTTATTGATTAAGCTGTTAATTATCATCAAAACTAATGAATTTTTCTGCCATGGCTCGGCTGTGGCCTCTCCTGACCTGGTGCTGACAGACCCATCATTGGCTAATGGTGTCCAGGTCCTGTGGGGGAGCTGACGCCGGTGCCCCATATCTAAAAGAAAGGCCCTTCCTCCCGACCAGTCCTGTCTGCTCACAGCTCCCAGGCAGAAAATGTTAGGAAAATCACACAGGATAAACATTTTTGGATGCTGCCCTGATTAGACTCCTGTCATGGCAGCTGCTGCTTGGCGGAGGAGATTAATCAAGCAATTAGACAGTGTTATTTTATGGGGGGGGGCACACGGCGATTGGTAGTGGTCCCTCTTGTAATTCAGCGTATTAATCATGATTTTATTCGGGCTGAGTAAGCTGTGAGTAGTAAATGGGTTTTTAATTGGGATCTAAAGTGAAAGAGATGGCTGGGATGTGGCTCAGTGGAGATGCCTGGGATGCTGCTTAATGGAGATTGCTGGGATGTGGCTCCGTGGAGATTGCTGGGATATGGCTCTGTAGAGGTGGTTGGGATGTGGCTCAGAAGAGATGGCTGGGATGTGTCTCAGGAATGATGGCTGTGAAATGGCTCAGTAGAGATGGCTGGGATGTGGCTCAGGAGTGACGGCTGTGAAATGGCTCAGTAGAGATGGCTGAGATGTGGCTCAGTGGAGATGGCTGGGATGCGGCTCAGTGGAGATGGCTGGGATGCGGCTCAGTGGAGATGGCTGGGATGTGGCTCAGTATAGATGGCTGGGATGCGGCTCAGTGGAGATGGCTGGGATGCGGCTCCGTGGAGATGGCTAGGATATTGTTCAGTGGAGATGGCTGCAATGTGGCTCTGGAGATGGCTGGATGTGGCTCAGTGGAGATGGCTGGATGTGGCTCAGTGGAGATGGCTGGATGTGGCTCAGTGGAGATGGCTAGGATATTGTTCAGTGGAGATGGCTGCAATGTGGCTCTGGAGATGGCTGGATGTGGCTCAGAAGAGATGGCTAGGATATTGTTTAGTGGAGCTTGCTGGGAGGTGACTCAGTAGAGATGGCTGGGATGTGGCTTGGTGAAGATGGCTAGAATGTCACTCATTGTGCATGTGTGTGAGAGAGAGAATTAAGTTTATATTACATTGTGAGGACAAAATGGTGGCCGCACACTAATGTCCCATGTCTGACATACATGAGCATGGAGGGGTGTGGATGTGTCTTCATACTGGCCCCGCCCCTGCACATATCCCGGACTCACACCCCCAACCTGTTAAGGTGTGGGTTCCTGAGTACAGAAGGTCCAACACTTTGTAGGGTTAATGGTTTTTACGCCTGCAAATATTCCGACACGCTTTTGACTGTGTCTACGGCGTGTTCAATGTGGGCTTGCTATCTGCTAGATCCGTGCGGAGAGGGCAGAGACGGCAGGCTGGCCCCCATTTAGTAAATATTTAAGCATCTTGTTCCTACATGACCCCCCCTCTTCATTACATGCATGTTTTATTCATAAATACCAAATCGAGATTAGTCTTTAATCACTTCTGAAATATGGATGTAATTACCAGGTTTTTTTTTGCCTTTCATGCCCCCCCCCATCCCTTGTAATCGCCGCACAGGAGGTACTTACAGATTAATGATGGCCGCCTTCATTATTTATGTGGTGAGATGAATGTTTAAATGCCTTGATACTCGTAAAACCTGCGGGTGGGAGGGTTGGGGGGTGGCTGGCGGGGGGGTGGAGGGGCTTTGCACACCGGGTGCTTTAATTAAATTTGCACGGTGCCTGGATGCAGCTTTTATGCTGATGTCCGTTGACAACAAGTGGAGCCGTATGGATATATTTCCTTTTGCTTTTTGAACACCCCACCCTCGGCCTGTAATGAAACCTTCCCGCGTTCAACACAGGGAGGAGCTCAGATCATGCATCTTACTACCGTTTTTAATTTACAGTTTTTCGATTCACCTGTATTTTGTGAGCGATGCCGCGAACCCGAGCTTGAAAATATGCGCACCACGCTCCACATTCTGCCACGTAAAACTAATTTAAATGACGCATTTTTAAAATGAGAACCTTGGGGACAGAAAAGAGGGATGGAGCACTGTCGCCATTCGCCATCCGTGACGTGGCTGTCGCCTGGACGCAGAAGGTGATTATTCCACACGTCCTGTAATTAGCACCCTGCCACTGAGATCTGGGCGTTCGTCCTGCGACAATCTGGGCCTGAGCGGTGGTAAGAAAAAAATCGTGTTAAAGAGCTAGGATCTTTACGCTCCCGCCGTCTTCGGCGCACCTGAGAGTCTCTGTGCCGGTGTCCAACCCGACGTGAAACACCCATACCGAACCCCCGGAAACTCAACTGACACGTCTGATAGATTACCCATCGTGCATCTTGGCATCCAGAAGCCCTTTACGAGTTGGTTATGGATTATTAGTGGGGTGGTTCTGCGCCCCCACCTGGCAGGGTAAAGCACTGCAGGCAGCTGTCCTCTAAGCATAACGAGCCCGACTCGTTGCCGCTTTAATGAGCGACTCTGAACAGCAGATGGCTGCTTGTAATATTCATCCGTGATGCACTGTGAATATTTTACTGTCCGCCTGTAGCTATGGAGTCGCATTCCGCCTCCGCCATGCTGCTCCGTCATCTAAAACCCCGAAAGCAGGGTGCCTGCAGCTCAGCTCACGTTTAACTTCATGTCGGGGGGGGGGGGTGGATTTAAGGCGACGCATCGCTGTTTATCACCATAACGGTACCTGCCAGTGACACCCCATTAAAATTGATAAGGCCCCCAGATGAACATTATGAGACCTTGGCAACAGGGGGAGAGAGGCTGTGTTTGAACGCAGTGTTTTAGTGGTGGGGGCTGCTCCACGGTGCGAGTCCCAGTGGGGCTCACTGGCCCGTTTGCGCTTTGCTTGGGTGCTGGTTTCTCATTTTAGTGTTCTGTCCCAGATGCCTGGGAGTCCGGGGCGGGGGAGGGGGTTATAATTTTCTATGAGGGATGGCACAGGTGTCTGTATTTGTAAAATTGCTCGATGAGATTAATGTGTTTGCGAGAGAGAGACTGACAGAGAACCCCCTTCCCCACCCTCCCACCATCCCTATATAAATACTGGGGGCACATTACCCTGTGTCCCTGGCTGGGGGGGGGCTCACACGGCCCTCTCTGTGCTCCCCACATTATCCATACGTGTGGATAGTCTGTCTGATTCAGGTTCATTATTCACGATTGATGTCATTCAGCTTGTCCACAAGGTCTTGTTTACCTGCCTCAGGTGTAGGGGGGCTAGAATACAGACTGGCTGGGGGGGGGGGGGCCCCGGGCAGGAACAAAAATTTGTATGACCCAGGGGGGGGCCGCCCCCCCCCGCGGGGTGGGGGGGGGCGGGGGGGCGGGGGGGGGCGGGGGGGGGGGGCGCGGGGGGGGGG
>JAODLD010000001.1:2586192-2604227 GCA_026781065.1 Mormyrops boulengeri | reverse complement strand
GGGGCCCAGCACTTTACAGGGGCCCTACCCAGGGGTGCAGTAGGGGCACGGATACCCTGGCAGATTCAGGGGGCCCACCACTTTACAGGGGCCCTACCCAGGGGTGCAATAGGGGCATGGATTCCCTGGTAGATTC
Source organism: Mormyrops boulengeri (assembly GCA_026781065.1). Taxonomy (NCBI): domain Eukaryota; kingdom Metazoa; phylum Chordata; class Actinopteri; order Osteoglossiformes; family Mormyridae; genus Mormyrops; species Mormyrops boulengeri. Next base: position 2,604,091 of record JAODLD010000001.1, on the reverse strand, counting down.
AGGGGGCCCAGCGCTTTGCAGGGCCCCTTGAATATGCTATATTATATGCCAGATTGGGTGGGGGGAGGTCTGGTCACATATTGCCAGGGGGCCATGAATTTATAGCAACACCCCCTGCTCATTAGCCTAGGAGGGGAAAGGGGTGGAGGTTTTAGTCCCTGCATCATAGATTAGGAGAAGAAATGGGTGGAGCCTAAGGCCCCTCTCTTATTGACTAGAAGGTGGAAGAGATGGAGCCTTAAGCCCATACCTTACAGTATAGACCAGCAAGAGAAAGGAGCGGAGCCTTAAGGTCCTACTTTATACATAGGTTGGAGAAAGGGGTGGAGCCTAATGCTACAGTCATCCACCAGGAAAGGAATGGGGCAGAACTCCACCCCTACTGATAGGAAGCTTGAAGCCTAGAATCTCTTGTAAAGGGAGGGGCAAAAATGGCCGAGAGGTGTTCAGAGCTGGGGGGGCCTCTTCAGCTCCGGGGCTGTGGCTGGGGCAGAATTGCATGGTAGCCATGCTGTGGGTTGTGATGCGGGCACACAGCTTTTGTCTCCTCTGAGAGGCCCAGGATGGGAAGGAAGAGTAGGGTGCGAATCTTAGAGAGGATGGAGAGCGATGGGAAACGACAGTGTGAGGAAGAGAGCAAAGCGGAGGGCAGCGGAGCTGTAAATCCTTGGCAGCAGTGATGAGAGCGGCCCCCTCCAGCGGATGCAGGACCAAGAGCGAAGAGGGGAGTCGGCGTTAATGAGAAATGTGAAGGCCGTAAATCGGCGGAGTGGCAGTAGCAGCAGGGAAGATCAAACACCATAAAAAATGTACGTGTGCTGGGGCGGGGGTCTTATCGGCGGACTGATTCCTGGACGGCGAATAATATGTCACTTATTTTTGTGGTGGAATGCTGTCAAGGAATTTAAATTACAAATAAGGTGATACTGTGCTCTGGGTGCAAAAGCCAGGAAAGTCGTGGGGGGGTGGCGGGGGGGGGGGATTAGGGATATCAGTGTGCACACGCTGCACCAGCTCTGTGGCTGCCGTGTGTGTGTGTGTGTGTGAGATCAGGTGTAATCTGATGTTGACAGTCCTGATGCCGCATAACTGCAGAAAGCTGGGATTTAATTAGAATTTAGTGATCAATTGTCATTGTTGACACACCACAGCACAACAGCGAAATGTGTCCTCTGCATTTAACCCATACAGTATGTGACAATGTGACATAGCAGGGGGCAGCTAATTCAGCGCCCGGGGAGCAGTGCTTGGGGGCGATACCTTGCTCAGGGTACCTCAGTGGTGCCTTGCTGGTCGGAATGGGGGGGGGGGCACCACCATGCATGGTCACAGAAGCTGTACCATGAGACCGGGGGCTGCTGCTGGCTTCTGCCAATCAGCTTGGGCAGAACACAGAGCCAATCACAGTCCCCTTCACATGTGGGGCATGTTCCTAAGTTACTAAGTGCAGCATTGGAAGCCACCTCATGTCATGCACCTCTTCCTCAGTCCAAACTTTAGAAGTAGCTATCATTACTATATAAACTGTCCTCAAAAGATGAACTGCATTGAGAAAAGCAGAAGGCAGCTCTGGTGCTCTAGGCTACCAAAGCACAAGGTGACTTTTCTCACCTGGGGGGGTCAGAAGAGGTCGAGGGAACTGGCAGATGGGATGAGTGTCTCATCAGCAAAAGAGAGATGGAGCTTCTAACAGTTATTGAAGTAAAGACAGCCCCCGCACCCCAGCCACCCCTAGTGTGACAGGAGGGGGGCAGCATCGGCTTCTCTGGATCTTTGGCAGTCAGTCTGTGAGTTACAGTCCTTTCCCTACCGGATTGTTCCGGTGAGTTTTTCTGAGGTCTCCCGTCCATCTTGTCTGCATGTGCGGATCCGCTCCTCAGGCCCAGTCTGATAAAATGTGTGTGTGGGGGGGGGCTCGGGTGCAGGTGGGTGGCCATACATTACAGCCTGGCCTGATGGTACTACCCCCCCACCCCGACCGTGACACACCTCCGGGCCCCTCTCATCTCCGCTGGCTCCGTAAATCAGCCCTTTATAGCTCCAGTAGGACAGATGGATGGTCCCGTTCACAGATAACTCCTGGGGGGGGCGTCAATCGGCCGGGGCCCGCCGCGCTGTCCCCGTGACACTGCTACCATCCTTCATCTCTCAGGGACCTTGAGAGGCGTCAAAGGTCCAATCTGTGAAACCTAGCTTGAATTTACTGCCTTGCTTAGGAATGGTGGAAGGGCCCCTGCTCACCAGTGCCTCCAACTGGACCACAAGCTGATGGAAGTGAATCAGACTCCCGCCTGTGTGTCTGTACATACACTCATCTGCATGCACTGACTCACTCAAACACCTCAAGACGCATTTATGGCCAGATTAAGAGTATAAATGCCCTGGGCAACAGCATGCATGACGTCATATCAGAAATCCTGCAATCTAACCAAGGGAAACGTCACATAGTTTTCAGTGATTATTATATTTGAAGGACTATATACAGTCCTGTTAAATATATTAGATATTAAATCATATTAACTTGTTAAATGACATTTGTAAATAGGATGGCGTGTATAATGGGGGGTTGCCCAGCTTAGTGACCCCCCCCCCCACGAGAGGACGTGGTGCCCCTGAGCACGTGCCTAAATGCCATTTGGTTAATCTGGGCTAGCTATCCAGTTTAACAGCCTTACTCACCTCTGAGAGTCCCACACCCTCCAAGAGACCCATACCCTCTGAGAGTCCCACACCCTCCAAGAGACCCATACCCTCTGAGAGTCCCACACCCTCCAAGAGACCCATACCCTCTGAGAGTCCCACATCCTCCAAGAGTCACACATCCTCAGAGAGACCCACATCCTTTAGGAGCCCCACACCCTCAAAGAGTCCCATTTTCTCTGAGAGTCCCACATCATCTGTGAGTTCCACATCCTCAAAGAGTCTGACATCTTCAGAGAGACCCACATCCTCAAAGAGTCTGACATCTTCAGAGAGACCCACATCCTCAGAGTCCCACATCCTCAAAGAGTCCCACATCTTCAGAGAAACTCAATTCCTCTGAGAGTCCCACCTTCTCAAAGACTCTGACATGTTCAGAGTCCCACTTCCTCAGGGAGTCCCACACCCTCAAAGTGACCCTCATTCTCTGAGTTCCGCCTCCTCAAAGAGTCTGTCATCCTTTGAGAGTCCTGTATTCCTCAAGATTCCCACATCCTTCGAGAGTCCCATACTATCAGAGAGTCCCATATCCCCAGAAAGACCCACACCCTCAGACAGTCCCACATCCTCAGAGAGTCCCACCCCCTGCCCTCAGTGCCACTTCATCCCAGCAAAATCAAGCAAAATCACACTCGCAGTGCCTGTGAGTTTCTGCCCCTGGTCTGAGTCCTCCTCAGTTTGAAATAGGGGTATGAAGATATCGGCCAGATTCAACTGTTTGAAGAGGGAATAACAGTGCCCTCTTGTGGTACAGCTGCATGTGTTGTAGGAGTGGTTTCCTGACACAGAAAGTAGAGGATGGGGTGTTGATGAAATGGGCAGGATTAGAGTCACGGGTGCCAGAGAGCAGATAATTTGGGATTATTTTTCCACCTAAATCTATGTACAATTCTAGTCAAAAGTCTGGACATAGCTACTTTTAATGCATTTGTCTTTATTTTAGCTCTGTTATTCACCTTCTAGGTAAAAGGCCTCGAGGTAATGAAGTGATACATGTCAAGTATTGCGTTGACCAATAGAAGGTTTCAGTATCTCAAAATTTTCTCAAATTTTAGACTCTTCAAAATAGCCCCTTTTGCTTCGATGACAGCATTGCAGACTCATGGCATTCTTTCAGCCATCTTCCAGAAGTAGCCACCTGGGAAGCTTCTCCTGAAGGAGTTTCCACAAGTTCTGGGCACAGGTTGGCTACCTTGCCCTTACTCTTCAACTTGACTCATCCCAAACCAGAGCTATAGGGTTTAGGTTGGGAGATTGAGGGGGAGAAGTCATCTGTCACAGCACTCCATCTCTTTGCTTATTCACAGGATAATACAGTACTTACATAACCTCAAGGTGCACATTGGGTCATTATCTTTTCAGTAAGTGTGTTCTAACTTTTGCCTGGTACAGTGAGTACAGCTAGCCCTCTGACTATCAGAGAGTTATGCTGAATGTTAAGTTGCTCGGTTGCTATAACAGCGTCATTATAAGCTCTGGGCATTAGCAGGCAGTAGTAGCAGACGTGATAATGGATGTGTAAATGAGAGGGATTAAAGCTGTCAGGAGGAGGAGAGACAATCATGCAGAGGGTATACAGAGACTATGAGAATTTAGGATGCCCTAACAAGGTTGGCTTATCCTCTTCATGACACCATGACTTGCTAACTGACAGGAAGTGATTATGAACAACAGGAAGTGATGTTAAAAAGAGCTTAGAGGTTTCAGAGATTATAAGCAATAAGGCTCCAAACGGATCCTACACTTCCGTGAAATTCCGGCACCTCCTTTAGTAACAATGTTTTTTTGAATCCCCACCTACACCCCCATTCACTGCCGGAGGCTGATATCCGGACAGTAAGGGAAGTCGTGCAGGATTACGGCAGGAACGCTCTCTGGGTTAATCTTGGGGGTGGGGTGGGGGGGGGGTATAGGCAGGCTTAGTACTTTCAGACCGGATCTGGCTTAGAGCGGAGGCGGATCAGGTGTGCGGCTCACCGTAACTTGAAGAGCACGCTTATCGGATTAGGCCCACTTGGACCAGCACCCCGCTCCCCCCAACATGTTCCACCTGTTACCTGCTGTGCCCCCTCTTTAAATACTGTTGCGTAGGCTGATTGAGGAAATGCATGCATTAACCATGCCGCGTTGAGAACCGGTGCTCCCCGAGGTGTGGCCCCGCCCCCTCTGGCCCCCGCAGCGTGGTGATGTCTTTCTCTGCTTGTGTTTCAGCCCCCACGGAGTCCCCGGTCAGGCCCGCATTGGGTAAGTTCACTCAACGTTGCTAAACACGGGGCCAGCTGAACCATGTTGTCGGCTGTACGGCTGACTTTTTAGCATACGTGTTAGCATGGCAGACAACCTAAACGCAATAACTAATTAACATAATAAATTAAAAGTGGAACAATAGATTTTAAAGGTTTTTCACCCCGGCCCATCCCTGACCTCGCACAGCTGAGATCCACACCAATCACGCCGTCCTTCGTGATGACTTTGACTCCAGCCAGCAGGGGGCAGTGGACCCGAACCTCTGGTAAGGCATTTACGTTTGCCTTCATTTACATTTAGGTGTCCTCCTTAGAGCTTCATCTCCGTCTGACCTGTCATTGCTGTGACTTGTCCCCCCCCCCCCAAAATGCCTTCCACTATTCACCCCCCGCCGTGACCTTGTGCAGGTCTGAGTGTAGCAACTGTGATGTGGGCGAGCAGTGTGGTGTCCTCATGCACGGCAAGGCAGTCATGTTCTGCGAGCCCTTCGGACAGAGGGAGCTGGTAAGTTCTGTCCTGCCGCCCCGGATGCACAGAACCTCACGACTGGGTTCCAATCATTTATGACATCACAGGCACACACATAAGAGTGGAGGGCGTGTGACTGAGGGAGACAGAGGGGGGCTGACCTCCATGTGTCTGTCCCCGACAGGTCACTGTGCCCCTGAACACCAGCATGGCATCTGTCCTGCAGTTTGCCCTGGGTGAGTATGTTGGACAAAAGAGCTGGCTGATCTGTTTATGTAGGTTTCTCAGATATACATGTATACAGCCCTGGAGCTGCCTCGACGGTACTGGCATGATTTATACTCGTATAAAAAGGGATTAAGTAAATAATTATATAGCTGAAAGAAATTTCTGGAAGTTTCTGTAACACCTGCTGGGATACCATTGTAGACTCTCCCTGTCAGTGCTTTGTCATATAGCCTGTTTATCCCAGTTTAGTCTCCTGGCTGTGTCTGAAGTTTAAGAATGTTCCAGATTTGCTCAGAACATCTCATTCACAGACATGTCTATGGGTTTCTTCTGAAATGCTCTTGAGCTCTGGGGTAAGACTTATGGTCTCAGAACAGGCTTGTGCACCATGCAGGATGCCAGCCAGGGTGGGGCCGGGTTCACTTGCCGTTTCCGTGGTGATCCTTCCTGTCCTGGGCTCCGCCCCTTCCCCAGCTGCAGGTCAATGGGGCGCCTTCCCACTCCAGTCTGAGGTCCATCGGCTGCGCGTTTAGCTTCACATTATCTGGGCACCTTTTAGACGCTGACACTCCGGGTGTGATTCCCCCCCGCACCGATGTCCTGTCAGCCCAGCGCGACTCACCCTGGCTTCCCTTCTGGCAGGTTCTGGCCTCTGCCGCTTCAGTTACTCGGACCCCCGCATCGCCGTCTCCTTCAGTCTGAACGGCTCTGATGACTGGCTCGCCTTGGACTGGATCAGGTTGGTTTTTCCTCTTTTCCTCCTCCATCCTGCGCTCTCTACTCTCCCCCTTCTGTCCTCTCATTCTCAATCCCTATCCCTCCTTCCCTAGATAAATACCCCTCCCCTTGTACCTCTCTTTTTCTCCTCCTCTCATCCTCTCCCCCCATTCATCTTTCTCTCCTGTCATCCGCCCATCTCTCCTTTTCTCCCCTGTCCCCTTTGCCATCGCTCTCTTCCTTTCCCCGCACTCTCACCCGTTCTTTCTGTTCCCTGCACCTCCACCAGCTGCATGTTCTCTGCTATCTTCATGGCTACATCTGAGATCATCTGACTACACCGACTCACCAGACATGCATTTTTTTCTGTGGGTTCCTTGCTTTTTTGCCAAATTGAAGAGTACATTTCAACAACTTACCCAGCCCATTTTTGTTGTGCGTGAGATGCGGCCGCTGATGAGCTAAAGTCCGGCTTCCTCATCATATGTCACAGTGTTGGGAACCAAAACTCAATCAGTCCTCATGTAATCCTAAGTACTTAGATACAATTTTCTTGAAAACGTATCCTGTGGGCTAGGTGAGTTATAGTAATTTTCTCTTTGATTTATAAGGTGAAAACACCTAAAGGTGAATGTGTTTGAGGCCGGCTGTGCTGGACTGAACAAAGACTGGATGCTAATAGGATGGTGCTAGTAGCTGCTCCGTGTCTTTTTAAATCTCATGAATGCTCCCCCACACCCTACAGAGCCCCCACCAACCGCAGCACAGTAGTACACCTACTCCCCCTCCCCGTCCAGGCCCGCGGAGAGGGAGTGCGTCTCCGCTGGGCCCAGGAGACACAGCCTGGCCCCGAAGGTTATGAATCCTGCTGGGGGCTGGATAACGTGCTGCTGGTGAACGCGGCTCACCGGCCCCCCCTGCTGGAGGAGAACTTGGACCCGCCCGATACTGCCAACTGGCTCTTTTTCCCAGGGGCCACTGTCAAGGTGCAGTTTTCCTATCGCGCAGAACCTTGTTTGACCCTGATTTGTTCCATATTTCTGCACTAGAAGGAAGCGCCATAATACTGATGATGTCCGTCACTCCTGGATCCTGAAAATGCTTAAACAGAAGCCGACTCGTGCTGCTGGGCCCCGTAACGCCTGTGAACGTCTCTGCCTTTCAGCATGCCTGCCAGTCGGAGGGGAACGCTCTGTATTTCCATGGCAACGAGGCGGGGGGGCCCAGCTTCGCCTCTACCCGTGACATCGACCTGCATCGTGAGGAGGGCCGCAGCTACTGGGAGGAGGAATTTGAGAGCCCCCCTGTCGGGTAAGCCGCCTGACACTGAACACGGACGCTAAGGCAGCATTCCGCGGTGCTGGAATATGCCGGCTGATCCCTGTACACATCCGGCTTTTATCCAAGACATTCCTGCAGCTATGGAGATTTCTAAAGGGGAGTGTGGTGCCCCTTCCTTTACCTTGAGTAAGATGTGCACACGGAAAATTACTGTCCTTGGCTATCTGGAGGCCAGCAGGGGGCGGGGCCATAGATGGAAGCTGATTGGCCCCCTCCCCCACCATTCACTGATTCAAACATATCATTGGCTAATGATTAGGTTAGTCCCAGTTATGTTCCCCAGCTTAAAAAAATTGTACAATTGCTCCTGGAGGCCAATGATGCAGTAGGACATGCATCCAGGCTCCTAGGGCCCCAAAACTCCTGCCATTGCTTGCTGGTGACTCCTGAAACGCTCCACTCGTCACCACGCCGAGTAACCACGGTGACAGGTGCTAACACAAAGCGGTCTCTGATTTGCCGGGACGTCGATGTCAGGAACAGGGAGGCCAGCAGTGGGGGGGGGGGGTGAGGCAGCTGACAGGCCCTTGACACGGCCACACCGTCGCTCGTGCGGATCGGACCACAGCGAGCACACCATGACGACCATCCCGGAGCCGTTAACGAGATGTCTCCCTTGCCGCCCCACCACTCGCCTGCCGCAGTGGGACTGGCGGGGGGGGCAGTATTGGGCAGGCATTTAATGAGAGGATGAAGGCTGGGCACAGCTGTAGGTGACAGGTCTCCATAGAGGAGGGGGGCAGAGAGCTGGAGAGAGCTGGGTGACAGGTCTCCATCGAGGAGGGGGGCAGCCAACGCTGGGTGACAGGTGTGACGTTCGTTAAGGAGCACCGACCGGGCGAGAGGGGGACCTCCGGGTGACATGGAGTCAGGCAGATGTGACGGGAACCAGGCAGGGGGGTTTCACCGGCGGTAAAAAGGGAGTGGGGGACCGGGCGCCTTCGTTAGCCGGAGACCGGCGGCAATTAGGAGTGGTTCGAGCCGACAGGCCTGTCCTGAGCTCACACTGTGCCGACTGAGGGGAGCAGCGGGACAGGAAAGCCCCCACCAGCGAGACGTGTAGCCACCCAGACCAAGCAGTACTATAATAGAATATGTGTGGAATTTGAACTGAGAACTTTCTGAGTTCTAATTCACTGAGTCGCCCACCCGATGAGAGTCCATGGCCCGGTGGGGTGTGTCGAGTGCCCCCCTTGACCTGATGTTCTCTTCTCCCCACAGCTGGGATATAACGGGTGCTGTGTATGGGACCCAGTGTGGGGAGGTGGAGTCGGGATCCTCGCTAGTCCTCCTGCGGGATGGGGAGAGGAAGGTCTGCACCCCCTACCTGGACACCACCTCTTACGGGAACCTGCGTTTCCACTTTGTCATGGGTGAGTATCAGTCTGTCATCGTGTGTTTGTGTGTGTGTGTGTGTGTGTGTGTGTTTGTGTGTGTGTGTGTGTGTGTGTGTTTGTGTGTTTTTAATGTGCACATATGTGTGCTGTATGACAGGCGGTGGACAGTGTGACCCGGGAGAGTCCCATGAGAATGACGTCATCCTCTTTGGCCAATCAGAAGGCCAGAGGGAGCATGTGCTCCTGGACACCCTGCCATATTCCTCCTACCAGGTATGAGGCAAGCTGAGCATGCTACTGAACACAGTGAGAATTACTCTGAGATAAGAGTGAACACTAAAGTGAGATTTACACAGGGCTCACAGTAAACAATGCTGAACACCGTGAGATTTACACAATGAACACTGCTCAGCACACAGTGAACACTGCTCAGCACAGTGAGATTCAAACAGTGAACACTCCCCAGTGCAAGGAGATTCATACTGCGCTCACAATGTACAACACTGAACACAGTGAACACTGCTCAGAACAGTGAGATTTCACACTGGGCTCACAGTGAACACTGCTGAACACAGTGAGATTCATACAGAGAAAGCACAGTGAGATGGTTCTAGGTAAGAAGAGCAAGTCTGTCCCCATGTGTCTCCAGTCCCCCTCGGTGGTGTCGGTGGCCCTGCCCCCAAGTCTGCAGACCCCGGTGACACGCTTCTGCCTGGAGCAGCGCATGCATGGTGGCTCACACCGCCACGTCTGGGCTGTGGACTTCATGCAGCTGCTGCCCCTGTTGCCCAGCACCCACACGCACCTGGTCCAGTTCTCCATCAACCTGGGCTGCGGCTCCTACCAGCCGGCCAACAGGTAGAGCGGCCGCGGAGCCTCGGGTCGCCCTCATGTCGCGAACATGTGCTGCCAGCGGCCGAGCCTGTGCGGCCCCGCTCAGATTCCTTGTCTCTGCTGTTGGTTGTTAGATGAGGAAATGGCTGATTAATGCTACATTCAAATGCCAGGAAAGCTCCTTATGTTTTGTGCATATGGCTGCAGGTGTCTGTCAAACAGGCCCCATCTTTTCCGCATCTTGTATTTCATTGAGCACATGCTGTCACATTTATGGACAGAGACACGACCAGCTGTGTTAAAATAATGCACCTTGGCATCGGTTTCTCAACAGATTATAGCTTATACAGACCTACAGATCTCCTAAGATTTTGGTGTCCGGTTTGTCTTTGCGGTTATGTGGGTCACAGTGTCAGCCTTGAGTTTTCCACCAATCACGGTCGTTCCTGGTCCCTCCTGCACATTGAGTGTCTGCCAGAGCTCTGCGCTGGACCCCACCTGGCCCACAGCACCATCTACTCCTCTGAGAACTACAGTGGGTCAGTATGTCTCCGACTTTAGCCTATGGCCTTCTGTGTAGCCTGTGTCACTGTTCTGAGTGTGCAAGCCTATATTTATTTTTGATATCTCCCCCTTTAGGTGGACCAGGATAACCATTCCTCTGCCCAATGCAGCCTTGACGGACAGCACACGGTTCCGCTGGAAACAGACTGGGCTGGGCATGAGCACCATGTGGGCCATTGACAATGGTAGGCAGTTTCCTTCTGGTTTCCAACAGTGCAGTTCATCCTCCATAAACTGCACATGTAATCTGTAACCTTCTTTTTCTCAATAAAAATCTTTACCTGCTATGTCTTCATGCATATCTCACAAAATATCTTTCTGGTCTTGCAATGTATACCCATCAAGGAAGGACAACTCCCTCACACACCATCTGTGTGTTGTTCAATGTACATTGAATTAAGAATAACTAATCCCTTGCACACTTTCTGTTTGGCAGTGTACATCCACTAAGGAAGGAGTAATCCCTCACATGCCATAAGTTTGGCAGTGTACTTCCACAAAGGGGGGACTAATCCCTCACATACCGTTTGGCAGTGTACATCCACAAAGGGGGGACTAATCCCTCACATACCGTTTGGCAGTATATATCCAGAAAGGGAAGACTAATCCCTCACATACCGTTTGGCAGTGTACATCCACAAAGGAAGGACTAATCTCTCACATACCGTTTGGCAGTGTACATCCACAAAGGAAGGACTAATCTCTCACGTACCGTTTGGCAGTGTACATCCACAAAGGGGGGACTAATCCCTCACATACCGTTTGGCAGTGTACATCCACAAAGGAAGGACTAATCTCTCACATACCGTTTGGCAGTGTACATCCACAAAGGGGGGACTAATCCCTCACATACCGTTTGGCAGTGTACATCCACAAAGGGGGGACTAATCCCTCCCGTCCCATCTATCTGGCAGTGTATATCTAGTTAAGAAGGACTAATCCCCCACACACGGTCTGTGTGGCACCGTATATCCCTCTCATATTGCCTCTCATATTGCCTATCTTGCAGTGTATAACACAATTTAAGGAAAGACTATTTCCATCCACACTGTCTGTCTTGCAGTTTATATCACACACTACTAAAAGAATAATTTCTCAAATACTGTATGCTTGTCTTGCAGTATACATCACCCTTATGGATGACTAATCCCTTGCAGTGTATAATCCTCGCACTCTGTTTTCCAGGCTTGCAGTGTACACCACATGCTCTGGAAGGACTAATCCCCCAACCCTCTCTGTCTTTCTGTCTTGCAGTGTACATCGGCCCGTCTTGCCTCCGTTTCTGCTCTGGGAGAGGACACTGCTCTCGTACTGGCTGCAAGTATGTGTCTGCCAGCCATTGAACCTCAATCACGCCTTTTCTTGTTCTGGTTACACCTGCTTGCTTAGGTGCTTTCAGAATAGGAGGGTTACCTGATCATCCCCACCCCTCCCCAGGTGTGACCCCGGCTTCAGCGGTCCCGCCTGTGAGCTGGCCTCTCAGAACTTCCCGGCCTTTCTGTCGGAGGGCTTCTCCAGCACACGCCTCTCGTCATACCACAGTTTCTCCTCACTGCGCGGCGCCGAGGTCAGCTTCGGCTGCGGCGTGTTGGCCGCTGGCAAGGCGCTGGTCTTCAACCGTGACACCCGACGGCACCTGGTCACCACGCCGCTGGACAGCAGCCAGGCCAGGTAGGGGGCAGCGTGCTGGTCATTTAGTGACAGTGCAGGTCACACAGAGATACCGATGTCCAGGGACGATGGAAACCCAAGACACTGAGACTCTGAAGGCATCCAGGGAAGGATACTGATCCCCGGCCACAAAAGGACACTGATATTCATAGATCAGTGATATAATGGGGTGGTGCTTCAGGAACCATGTGACCCTGCTTTCTCAATCTCACACCAGTTTGGAGTTCGGAATGTCTGGGAAATAGACAAACGAATCTGAAATCGCCCATAAGATACACAGTGTGTCTGACACATCCAGGTCCCCCCCCCCCCCGACAGGCTGTCTTCTGCTCTTTTGTCATCCGCTTGCGTTTGTTCTCCCGCTGATTGAGAGAGGTGTGGAGGGCGAGTGGTGGGGGGGCTCGTCTGCGCAGGATTGATGCCACGCAGCTGGATTTGCAGTGAGCCACCTGATGCCCGTGTTTAATATCAGCCCCCCCCCCCCGGCTGCGATTTAAGCCGCTTCCTGCAGATGCAGCGAGCTGGAGCCGCCTGGCTCTGCGTCTACAGGATGGCAGAGATCAATCCACTCGCTTTTGGAGACGGGGCCTCTGGCATAATCATTACCATACGAGGGGCCGTCATTTGCGGGGAAATGTACATTCCTGTTTTTTAATGATTTATTACTGATTTGCTTACTGTACTGAGAAAAAAAATCTGTAAAACTGACTGAATTTTACCCAGAGACTCCCACCTGCTGCTCCGCCCTGCTTAGTGGAGCAGGGAGATGCAAGACCATGCCCCCACTTGTACCCACAGGTATCTCCAGTTCACCCTGAGGTTGGGCAGTCGCAGTACCCTGAGCTCTTGCCCTGCCCCTGATCAGCCAGGAGAGGGCGTCCTGCTCCACTACTCGTCAGATAATGGCATCACCTGGACACTGCTGCAGCACTATGCCTATCAGGGCTTCCACGAGCCCAGGTGAGGCAGGCCATTCTGTGTGTGTGTGTGCGTGTGTGTGTGTGTGTGTGTGTGTGTGAGTTTGTATGTGTGTGTGTGTATCTATGTTTGTGTGTGTGTATCTATGTTTGTGTGTATCTGTGTATGTATGTCTGTGTGTGTGTGTGTATGTGTGTGCGTCTGTCTGTGTGCGTGTGTGTGTGTATCTATGTCTGTGTGTGTATGTGTAGCTATGTCTGCATGTGTGTGTATCTATGTGTGTGTGTGTGTGTGTGTGTGTTTGTGTGTGTACCTGTGTGGGTGTGTATACCTGTGTGTGTGTATGTGTATCTATGTGTGTGTGTGTCTGTCTGTCTGTTTGTCTGTTCTTGTGTGTGTGTGTTTGTGTGTGTGTGTGTCTGTCTGTCTGTCTGTCTGTCTGGTAAGGGCAGTTCCACACCAGTAGAGAGACAGTGCAAACTGACACATTGAGTTACCCAGCACCATCTCTAGCGTTAATGAAGACAAACGAGGCTTAAGCACATAGTCAATGGGTGGGGGGAGTGGTGTGGTGTCTCTACGGCGACGCTTCAGGGGGGAGCATGGTGGAAGAGCCTATGTGATCCTACTCTGACTGATGTTGGTTCACGCCTGGCTTACTCCCCCCCCCCCCCCAGGATCATCTCCGTGGAGCTGCCGCCCGGTGCTCGTAAGTTCGGAGTGCAGTTCCGCTGGTGGCAGCCGTACCACTCGGGCCGTGGGCAGGACGTGTGGGCGCTGGATGAGATCTCCATGACCTCGGTGCTCTTCAACACCATAAGCCTGGACTTCAGTAATGTTCTGGATGTCACCCAGAGCCTGGGCTTCTACCTGGGACACGTACAGCCCTACTGTGACCATGACTGGACTCTGAGGTACCTAGAGCTGGGCACCGCCTGAGTGTGGTACGGTGGATGAGGTCAAAGGTTACTGATATCCTTCAAGACTGGGTAATGTAGTGTAGCTAGGTGTCCGATGTCAGAGTGTCACTCAGTGGGTTAGGACTATGTGCCTGTGATCAGAAGGTGGCCAGTTTAAATTCCAGGGTTGGCAAAGTGATGTCACCGTTGGGCCTTTAACCCCAAATCACCCTGCTTTCAAAAAAATTTACATTGTTTTGGATAAAAGCATATGCTTAAGTAAATGCAATTATAAAATGTACAGAAAAGCCCTGGCTGGTCCCTATCCTCCGTAAAGCACACGGCAGCATAAATCTCATCACAAAGACACGGACCTTGGAGGTGACAGCTGTTGATCAGCCAATAAAAAACCTCAGAAAAGGCTTGTGGGGTCTTCATCAGCTGCTCATTGGCTCCTCTTTGGCCCCTCCCTCAGCTTCTCCGGCCCGCCCAGTCCCGGCTCCAGCATCCGCTACGTGGAGACCCAGTCCATGCAGATCGGCGCCTCCTACAGCCTGCAGTTCTCCCTGGTGATGGGGTGCGGCCGAGAGCCATCTCCCAATATCGACACCCAGGTCCGCCTGGAGTTCTCCACCAACCACGGCCTCACCTGGCACCTGGTCAAAGAGGTGAGGCCCCGCCCACAACCGGCAACAGGGGCCGATTCTGAAGCAGCCACTGTCCTTGCGCTCTGGGGTGGAGCAGATGTTTGGGGCTTCAGTGTGCTGCACGTAGCAGATCCATGGTGACCTCATGTGACCTCGGCGTGGCGTTTCGTACCTCCAGGCCTGCCTGCCTGGGATGCCGAGCTGCCCCGAGTTTACGGCCCCCAGCGTGTACCACCCCTCCGAGTTCAACGACTGGAGGAGGGTCACCATGCCTCTGCCACACAAGACATGGTGAGTGAGGCGCCTGCGCAGACTCATGTGGCCACAAACCACGCCCACTCCATGTGCTGGGAACCTATCACAGAGCTCCATTAGTCACATGACCACATGACACAGTTATAGCCTGCAGGTGGCATAGTGGCTAATGACTGCTAGCCTGTAGCTCCCAGGGTGGGGTTCTTGCTTGATCCAATAAAATATCTAGCTGTTAAAATAGTTAAATAGGGTTTTTTTGGGTCAAAGATGGAAGCTGTGTACTGTCTGTCCACTAGGGGGCACACTCCCAGCAGGAAGCTCTCACCCTCACACCTCTCCACCCAGGTTTTCAAGGGATGCCTCGATATGGAGACATATGGTCCAAGCACGAGCCCCCTCTGCCCCCTCTACTTCTAAATGACAGTATCCTGATTTAATGCCTTCCGCTCTGGGTTCACAGTGCTCCGGCATGTAAATGGAGATTAAGGAGGCTGCTCCAGCTTGCTGAGCACAGATTGGGGTCAGGGGTCGCTGTGCAATAGCTCAGGCGGCCAATGAAGCAGGAAGCATGTGGCCCCGCCCACTCCCTCAGTCCCCAAACCCCGCCCCATCGGCACTTGGTGGTCAGGCATGTTGGGATAGGCACTGTGAGGACAGCATCCATAAATCACTTTGGCGGGGTAGCAGAACGATAATCGCTCAGCATTACAGACGCATGGCAGCTGTCACAGGAATCACCACTGACAGTCGCGGAGGAGCAGAGGGATCAGCACTCAGAGATATGTGATCATCCTCCCGCGATTTACACAGCAGCTGGGACTCTCAGAAGGCCTTTCTCTTAACTCCTGCACCTAATCCTCCTGTTAAGGGCGTTAAGGGCTGTTTGTCTGTTTTCGCTGCTGGCTTTAGGTCAAGTGCCACGCGCTTCCGGTGGATCCAGAACTACTATGGCGAACAGGACGACTGGGCCCTGGATGACATCTATATCGGGCAGCAATGTCCGTACATGTGCCGGGGGCATGGCTGGTGTGACCACGCGCACTGCAGGTGAGTGGTGCCTCACCAGCTCGCACATATTCCAACCAGCAGAGTACAGTGTACCTGACCAGCCATACCCTCAGGCACTTACCGCCCCCTCTGAGCTCCTTAAGTTAAATTAATTTATTTTTTTTATTATTTTTTCAGCGGAAAATGTACGAAAAGCATAACAGCCACTTGCTCCTCCTCCTTTCTCCCTCTCTTAGGTGCGATGATGGATTCTCAGGCCCAGACTGTCATCCCTCGTCTCCACTTGCCTCCAGCATCCTCTCGGACTTCGAATCCCAGGGTGCCCTGCTCACGTCGTGGCAGGAGGTGATTGGTGGAGAGGTGGTGACCCCCGACCAGGGCTGTGGGGTCATCTCGTCCGGATCTTCACTCTACTTCAGCAAGGTGTGGGTGCCTTGTCGTCCTGCCCGCTGGCACGCGATTTACGCTGTGTTATTCCCACAGTAAAGCAAGGAGGGGTCTCTTTTACTGTGTTTGTGCCATTCTTGCTGACAGGATGGGCTGAGGCAGCTGGTGAGCTGGGACCTGGACACCGAGTGGGCGGAGTATGTGCAGTTCTACCTGCGCGTGGGTGGGGACTGGGCGGAGTGTAACCATGCCGACAGCAGAGAGGAGGGAGTGTTGCTGCAGTACAGCAATGACGGCGGAATCAGTTGGGGCCTCATCGCTGAGATGTACTTCACGGACTTCACTAAGCCCCGGTGAGGGAGGGCAGGGGTGCGGAGGGGGCGTGGCTTATTGGACACTAATAAAGGGAGAGAATGATGAAGGCGTCAGTCCTGAGCCTGTTTATAAAGAGCTCAAGCAGCCCCCTTGGGATCAAACTATCCGAGTCTGTCCAATAAACAGACTGTTATGAAGGTGACTCAATTACAGTTTAATTTCATACTGGACATAAGCCATAAGTGACTAACAAAAGATGTAGAAGCAACCTAAATTCTTTGCGTTGCGTGATCGCATCTGTTCATCCATCCATCCATTCAACCATCCATCCTTCAAACCACCCAGCAATCAATCCATCCATCATCCATCAAACCAACCATCATCCATCCATCCATCCATCCATCCATCAAATCATCCATGAATCCATCCATTCATCCATCTATCCATCATCCATCCATCCATCCATCCATCTTCCAGCCACTTGTCCTTCCTGGCTTGTTGTGCCTGAAGTCTATGGTAGGCTGCACCGGGTATGAAGTTAGGCACACCCTGGATGGGGTGTCAGTCCATTGCCGGCCCCGCCCACATGCAGTGAGGGAAATCATTATTTGACCCCCTGTTGAATCCCTAACTAGACCCATTTATAAAAAAAGAGAAGTGTATAATTTCACTGGTAAGTTTATTATTAACATCAGAAGATGTTAGAACATCAGAACATTTTTAACAAAACAAACAAGAACAAATTATTATGTAACAGGTACAAATCAATTTGTCATTTATCTAAGGAAATAATTATTCAAACCCCTACAAGCCAGCAAGAAAATGGTGAGGGCTAACCATAGAACTACATGGGAGGAGCTTGTTAATGATCTCAAAGCATCAGGGACCACAGTCACCAAGAAAACCATAGGGAACGCAATATACTGTTACGGTTTGAAAAAGGCCCATGTTCAGGCTCTTCTGAAGTATGCCAGTGAACACCTGCTCAAGAGAGTCCATGTTCAGGCCCGTCTGAAGTATGCCAGTGAACACCTGCTCAAGAGGGTCCATGTTCAGGCCCGTCTGAAGTATGCCAGTGAACACCTGCTCAAAAAGGCCCATGTTCAGGCTCTTCTGAAGTATGCCAGTGAACACCTGCTCAAGAGGGTCCATGTTCAGGCCCATCTGAAGTATGCCAGTGAACACCTGCTCAAAAGGGCCCATGTTCAGGCTCTTCTGAAGTATGCCAGTGAACACCTGCTCAAGAGGGTACTTGTTCAGGCCCGTCTGAAGTATGCCAGTGAACGCCTGCTCAAGAGGGTACTTGTTCAGGCCCGTCTGAAGTATGCCAGTGAACGCCTGCTCAAGAGGGTACTTGTTCAGG
>JAODLD010000001.1:2553144-2569092 GCA_026781065.1 Mormyrops boulengeri | reverse complement strand
ATCATCACACTGACCCCGTTTGATTAATCCCCACCAGAGCTGTGTTACTGATCACCAAAGCACAGGGTGAAGGGCATCTTGAACACCAGCCCATCGCAGATACATAAAAATACATGGGGCCCTAAGTAAAATTCAAACTGGGCCCCTTGCCCCAACACCCACCACAGGCTAACAAGATGGGAGCCCCCTGGTGGTTGCTGGGCCCTATGCAGCCGGGGGCTGGCCCTATATCTGAGTGTTTGGTCTGCTGCAGGTTGTGGTGGGATGTGAGGCGGACAGCTGTGAGGACCACCATGCTGTGAAGCTTGAGTACAGGAAGGATGCCAGGTAATAGAGGGTTGTACCATCTAAATACTCAGTGACTCAGTGCATGGGCCTGATGAATCACGCCTTCTCTCACTGCTCCCCCCCAGGTCTGATTCCTGGCACTTGGTACAGTCCGAGTGTCTCCCCTCCTCCGTGAACAACGTGGGCTGCTCCCCCTTCCAGTTCCATGAGTCGACCATCTATAGTCCCGTCAACAGTTCGGTGTGGACCAGGGTCACCGTCCAGCTGCCAGACCATGTCTCCTCTGGGTACAAGAAGTCACTGCCTCAAGCAGCTCTCTCTCTCTGTTGGACCTGTCTAGGTTTTCTCACTATCAGTTGGGTCTGTCTCTAGTGAACTTGGTGGAACGTGGTACCACCTTCTGGTTCCATTTAGATATTCAAGGTCTTTTTTCTTAAAGCTTGTACATCTGGACTAAATTCACCCTCTTTGGCTTTTTTACCTTTGTGCTAATTATTGTTTTCCCACCTTTCACCTTCTGTAGTGCCACGCAGTTCCGGTGGATCCAGAAAGAGGGTGCTGGTGAGCGGCAGGGCTGGGGAGTAGATCATGTTTACATTGGCGAAGCGTGTCCCGGCCTCTGCAGCGGCCATGGCTACTGTACCAGTGGGGCTGTCTGCATCTGTGATGAGGGACATCAGGGTGAGAACAATGTCCTGCTGTCCTTTTTAACATTCCTGTTTAAATGAAGTAGCGGAGGTCCAGTTTTTTAGTGTCACATTTGCTATACACCAGCTAAGGAACTCTGCACGGGGCAGCGTCTCTGTCGAGCTTCTCTTGGCCTGTCACGCCGGGGCCAGGACCAGCCTCGTTGGCGTCTCTGTCAAGCTTCTCACGGCCTGTTACGCAGGTGCTGAGACAGGGGCTAGTCGGTATCTCTGTTGAGCTTCTCTCGGTCCGTCATGAAGGTGTTGAGACTGGCCTCGTCAGCCTATTTGTGGAGTTTCTTTCAGCCCATCGCATGAGTGCTGAGAGCTGCCTCATCAGCATCTCCACTGAGCTTCTCTTGGCCCGTGACATGGGTGTTGAGACCGGCTTCATTGGCGTCTCTGTTGAGCTTCTCTCAGCCCGTCACACAGGTGGTGAGACTGGCCTTGCCAGTGTCTCCATTGACCTTCACTCGGCCTGTCACTCGGTTGCTGGGACCAGCCCCATCCGCGTCTGCATCAGGCTTCTCTCCGCCCATCACACAGGTTCTGGGATCGGCCTTGTAGGCATCTCTGTCAATTTCTCTCAGCCTGTCAAGTGGGTGCTGAGAGCAGCCTCATCAGAATCTCCATTGAGCTTCTCTTGGCCCGTTCTGCAGATGTCAGGACCAGCCTCATTGGCGTCTCCATTGACCTTCTCTCAGCCAGTCACATAGGTGCTAGGACCGGCTTCATTGGCATCTCCATCAAGCCTCTTTCTTCTCCTTCTTCCCCAAGGTGATGACTGCTCCCTGTCCAGCACCGACCTCTCCAGCTCCATCAAGGACAACTTTGAGTCTGGCGCCGTGTCTGAGGAGAGCTGGCAGCTGATCCAGGGAGGTGGCGTGGGTAATGGGTGCGGCCAGCTCTCTCCCCATGCCCATGGCGATTCGCTCTACTTCAACGGCTGCAAGATGAGGCAGGCCATCACCAAGCCTCTGGACCTCACCAGGGCAAGGTGCGGAAAACGCTTCATGAATGAGATTCATTCCTGCAGGATGTCCTACTATTCTGGAGGCTGCCACTCGATATTTGTGGTTAATGGTGAGGCATGAAATTGTTATGAAAACTTATTGGGGGTAAGGATTCTAACTGCCTTGATTCTGAGTTTCATTCATCACCTGATATTCTATAAACCTAGACAAACCAACAAGGTACTAGTTCCACATTTTAAGCTTCTTGCCCCTTTAACAACTTGAGGAACCTTTGCAAAGGTACATCATGATATGCTTGAATCATTTATATATTCAGCACATGCTTTTGGTTCAGAGTGATGTAGACGTGAGGAAAATGTTTTAGATTCCAGCATCCCTGGAGAGGTTGAGGTGTAGAGTCTTTCTCATGGGCCTAATGGTCAGAAGATTACTCTGGCAGCTATTGGGATTTGACCACGCAACCTTCCATACACAGGCTGTGGTTCATAACCCACTGAGATACATAATAAATAATGCTATGATAATGCTGTTGACCATGAGTGTCTTTCATGGTGCTCATATGTTGAGTGGTATCATGGATGGTGTTGTCTGCAAGAATCCGGCTACAGGTCATGACGGTGCTCTGACTCCATACCTTCGCTCCCATGCAGCAAGATCATGTTCGTGCTGCAGATCGGCAGCACGTCCCAGACAGACAGCTGCAATGTGGCCCTGGACCGGCCTGACACAGTGGACCGGGCTGTCCTGCTGCAGTACAGCATCAACCATGGAGTCAGCTGGCATGTCATTGCCCAGCATCAGCCCAAGGACTTCATCCGAGCCCAGAGGGTCTCCTACAACATCCCACTGTGAGTGCAGGCAGACCCGTCTGTTTCTCTGATGCAACACAACATGCTATAGTTGATCTTTGCTAGTTGTTAAAACGTCACATGCAGGCTAGAGCAGGCCTAGCATGTAACATAGCATAAAACATCTTCTTCCTCACATCAACATTGACCTGTCAATAGATGTTTAGTGAAATTAGAGTCTGAAATCTTGATAAACCATACAGCTTTAATACCCACCTGGAGACATGACAGCTTGGGTCCATGTGTAATGGTGACCACTTCTCCTCCGTCCCTCAGCGAGGCGAGAGTGACAGGAGTGGAGCTCCGATGGTGGCAGCCCCGTCATGACGGTGCCGGCCACGACCAGTGGGCCCTGGACCACGTCGAGGTCGTACTGTGAGTACATTTCCTCATTCTCATCATGATGGTCCCAAGTTGCTTCACATGTACCAACTCTCTGTCCCTCCACGTGTCAGCCAGCTCTCAAACAACACAACATCTCACATTCTCAACTTTATACTCACTTTGAGTTTCCAGATTATTCCGTATTAGCCCTGGAATCATCTGAAGTTCTCTTTGGGATGCCTACTTCACCAGGATGACTTGCCTTAAAGCCTCTGCTGCTCCATACAGTGCCCCATAGTTACTAGATACCTTCTCTTCTCAAAGAGTACCCATGTCTACTGGATGTTATGCCACAAGTTTGGCTTTCCAGTGTGGGGAGTGTGAGTCTTCATCTAGGGGCATGAAGAACCTTGACGTCCCAATGTGCACAAGGCATAATGTGGCTTATGACAGTTCAGCTGTTTCTTCGGCAGCTTTCTACACTTAAGGCTGCAACGAGAGAGTTTGAAGACCTCCTCCAGGGGATGGGGAACGGTTTGGCTTTGCAGCCTCCCTGCTTTTCTTTCTGCCAGCTGATGTCCAAACACTGATAGGTCCACAGACATTTCCACCCCACGTACAGGGTACAGTGTAGGGTTTGCACAGACTGCCAGAGGCTCACTTCTGCCTGTGAGTATTTCCTCTAGATCACTCTAGTTGACACCAAGACAATGAAAGGAATCCCACAGAGGTACAACACATGGTTCTGAGCAGGCTGGAGCCTGCTGTTACCTCGTTTGCTGTTTGCACAGCTCTCCTTCACGCAGTGCCGTCCATGATTGGCGTTTCTCCTTCTCCTAAATCCCTGTCCAGGCTCATCCCCTCATCTCCTCATTCTCCTCATCCTCCTCATCACTCCTCATCTTCCTTATCCTCCACGTCCTCCTCATCACTCCTCATCCTCCTCATCCTTCTCATCCTCCTTATCACTCCTCAATACTCCTCAATATTCCTCATCCCCTCATCACTCCTCATCCTCCTCATCCCCTCATCACACCTCATCTCTGCTTCATAGTGCTCTTCATCTCTCTCAGTTACCTGACTGATTTCTCATTGCCTTTCACCTTGTTTTCTCTCACTCCTGGTGGCCGTGATTTGGTCGGCATGTTCTGGTCTCCTTGACCTTCCGATCTTTCTCATTCTCCGCTATCGCTCTGTCTCTCATCCTCTTTGATTCTCTTGCTCTCTGTCCCTCTTTTATTCCCTTCCACATTTTCTCCTGCTCATTATCAGTTCAGCCCCTCCTTCCCTGCACTGCCCCCGACAGGCCGGGTCTTCTGCCCACCAAAACCTTCCTGCGAGGCAGCTGCCCCCTCTCGCCCCTCCCCTCTCGCGCTCTAACCTCTGCTCTCTTCTGCATTCTGCTCCCTGTCCTATGGCTGTAGAGTCAGGTAAGTTGCTCGCCGTTTCCAGAATGTGCCCATTCCACCCATCATGCTTACATGACCCCCCAGCCCCTACCAGAGTCACATGGGACACACTGTCATCATTCTGGGACCTTCTCTAAGCTTAGCTGAAAGACAAAGGCCAGCAGTGTTCCGCCTACAGCTTTTTCTCTACCCCACGCATCTTCAGTGACAGTTCCTCTGAGGAACCATTGAAGTGACCCATGGCTGCGGTGCCCTACAGCAGGGCCAGGATGGCTGGACTGCACAAGTACTTATTTGTGTTCTAAAACGATTCAACAAGATCTCTGAGGGTGTTTCAGTGTGTGACTTTGAAGGGACGACAGGTCAGGTCTTGTGAAATGGGGACTGGCATCTGACATATCTGTATTGTCATGGATAGATGATATTAGCCCATTGACATACATGTCATTTTGTTTGAGTTGACATCTCCTAAGTATTTGTGTAGTCAGTCTTAGCCTGTTGGATGCTTGTGAGGTTTTAGCTTTTATTGTTCTTGTTTAGGTGTGGTTGAGTGTTGGGTGTTGGGCGTTGGGCGTTGGGTGTTGGGTGTATATTATGGGGCAAATGAGGAGGTTGTAATCCCCAAAATAATCAAAACCAGTTAATACAACCCCCTGGACCCCCTTAACCGAGTGGAGATCTCAACCTCCCACACTGCTCAACCCAAAGTTATGCCCTTGGTGTTGGGTGTTAGATTAACATAGTTTCCAGGGGAACTTAACTGCTGTGACCCACCCCACAGTATCTTATGCCACGTCACTGGGACACAGATATCTGTGGAGTGTTGACCCTGATGCACTTTGGACAGTTTTCACAGTGAAATGGGGAAGGTTTGATCAGAGTCAGTCCCCATCTTCTCCTTTTCATTCCAACATATAATTGGTCATATAAGTCTCAAACAAAAAATTCTTTGTCCAGTGTGATGATCTACCAGGCCGTCTTACAGACCAAATGCAGAAATCCACTCATGACAGCTCACAACTCTGACATCACCGGTATCTTTTCCAGTCCTCTTTACATCCTGCATGGCTTTCACAATCTGTAGCGTTTTGCTTCTCACGCTCCGTTTACTCAGTCTTCTTTGCTCACGGAGTTTCCTGGAGTCCCCAGCTTGAGTCTCAAGTTCGAGGACACGGGGAACGTGTCCCACTGCTCATTCCACCCCTCCGTTTGTAAGTCCTTCTGCCACCAACCACCTCGCCACTCCGTTGCCCACACCGCTTTGCAGAGCCCTACACCTGCCCCGGCTGCTCTTGGCTCACTGGCACTGCCCTGCTGGAAAGAAGAGACAATGACAGGCTAAGCAAAATCAATTTTCATGGCATTTTTTCTTCTCTCTTTCCTCCTTCTGTCTTTAAGTTGCTTTCGGCCATGACCTCAAACACTCACACGGAAATGCAGAAACTTTGTCCGTAGATCCACTGAGCTTGTCATTGAGCGCTTTGTGTCAGGCACCCTCATCTTATTAGCCAATAATTAGGAATGTTCTGTTTTGGCCATTGGTTTTTCAGTGTAGAAAAGATGGGAACTTCACAGAAGGGCAGGCCTACATTCGGGGAGGGAGAGGTTACAGTCAAGGGTAACAGCCTGCTCTGTTCCACCTCATTATAAAAGGCAGGAGATGCCTAGCGATTATGCTGGTCATTACCAGAGGTGGCAAGTTCAGGCCCAGAAAGTTAAAATCCAGACCAGGATTTTAACCAACCAGCTGAGCGTAGAGTGTCACAGTCAAATAGTACTCAAATGGTTGGTCGAAACAAAATCCTGGTCTGGATTTTTACTTTCTGGACCTGAAATCGCTACCTCAGGTCGTTATGCAGGCAAGCAGCGCCGCAGATGGTGCTCTAACCCACTGCGTGGTTCCAGGTCCCCTAAAGAGGACGGAGATCTGAGCTGATTCTGATCATCTGCTCTGCGTACTGCTGGAGGGATGGTGATGGCATGGACGCCTCTGAGTGTGGGAGTGTTTGGGGTTATGGAGGAAACTTCCAGAGGACCTCGTCTTTACCAGCCCCTTCTGAGCGTGGGTCATTAATCAATGCTTTCCTGCCCCTCTTCCTCTCCCACCCCCCCCTCTCGCTTAGCACCCGCAAACAAAACTACATGGTAAACTTTTCACGGCAGAGCAACCTGCGGCACTACTACAGCAGGAAGAGGCGGGCTCTGCGGCAGCATGCCTGAAGTGCGCCGAGCGGCTTCGCTCGCACTGTGACCCGCCAGCTGACGCATAACCCTCCTCCACCACTTTGTGCTGATGGCGTCGACGCCCCGAAGAGCTCCACCGACCAGAGGATTCTGACCAGCCTTAGACCACCTGCCCCCTCCCACTCTCTGACTGACGCATGGGCCGTCCAATCAGACAGCTCGAAGAGCGCCAGCCACTCAAGGCCTTCCCGAGAAACGCCGATGGGAAGGACTTCCAACAAACCAGCCGTTTTGTTTACTTCCTGTGGACTTTCGGGTTTGATTGACTCATTAGTTGCTGTTAGTATTCTCACTGCCATGATCACGATACAAGCCTGGCCTTCACCTTTGACCCTTCCTCAACCACACTGTGAAGCATAAAGGCATCTGTAAAGAGAGGCATCCGAGTGAAACTGGGGGCTCCCTGCATCGTGGGGGTCCAGAGGCATCGCCACGACGACGATTATGATGCGATAATGAGTATTGTGTTCTTGCTGTTCCGTGCGTCTGTGACTTCAGTTCGTGACGACTTGATTGTGCTATTCTGTTTACTTGTTTGTCTTTGTTTGTCATTGTTGTTTTTTTTTTGTTTACTTAATGTCGATTTGTTTTCGTTTCTCTCCCCCTCCTCTATTACTGGACGGTTGATATTAAGGATAGTCAAGCCTCGGAGGAAGATGAACGAAAAAACAAAGGGAAAGAAAAAAATGAAACATTTACAACTTAGGTTTTTTTAAAAATATTTTTTATATATGTTAGTTCCCAAAAATGCAGATATTTATGGCAAAAAATTCTTCATTTAACATATTTAAGATGCACTGTGTATGAGATGTTATTTTTTAGTGTTAAGTTATTAGGCAGTTGAGCCACACACTGGCTGTGATGATCCGCCCTGGTTCATTCGTGTCGTTACCTCCTTCCCACCCCCCACTCCAGGTTCTCCGTTTATTTCCGATTCCCTGAGGTGCTGCCCGTCCCGTCTGTGTTGTTTTGCAGTCTGTGTATGGTGGAGTCCTCCTCCCCGATCCCAGTGTAATTCCAGTCTCCTGTATATAAATATATATATAAATGTGTGTATATCCACTATGGAGGCCCTCAGCAGCCTTATAAAAGGGAAATTAAAGTACAGTCCGAACCTCACAGACCTGCCTGGTGTGTGTGTGTGTGTGGCATCAGACCATATGGCAGGTAGGGACAGAGACTAATCACCCTGCTAGTTACCATCAGCATCAGAATCTTTATTGCCGGACGACCAAAGCCGCTGGAGGGGTTTGTGGGCTCAGCTTTGCTACTGTTTGAGGCGCCATGACATACAGAATAAAAACACAGAATATATTGGAAAGTGGTAAACAAGGTATTTGGGCAAATACATAAACACATAATATACATCACATGCAATGTGCTATCGTGTTGTGCAGGCAGACTGTCAGGTCTCTGTGCTGAAGCAAATGTAAACATTTAAATGGCCCCAAATGTTGCACTGATGTTTACCAGCAGGGGGAGATGCTGAGGAGTCATACCTGTGCAGAGGGTACCGCACCAGGGCCAATTGAGAAAATGGCTTTAACTGGAATGTATTTCAAACATCAGGGGTGTCAAACTCCAGTCCTGGGGGGCCAGAGCCCTGTGTAGCTTAGCTCTTTCCCTGTTCCACCACAAATAATTTGGCTTAAGAGCTGTGTGATAATGAGCACAAGGAGTTGAATCAGGCGTGTTAAATGAGGGGAAACCCAAAAAACGTGGGGGGCCGAAGCCCCCCACGACTGGAGTCTGACACCCCTGCAAAACATTCAGACTTGCTGTAAAATATTTCAGAGTTAGTGTTTACGTGCTGTGTCGCAAGAAGCTGGTACACCCGGGAAGCGATAATCCCAACTAGCCTCAGAGAATTTCAGCCCCCACCTCAGAGCCAGCAGAAAGGGAATGAGTATCCAGAAAAGGATGCAGTCATGTTTAAAAGTGCAGAAGGGTTACATTTATTATTTAAGGGAGTTGGAAAAGCTCTTTTTACCCCCCCCCCAAAAGTTATTAAAATTACTTAATAAAAAAAAAAAAATTCAGGACATGTGACAAAGATCACCATCACATTTCAAATTTTAAATTAGCACCATTACTTGTTACAGGAAAATGGTTGTACACAGCAGCCTGCATGGACTGAGTGGAAGGACATGCTAGGTGCCCGTAATGTTGCACGCTGTACAGATCGGATCTGAAGTACCCTCACCCATGCCGGCGAAGGGCTTGGTTGCTTACAAACAGAGCCAAAGGCTCACCGCATTTGTGGAGGAGCATGAGATCGAGCGAGGCAGCCATCACCAAGAACAATATGCGCTCGAAGACGCATATGTGGCGGCGAGTCTGAACGCTAGCAAGTCCCGCTGGCCAGGAGAAAGGCTACGGCGGCAGGCAGCAGCGCGAGCAGGAGCGTGGGAGAGGCCACTGCCGGACTGGAGTTGCAGAAATCCAAGCTGCAGCAGCTGTAGCTCAGGTTGTAGCTGACGCCCATGTAGAAGACGCGGCTCCCCGTGGAACACTGCTTCT
The DNA here is from genome assembly GCA_026781065.1 of Mormyrops boulengeri. Lineage (NCBI taxonomy): Eukaryota > Metazoa > Chordata > Actinopteri > Osteoglossiformes > Mormyridae > Mormyrops > Mormyrops boulengeri. The sequence goes on along the minus strand of JAODLD010000001.1, from coordinate 2,559,799 downwards.
CGGCGACGCAGCCTCGACTGGCGAGCACCCCGTAGCTGCCATAGCGCCCCGTCGCCTTGTGGCACACCTCCTGGGGCAGACACTCCGAATACATGGGCTTGCAGGTCTTATCTGCCGCCTGCAGGGGGCAGAAGAGGCAGCGCAGGTTCTTACACAGCAGGCCTGGCAACAGCACGCAGGCACACAGCAGCACAGCCAAGCGCCTACAGAGAGAAAGCCTAACACCACAGACTGCCATCCTTCAGCGGGGGGGAGCTGTCTGTTGTTAGCACATGGGTTGAATGAGTTACCTTTCACCTGATGTTAGTGATGAACCTATCAAGGAGTCACTAAGCAACTAGCCAATCGCCTCACCCATGCCAACCAATCAAATGGCTCATTTGCACTTGATAGCAATTTGCTAATTGGCCCATTTGATTGCATTTGTTTAACGTCTTTAGGGGTGTGTCTGACCAATTACAGCGTTACGGTGCATGAATCAGCCACAGTTCCCATACACCAGGTGTGTGTAACAACATAATTTAACACTTGAAGTTAAAAGGTTACAGAAAGGCTGAAGCTTAATGAAAACGACAGAAATGTGATCTATACTGTGTAGAGCAGGCTCCAGAAATCACCACAGGTGCCTAGAGGATCAGCCGTCCAAAGATAGGTGCATGTACTAATAACGATATTTATGTATACATTTTTGCAGACGCTGGGGAAGAAAAACCTGTACATCTTATTGTCTTATCTTGTAGTTTCTACCCAATGAGGAACTAAAAGAATAGACTCAAAGGCTGCAGTTCAGGTTCTAAGGTAAGAAGGCACATAGCTGCAGTCTGGGTGTGGCAGCAAACGATGGCACTGACGGTGTGTCAGATGGGCGCGTCCAGATGGTCCTTTTGGGTCACTAATTGCTAAATAAAGATCAGCTTTCATGTCACAGTATAGTATTTTGAGTTTCTCTCTGTAGTTGAGTAACCTGGAGAAGATGGATTTAGACAAAGTTAAGTGCAGAAGTGCTTGGATGGTGGCCTGCATCTGAATGGGTTTGTGTGAATTATAGGAGGCTGAAGCAGCTGTTGATTCAATGGTGAGCTGTGTTGGGGAGGGCAATAATCACACAGTAAGGTGCTGATGGCCACACTGGGACCTGCACACTGCTGGGGGGCAGGTTCTGCATGAGGGCTGTGCAGGGATCATCTCACCTATACAGCCTGACCTGTGGTTCCCATTACATCATTGACAGCTAGTCTGCTCAATCCAAAATGGCAGACTGTAAATGGTGAATTGCGGTGTCTCATGAAAAACTGCACAGTGCTACTTATAAAAGTAACCACTTGCAATCCCACACTTGCATTCAGGCTCTTCCAGTGTGAAAACTATCTTTATAATAGATAGAATCGTGACATTTGACCAGAAGGTTAATGAACACATTCCCCCCACAACTTCCATCTGATTGGGTGATACACTGAGCTGACCCTTTTGGGATAGGCAGTGGCGTGTACAACACAATAGCTGTGTCTGAATTCGGGGGATGCATCCTCCTAAGGCTACAGTCGAAGATCGATGTTTTGAACGAGTCCGCTGAGCTGTGGATGGCTGTGCACAGTTAGTTTGCTGTGTCTCGCAATCGCTTGATGAATCGGCTCATGGGAATGTTCCAGGAACAGCTGTAGAATCTGCTCTGTGGTTACCAGGTCATTGCTAATGAGAGGTCAATACCTTCAAGGCAGTTGTCTCTCCGGTTAGAAAGGTCAGTGATTTAATTATATTGGTGAATCGTCAACATACTTTTGCCTTAAATGAAAATTATTTCACGTTGCGCTATTATCATTTAAAGCATCCAGTTTGGCCCTAGAAGGTGAGCCAGATCACATAAATGGTATGAAAATGGTTACAGGTGTTTCTGGATGAGGAATGTGGGTAAATGAAATCTGCCAATTTACTGCAAATGTTTTTAATTTCTTTTTAAAAAATAGAAATTTTATAATTAGAAATGAATGATTCAAGTTATAATGGAAAATATAATGTTGGTTAGTTTAGGGTCAGTGATTTTAGATAGTAATCATTGTTAGGGATAACAAACTTATCCGTACCTGTTAATACTGTAACTGTGTTCATTTATTTATTTTTTTTTTTTTAATGAATTTTAGAACAAGTGACCAGAGAATAAATAGATTGTTTCAGAAGATGTAAGTATGTGTAACATTTTATGTATGGTTTTCAGTTAAACCTTTTATATTCTCAAACGATCTGAGTCCTGGGACAGGTTGAGTCTGTTTCTCAATCAGGCCTAATTAGCCAAACGGCAGCATCAGTAGGTCAGGAGGATAATGCTGTTCCAGACTGAGGCCTGCGATTAAAACGGCGACGGATAATCACCCGCATAAGCACTCCGGTCTGAACAGCTATGAATAAAGCTAAGTTTGTGTCCAAGTACAGTTTTGCCAGCGGAAAAACAGTGAGTCATTCGGCAGGTTTACTGGATATTTTAAAAGTAAACATTTCAGTACTAGATGCTATTTGGTATTTTTTCATAATCTTCTGATTTACATCATTGTTGTCGATTTACATCAATTTTGTACTAATTAAAAGTACTTCTGCATGTTTTCTCATACATGGAAAAATCAGGGATTTCAGGCAGTTGAAACTGCTTATGTCATAAAGTAAATACATGTATTCAGTTTCGTGTGTTAGGTCTATATGACTGCTATTCCATTCCACCTTCTCAGTGCAGGGAACAACCCAAGATGGGTCACCCATTGCAGGGCACACTCACACACCAGTCACTCACACACTCGCACCTATGGACAATTTGGTAACTCTAATCGACCTACAGCAGGCTTTTGGACTGTGAAAACCAGACAACGCTGAGGAGACCCTACAACACGAGGAGAACATGCAAACTCCTCACTGGTAGAGCTGGGGTGGATATTCGAACCCTGGTCCTGTGGGGGCGCCACTGTGCTGCTGGCATTACGTAACACTGTAAGCCCTCCTACTGGCACTTCCAGTGGCAGCTGAGCTCTGACTCCCTGCACAATAAGTACATGTTGCCATGGTGACAGTTCTCCTCCGACATGGTGGTTTTCAGTACCCGATTCCTTTCTGTGCGTTTGCATTGTCTTTGGTTGGCTGGCAGGGGGTGCCTTGTTCTTTAAAGGTCACGCGACCTCAAGCCTGCTCTTAAAGGGCCACCATAGCATTTTGTAGTCACTGGGTTTGCACAGTTAGGCATTTAAATGAGTCTTAGCATCATAAGACTCTGCCTGCGATGTCCAAGTCGTAGTCCATCCATGGCGAGTCACAACCCACTGGAGCAAGTCTGACTTGCTTATTCTGATCAAGAGGGGCGCACCTGCCCTGCTCAGCACTGGGAAGCTCTAGGTCTGGCCTAGTGTGGGGGTAGGCAGGGGCTAGACGCTGTTCCGTCGGTTGTGGATCATGGCGACAATGTGCGAGAGGTCGAGACTCTTCATCATGACTTCCATGAAGTCGCTGTCGCTGCGTGCGCCGGCCACGAACTCTTCCAGGGAGAGCTCGCCTGGGTGGTGGAGGAAGAGGGTGGTTGAAAAGGATCCCTCCTAGACAGCCTATATCTGATCTAGCATCTCACAGGGCTATGAGTTACGATGCGCAAAACTTAGCAGGGGAATCAGTGTGGCCTGTATGTGTGAGGTGACCTTTAACGTCGAGAAACAGGAAGCACACACCATCACCGTTGACATCGATCTTGTCAAACACTCGGTTGGTAAACTCCTCCACCGATACTTCCTGAGTTTCGTACCCGTTAATGGCTCTGATGGCCTGGGGGGGAGGGAGGACAGGAGGGATGGATAAGTTAAGGGCTGCAAAGTAAATAATCTTATCAGTGCTGGGAAATAATTTTAAATCCCACAGTAGGAAGGAGGTTTGCTAGGGGAAAGTGAGCCGCCTACAGGCCACACACTGCAATAAAACCCAGATTTGGGCATTCTGTCCAGAGGGGACCAGGTATGCTTATAAGTGCAAAGCGCTGGGTGCAGAAAGGCAGGGTGCTAACTGTATAAATATCCTCCAGTGTTAATGCTACACCCCCACAGGAAGATAATGCACTGAGAAGATGTGCTGCTGCCGGGGGGGGGCAGGCTGAGTGATTACAGTGAAGCAGGTGTGACACCATGAAAACGTGTAATGCCACTGACTGTAGCCCCGTGGTTCTGGTTACACCGGCACTTACGTGTGTGTGTGTGTGTGTGTGTGTGTGTGCTTCCTGTGTGGCCACCTTGATGATGTTGAGGAGCTCATGCCGGTCGATGCAGCCATTCCCATCCACGTCGTACAGCCTAAAGTACCACCGCAGCTTGTGCTCCATCTTCCCACGCATGACGAGGCTCAGGGCCGCCACATACTCCATGAAGTCGATGGTGCCGTCCTGCCAGGGGGTGGAGTCAGCGTGCCGGGTCAGAGGTGGAGGTGGGACAGATACACCTTAAACCAGTATTTCTCAACTGGGCCCTCAGGGGCACCCAGGCAGCCCCCGTTTTTGCTCCCTCCCAGCACCTGAACCAGGTATTTCATGTTCTTGCTTGGCTGGGATTTGCTCATAGATGAATGTGTTAATAACAGGATCATGGTGATTCTTCACATTTTTTACTTAATATTTGATACATAATATCAAATACTGCTACTAAATGATCATTTTATTAAAAGTATCAGAATTTTCATTTTAGTTCTCCAATAATAGAATTTCATCAGCTGTCAAATATTTTGGGTACTTCTTACCCGGTACAGTATAAAACAATAATGTAGTGGATGGATGAGACTCATTACCTCTTAGTGTTTCTTGAATATGAGAAATACGGGATGCTAAATATCCACTGTTATACCAAGAGGAGTGTATTTTTATTCTTGTGGGTGTTTTTTATCCAGAATGTGTGTGACTGTGATATTTCACCATCACTGCAGACTGCGTGGTGTTGAGGGGTTTAACTGGGCTTGTAAAGATAGTCACTTCCTTAGATGATGCCGTTGTGCTCAAAGTAATTGTAGGTAAACATTTTCCAGAGCTGTAACTGACTACCATAATGTTTGTTCATAACTGATAGCTAAATGTCTTCATGCCGTACTGATTATTACACGACTCATTTTACATAATGACTCTCTACACTTGCCATTAGTGTCCCCCATACGGCTGACCCTCGTTTCTGCGACATGGAAATGTTGCTCATCTGCGGTACAGCTGAAAATTAGTTATGGAGCCATAATAGCAGTTCCTGAATATTTTATAGAAGTTAAGCTTTTGTATGATGTTCAGTCCAAACATTACAAGAGTCCAGCCTGCAGGCAAACGCTCCGCGTCTCATCGCCGCCCTAAACTGTCCCTTTCTTTCACCGGCACTGTGCACAAAGTGTGTATGACTACGGAACAAATTTCCACAACTCATTCAGTCCACAGGATAGTGGAATTTTTTTTGTGGGCTTGGAGAGTTTCAGTTCACAATACAAGTCCTATGATGAAGACTGACTTTAGATCACTGATGGTCCCTTCTTAGGATCAACAGAAAATGTACCAAGTGAGTTTTGGAAATTTGCTCTTCAATTAAGCTTCAGCTGGGTTTTGTTCTGCCTGCATATAAACACCTTTGGTGACACCAAGACCCTGGTCATCAGCGTTGGTCAGCAGTGACGCCTGGCCTACCTTGTTCATGTCAAAGGTGCGGAACATCTGCTCGATATAGGCACTGGCCTCGGGGTCGAGCCCTCGCAAGCCGAAGAACTGCTTGAACTCGTGCAGAGTCAGCTGACCTGAGGGACACTCGGTCAGGAACTTCTTGTACCACAGGTGCATCTCCACAGCCTGCAGGTCGTCCACAGTGCAGCTGTTAGCGCTGCCCATGTCTTGGGGAGGTGGGCTGGGTTGGTGAACTTCTGATGCTGCCAAATGATTCCTCCTCACTGTCACACCAATCTGGGGACCCGAACTACAGCAGGAGGGACTTTTATAGCAAGTTGCGGCTAATCGCTGACCGTAATCCACTAGGGGCGATTAAACGGCTCAGAGACGCACTTCCTAACTCCTCCCAGCCCAGTAGAGCGTCGCCTGTAATTTGCGATAAACTCGCCACTCATCACTCACAGAGGTTCGGTCACTGGAAAATTCCACTCTACAACCAAGTGCAGCAAAATGGTCCTTCACAGAAAGAGTATTTGCAGATGTTTCACTGGCACACTGCAATTTTTGATCAACAGATCAATCACTTTGATTGCCAAGACAGATAATAGCAGTCTGACATCACTAACCTGATCCATCACTGTTTTTGGTAGAAATTCATTTTCTGCCTTTTTCTACATGACAAATTTGCTAGTAGGTGTAGTAGTATAATAGAAAACCAATAGACATGACATGCATGCTGCTGGTTCTGTGTAAATGAACCATTAATAGAAAGGGGCTTGTTCACATTAATAGCAGTGTGAAGTTAAATCAGTAAGGTAATTCAATCTGTGCAAAAACAGGCGTCAGTTACAGCCCTTATTTAAGGAAGGAAGGCAGCAAATGTTGTACATGTTGGTTATACTGCATTTATCTCAGAAAATCTCTGTAAAAGGGGTCATTCCAGACATTGTTCAGAAGAGCAGCGTACTTTCATTAAAAAGTTGATTGGAGAGGGGAAAACATATAAAAAAGTAC
>JAODLD010000001.1:2447499-2459284 GCA_026781065.1 Mormyrops boulengeri | reverse complement strand
TATACAGGACCCACACAGGGCTATATACAGGACACACACAGGGCTATATACATGACACACACAGGGCTATATACAGGACATACACAGGGCTATATACAGGACACACACAGGGCTATATACAGGACACACAGGGCTATATACAGGACACACACAGGCATATTTACAGGACACACACAGGGCTATATACAAGACATACACAGGGCTATATACAGGACATACACAGGGCTATATACCGCTATATCGGTTATTCATCTGTGATTGGCTGACGATGGAGTCCGCCGTGATACTCCTCTTCTTCAGAAGAGTGAGAGCAGACTCCAAAGAATGCTACGCTCCGAGGCCACACCCGTGACGGATTAATAATGCTGTCACCTTTGGTGGGAGTGTGATTTATAGTGAACGACATTTGCATGTAAAAATAAGAGGAAGAGGAGGCTCCAGAAGCGGCCTGTGACTGTGTCAGCGTTTGGCTGCTGGGTGTTCTCCAGGCCTGTCCTCGAAGTGGGAGGAGAAGCCAGAAGCTCCATGAAGTGTAAAAGGGGTTCATCTCCTGTGCTTGAGAAGCTCCTCCTCCCCACACTCGTCCACTCCTGGCAACCTGCACATCCCACACCACTTCATTCCGCCACATGACCAGTCCTCAGGCTTTGAATATTGCTCATGCTTGTTCACATTACATTTTATTTATTTGGCAGTTGCTTTTATCCAAAGTGACATAACTCTTTTATGAGAAAGCAGGGTCAGCCAATCCCAGGAGCAATTAGGGGTTAAAGGCCTTGCTGAAAGACCCAGTGGTGACATCAAATTTGGGATTTTAACCGGCGACCTTCCGGTCACAGACTCAGGAACCATATAAGCGTCTGAGAGGGTAGGAAATTTATGTTTTTAAGCCATTGTTGTTTGAGATGTATGGCCAGTACAGCCAATGGCCATAGATTCAAGGCGTGTCCATATTTATTAGAGTATGTTTCCAGTTGTGTGTGAAAGACGTAGAATCGATAGTTTTTTGTTCATCAAGCTTATACTGTTGTACGCAAGTGTGTGCATGAATTTCCTTTTATTTTAAGAGGAACCAGACTCCAGACAATAAAATATCCCCTATTACTGGTGGCTGATGGACAAGGTTTACTGCATGCTGCCATTTGACCCATGATGAACACCTCGGTGATGAACACCTCGGTGATGAACATTCTCCATTCTCTTCCCCATAATTCCTCATGAAGCCACACCCTGAGTCCCTAGACTGTCCATCCATCCATCCATCCATCCATCCATTCATTCATTTTCTGCCGCTTATCCAGAGTAGGGTCATGGGGGAAGCAGTCTAAGGAGGGATGCCCAAACCTCCCTCTTCCCAGCCACCTCCTCCAGCTCCTCCGGGGGAATACCAAGGCATTCCCAGGCCAGCCAAGAGATGTAATCTCTCCAGCATGTCCTAGGTCTGCCCCGGGGCCTGAAATACCTCCCCAGGGAGCCGTCCAGGGGCATTCTAGATAGATGCCCGAACCACCTCAGCTGGCTCCTTTCGATGCGGAGGAGCAGCAGCTCTACTTTGAGCCCCCCCCCAGATGTCCGAGCTCCTCACCCTCCCTACAGCTGAGCCCAGACACCCTGCGGAGGAAAGTCATTTCCGCCACTTCTATCCACTATCTCATTCGTTCCATAGCTACCATAGGTGAGAGTAGGAACGTAGATAAACTGGTAAATCAAAAGCTTCTAGACTGAAGGTCTCCAGACCGATGGCTTAAATATAGACATTAGCAGATGTAGCTGGCCTTCACTGGCGTATTACGCATTGGCCAAAAAGTGGATCATCACTGGCACAGATTACTTTCTTTCATACTCTCCAAAAATCAGAAGCCAATTTGCATTTTTGCAGCGAGGCCAAAAAAAGTAAGAATTAAAATTGTGTTTCTTAGCTGTAATAAATGCACTGATGTCATCTGCAATGTTCCCTCTTCTTTTTCACCTAATTGTGCATTTTGGCATTTGATCGTAATTAATGCCTGTGAGCCTGGGCGTGCGTTGCTGTTTTGAATGCTCCTTCATTTTCCACCCATCATTAAAGCATTAAAATAACAGGACACAGGGCGGTCGCCCTTTATAAAACAGTCAAAATTGTGTCAAGGTTTTTATTTTTTTAATGCCCTTCAGACATGAAATTATTCATGCAATTTTCCTTACATACTTATGCAAATCTGATAGTAGGAGGAAATATACAGGATGAATTAAAACATCCAGATATTTTTAATTCTTGACATGAAAGCAATTTCGACTGTATCCTATCCTGGGAACTTGCCAATATATTTTTTTGCACTTAGTGGACAATTCACATGATTTAAAAATACGTCAGAGTCGAACAAAATTGTCACAGAGTGACAGTCTAACAAAATTTCAATGACTTGATTTAAATGACTTTGACATAAAATAAATGCTAGATAAACAGATAAAAGTCTTCATCAGACCACAAATCTGGCGGCCTGGCCTGCAGTAGACCTACCCCAGGAACTATGAACTGTCAGTTGTAGACTCACAGCTGTAAATTGCTAAAGCAATTTTTTTCTCCCTCAAGTTCAGTATTTAAATGAACAGGTAGGGTGTCCTTTGATGTTGGGGGACAATCTTTTTCTTTTCTCTGAAATTAGGCAAATACAAATAGATATAAAGTCAGCCAGGGTATAAGAATGGTGTTACTGAGTCGTCTCTAACGCACAAAGGGCAGAGACGTGGTGGGGATGAGCTTCGAATGAATCATAAATGAGGTGGCATCTCCAGGGCTTTTCAGCTGAACCTCATGAATGGCAGCCTGTTAGCCACGTGTCCTGCAGGGGTTGACCCTTTGTAGGGGCTGTAGAATTCTGCTGAAAGGAAAGTGAAACAGGGCCTAAGATAAAGCAGAGTGAAATTTCCAGGAACTTCACTGGGGAAAGTGTTCTTCAGCTGGGCCTGTCACTAATTAAAACGAGATGCTTGGTCCCAGCTATACCCTTTATGACTTTATTGATCAATGGTGGGTTCGATTAGATAATTACGATGTCATTTAAAACAAAGGGGCTGGCCATTAAATAATTTATAGAGCTTTTTTATTATTTACTCGAGTCCTATAATTTAGAACTTAAGTGGGTTCCATAATTCTCACAGACAAACAAGGATATGATTGAAATGGCTTTATGACTATGATGTTCTGCTCTTTGGACTGTGTGCACAGGCAGGAAGCTGTCCAGCATTTCATAAAGGAAAATAGACTAAATCTGGGCTCACTTGACTTCCATAAGTGTTTTGGAAGCCTTTGCGATGTAGGCATCTAGATGTTCCTTGACAATTTAGCTTAATTTCTCACAGATTTTTTCAGCAACCTGGTCATACTGCTTTACTGCAGCAAGTGTATAAATTATGTCTTCATTTCCCAGTAAAAGGAACTGGATTGTGTTATGCGCTGCGTGAATTACACCTGTCAGTGACAGCATATTTGAGAGCGCTGACACTCCAAAAAATAGCCGCCTAAATGATGAATATTTAATAATTTCCCCAGTGGCCCATTATTATTAAAATATAAAATATTATGTCAAGAAAAGTACTGGACTGAATCACAAGAATGTTTCCTTGTTTAGCAAACTGTGGCTGAGTAATGAAGCATGACTGGACTTGATTTTATACTTCACAGATGCAGCCGGGGGGGGTGTGGTGGCTGGTGGGGCTTTACTGTTTTCTCACACTGCAATCATTTCAGGGTCAAATGCTGCCCAGTTCTGTGTGTGTAAATGGAAACTGTAATAGATCAGTGTGGTATTTCCTTTGTAAAATCCAACTGAGCTATGCAAGCTATTGAGTTAGCATGCTGTTAGCTAATCCTTGATCTTTGACCCCTAGCCTTTTAGCAGAAAACTCTGCCTATTACGCACTCCGATTATTCCTGGCCAGGAATTAAGTTGGAGTCATTAATAACTGCGGGGATACCCCAAGCATTTCACGTATTTTCACATTTGGGTTTAGAGCGCCAAGATTTGTTTTATGCATTTTATCATTTCTGCTGAGTGCAGCAGCTGCAATGAACAGAGAGATCGGGCTCTGTGGGCACCTGCAGCAAGATATGCTGGCAAGGGGATCCCTGGGCTCAGTAAGCTCCACTTGGCACACGTCATTGTCACATGACTTGGACAAGGAAGAACTAGTAGGTGCAGTAGGTGAAATATAGTATGCAACATGGGCAGTATGTCCAAATCCACAGTATGGATGAGACAGTACATGAACAGTACCCCGATGACATACTACTTTCTATGAAATTCTGAAGCGTGAAACCAAAATTCTGAAGTGCACATTGCGCTATCCCACAAGGCCACTGGCTCTGCAACCAGAGACAAAGAACGTCGGTTGCTCAGAAATTTTGTCAAGATGGTGGAGCTGGTGGAGCTGGTGGAGCTGGTGGAGATGGTGTCATCTCTGTGCAAAGTACAATACCCAGTTACATAAGCTGACTCTTTTTTTTGCCGGCATCTAGCTACATCATTAGTAAACATCCGCTTTATGTAATATCCAAGATGGCAAGAGCAGTGCATGCTGCATTGATGGTCAAAGAGTTAGGCTTCTGGGGAAATTCAGTATGTACTGTGCAAGTATGCCATTTTGGACACTCCCACAGCAAAGTGCAAGAAAAATCGAAGCCTGCCTAAAGTTTCTGCCCATGGCTAGAGCCGGCCCCGTTTCTGCCCGTGGCTGGAGCCGGCCCCGTTTCTGCCCGTGGCTGGAGCCGGCCCCGTGTCTGCCCGTGGCTGGAGCCGGCCCCGTTTCTGCCCGTGGCTGGAGCCGGCCGTGTGTCTGCCCGTGGCTGGAGCCGGTCCCGTTTAGAGCCGGCCATGTTTGTGCCTATAGCTAGAGCAGGCCCTGTCACCAAATTACCATCCATTTAGGGGGGGTTCTGTCCACTGTTGTATTGACCTCCCTGGAGCAGTGATATGTCAGGAGAGGCAAGTCGGTAGCCTCTGATTAAGATCAAAAAGCAGCCATCAAGGATCCCATATTTTTGCCAGCATGGAGCCTAATAAACAGCTAAACAACATGCATCGGCAAACATCACATGCAGCACCAAACACCGCATGCACCGGCAAACACCACATGCAGCACCAAACACCGCATGCACCGGCAAACACCACATGCAGCAACAAAAACCCTGTGCAGTGGATTGTTAACATCCTCGCAAGTTTTAAATGAAATCCTCTCATTTGCTGTGCCCATCTGGAATGGTTTAATGATAACTTCCATGTAGGGTAAGCCCCTGAAATGTGCCAGTGACTGTCTTATTTGACCGCATTAGCGCCATCATGTTCTTTGTCGTTTGGGCTTAGCCATAGCAGATAACAGCATGTGGCACAGACAGCATGTGTGTTATTGGAACTTCCATTGTAACTCTCCCATAAAAGCAGTGCCAGGTGGCAAAGTACTGCTTCTATCAGCCCAGATAATTAGCCAGTTATACCTATAATGCTGGGTCTCCCTATCTATCCCACAGCCATGTTTCCGCATTTCGCGGTGTGTGGATATTTTTGACTTGCAGCCTTGAAAGTGAGAAGAGCCCAAACCATGTGGGAAGGTGGGGTTACGGGGAGAGACATCTCTCTAGAACAGGCAGGCCACATGGAGCCATAGCTGGGCCAGGCTTTCTCGCTGCAGTGGGGGAGAGAGCTTCAGTGTCCACACAGAGCCAGCTGAGCATCAAAGTGGGTCAGGCCAAGGCTGACGAGTCCAGCTCTGCCGGAAGAACAATGTTGTGGTGCCCTTGAACACGAGAGAGTGCCACAACTGGTTCCAATTTTAAAAAGCAGGGTGCGTTAAAATTAAACCTTCGATTAGCAGTGGAGCAAAAGTTCTAAAATAGAGTCATTCTCCGAGATCCAGTGGGGGACTAGGCCTTCCACAGAATGGCAGCTATTTGAAATACAATTATGTTCCCCCTGCCCTCAAACAGTCTTCACCCGAAATCACTGTGAGCCCCTCCAGCTAAAAGATTGATTATAATGTCAAGACAGTGATCACTGTGTGAAAGAACTTATTTGCCTCATCTAGGACCAACCAAACGTGTTCTACTTTATTATCTGTTTGTAAATACAAGACTAAAATACAATTTTTAAGGGATTTAGGAGTCAAGAGAATACATGTGTTATTACGGTCCATCAAGGATTTTTGCTAAAGTCTCAAATCCCTGCAGGGATTTCCTTATTTTTATTCGTTTCAAGTCTTCAAGTTTGGTCAGAGTCTTGAGTCAGTTTGTCAAATGATCTGTACTGGATCAGATATGCTTATGTGTTACTCATGAATGTGACTGTGCTACAACACCAAGTGTGAAAGAAGTGTTTTACGGAGAAGAAATTGCTTTTCCCTTTACAGTGTATGACGACTGTGCCTCATCTCCACACTTCATCTTGTTTCAGTGTGAGCTTGAAACGCAACATGCGTGACCTCTTGTTGAAGCCGCAGCCACATCTGGGCCTTTCCAGCCCAACGCCTCACTGTCACAGGCAGGGCTAAAGCCTTCAGAAACCATGTTATTATGTGTGAGGTCAGCAATGCCCCATTTTTAATTAGTTCTGGGGCCCGGTACCTGCTCTATCCTCTTGTGCGGTTCCCCAGTGGTGGAATCAGCCGCCAAACCACATCCAGTTATCAGACTCCCTCTCTACCTTCAAGAAACGCCTCAAGACCCATCTGTTCCAGGAACACCTCCACTAGCATGATGCCTCTTGACGTTCACGGAATATTCTTATGTTTCGCTTCTGGTCATTGATCAGTCTTATTAGGCTCAGCTTATATTATACCTGGGTATTCACTGGAAACTCAGCTTGCTGCATTTATGCCCAGCAAATTCCTTGACAACAGGAATGTTTGCAATGTGCTGTTCGCCTCACTTGATAAAAGCGTCTGCTAAATGGTAATTTAGAGTGACGGTTATTTCCTGTAGTCAGTTAGTAGTTGTAGTTTTCAGTGATGGTGGGTGTCTTTTGACCTCACCTTAAACGCCCCCTAATAGCCAAAGCCTGCAAGTTTCCGATCCCCAGATATTCTGCCGAAATAAAAGAATAGAGACACGGCTTGACACAAATATCAAAACTTTGTTGAAAATTAGTATATGGATGTGCCTAGTTTAACTGACATATACCATTATGGCTCATTTAATTTCAAAATTTTAATTGTATTGTTAATATTAATCAGTACAAACCTAACTATAGTACCATGGTTCCATTGTGTCACAGTTTTTAATGATCCGCGGTCAGAAATGAGTCGTCTGGCGGTCTTATGCATTTAGAATCCTTTGAGGATGCTCTCAGCTCACATTCTGTGCAGTTCATGCTTGTACAATGAACCTTTTCTCTACCCTGTATTCCCATGTAACGTCTCTGTTAAACAAGACCTTTGCCTTACAGTAGGCAGTAAAGTAGACGGTAAACATCTATAATGAAATATGGCCTCTGTGCCCAGCGATGATCATGGCCCCCCCTGCAGGTTATTGCAGGACAGACCCTTAATGACATTCAGGCTAAAGGGCCCTTAGGTATAAAGGTATTTAATGGACCCCCTTATCTCTCTAATACAGTGATGCGAAGCGCATCCATCTGTCGAGTGCTCAGGATTCCCTCATCGTCCCAGGTAGCTGTAATTAGTAGCAGATTAAAAGATGAGTGGATGATTAGAATTCACATTAAAAATGTCATCCTTCTAGTAATAGGGATTATAAAAAGGCGAAAATTCAGAGTGAATCCAGAGACAGGAAGGGAACAGGTTTTTGTGTGTGTGTGGGGGGGAAGGGGCAGTTAAGCCAGCAGTGCCACATTGGGGATCTCCTCTCTCTTCCTCGTGAATTTGTGCACTGACCACTATGACTCTGTCTGTTGTTTTTTTCACCTTGCACTTGATACCATGGAAAAAAACTTGTTTGACAATACACATATTAACATTAGGGGTTGGTGGCTGCATATTAACATTAGGGGGTGGTGGCTGTACATTAACATTAGGGGGTGGTGGCTGTACATTAACATTAGGGGGTGGTGGCTGTATATTAACATTAGGGGGTGGTGGCTGTACATTAACATTACGGGGTGGTGGCTGTATATTAACATTAGGGGGTGGTGGCTGCATATTAACATTAGGGGGTGGTGGCTGTATATTAACATTAGGGGGTGGTGGCTGCATATTAACATTAGGGGGTGGTGGCTGTTTTTACCCTCAAATAAGTTGCTTTCAATCAACCTTCCATGGGGAATGACTCAGATGTATATTTTGCATCCCGTGTGGAATTATTGGCACATAATCTTGGAGCACATTGGATGAATTTCACCAGGAAGGAGTTGTCGATCTCCATAATGTAACGTCAAAAAGAGAGAAAACGTGGAGGGACTGGGTTTAGGTGAAATGCTGTGAGTGGAATTTTCAGTACGCAAAGGATTCTGGAACTCAGGAACTCCTTTTTGGCCTATGAATAAACTTGTTTGACCACGTGTAATTGGTTGCACTGGGATAGACTCAAAACATCCCGCCTGAATCTACTTTGAAGATTCAATTATTAACAATTTTAATGATTTAAAATGAAGAATTTCTATGTAATCTTGGTACTTCCAGGATCTTTTTGGGGCCTACGTGAGCCGGTCCTGGAGGACTGGCTATAAAAACATGGGAGTTACCGCCTCATGGAACAACATCCCTCAGCACAGTGTCTCCAAACTCTTCTCATTCCCACTTTCCCCACTACAGGGGAAAGTCATACCGTATGGGGGAGTTTAAAAGCTTGTTGTCCCCAGGCCTCTGTCACTATTCATTTGTAAAAGATGAGTCTACAACAATGCAACTCCGTCCTAGTACAGTATCAACTCTAGTATTCTTGAGATATCGGCCCTTATATTCTCTCTCCTCAAACCTGCAAGTGGCTGATATTACACATCGCGCTGTTCGTGCCGTAGAACAAAGAATATCCTCTTTAGTGCTAATAGAAAAAAGGACAGAAAATAGAAAAAAGGAAAATATCAATAAAGAAGACTTTGAACATCACGTGCCATTCAGGCTTAGTTTAGGGTCCTCAGGAAGTTGGTAAGGTATCACTTGCTATCATCCCAGATAGTTACACCTCCCTTACATCAAATCTAGGCTGTTTGTCTTATTGTGACAAAGGGAGGGGGGAAGGAGCTCCTGTATGACAAGGGAGACCATGTGAGCTCCTGTATGACAAGGGAGACCATGTGAGCTCCTGTATGAGAGCTCCTGTATGACAAGGGAGACCATGTGAGCTCCTGTATGACAAGGGAGACCATGTGAGCTCCTGTATGACAAGGGAGACCATGTGAGCTCCTGCCTGGTCCAGAAAAGAGCTCCAAGTTTGGCAGATATATCAAAGAGGAAGGTCCCTTCCAGGCTGCTAACCTGCCACCCTGTTATATTCATTCATTCATTCATCCCTTTTCCATACTTGCTTGCAGCAGCGGCATTAAACAGGGGGACGGAGGACAATTCCAAAGCCCCCGAATGACAGGGGCCCTAAAATATTTGAAACATAGTTGGATTGGTCAGGGTTGGGGGCCCAATATGATATGCTCTCATGGGGCCCAAAATCTCAAGTATTAATCTTCCCTACTGGTCCTGTGCAGGGTTGCAGGGTTGCAGGGGTGCAGAGCCTATCCCAGAAGAAACTGGTGCAAATCAGGGAATAACTCAGGATGGGGCACCAATCCATGACAGTCACTTTATGATATATGGGTCGATAATCAATAAAATCTTCAGTTACTTATAAAGGTTGAAGATATACTTTTTTGTTTCAGGGTAAGCTCAACTGGATATTTGCCCAAAGGAATTATCCTTGGGAAATCTGTTGCAAATTAAGACTGAAGGTCACAGAGCTTACAAAGTTGATCACAGAATAGTAGTGGATTATGGATCATCACGTCTTCTTTCATCTAAATGCAAAAAAGATGACGCTTCATCTCACTGAGGCTTTTGTGAGTTCTCAGAGCAAACAGGCCTACGTTCCATGGAAATAGGATTCTGAGCTGATGTCTCACGTAAACATTTGCAGGAAAGTGCTGGTGCTCTTCATCAGTCAAAGAGCCAACATGCCGTGATTGGTGGCGCCTGAGGTCATGTGACAGCATGTGGTCTTCATTAGTTAAAAGGTCTGCCTCTCGTTTGTCATGTGCTCGCTGGCATGGCTACGGCAGGTCGACATGGAGGTGCGAGGCAGCGGTGCTCACCACAGAACCGCCGTGTAAATTATATTTATAGTAATTTTCACAGATTATTGTCATGAGGTCTCACTCCTTCATTTGGGTACTACTTATTCCCTGTCTTCATTTATGTTTTAGTTAACATAATAATTATGTTTTATTATATATGTACACACTGAAACAGGGCAGATCACTCAATCAGTCAATCACTCAAAGGCCTAGTTTCCTCCTGTCCATTTATTTAAAAATCTAAAAATGCTATAATTACGCATATTATCACACAATAGTGTCACAAAGTCATACAAAGCTTTTGCACATCAGACAGTAAATCTTCTGCGCTGTAGCTAAAGATCCCCACAGATATTCAGCTTGTTCACTGTTCAGCATCACTGCCTTATTTTAATATGTAAAGCTTTGCCTGATCCAATCTATTGCTCACAGTTCTAGAATGTTCCTCAAACGGGAATGCTGAATTTGAGATTTGCTTGGACTTGCATAATTCCGGGCATTTCTTCAAGGCACCAGGCTTAATGATACAATGTAGCGGTAATATTCTGAAGCTAGTGATACCTCTGTTTTATCCCCGGAGAGGAGATGAAAATGAAACACCTTCGGGCTTTTAGGGTGCAGTCAAAGCAACATCAACACCATTACTAAGAGGAAGAACTGGACTTTAAATGGCACTTAGGGACCTGTTCAATGAATTGACTGGAGAACAGTCGGCATAATGAGCCTGGGGGGTTGCTGTGGCAGGGTGGCAATGTGCACTCAGGTAAACAGCGGTGAACAGGTGTGCTGTCGGTGAGCCATTCACCCACTGCTTTCTCATTTTCCTCAGGAGCAACCTGTGAGTCTCTTCAGTCGATGCGGAAGGATCTGGGTCACAAGTCGTGAATATGGAGCTCACAGCTGAGGTGCATTCCCTTAGGACACTGTCCACACCTGCAAGCGCCTGTGCCTTCTCACACACACACACACACAGCATCCCACACACACTAACACACACATGTCTGACATTCAGTCTCAGTGATGGCTTCCTCAAACTCCACCATCAATGAGAGCCGCTTGAAGGCTTTGACCATTGCAGAGAGCCATCAAATGTGCGGCAGACAGGCCGGTCCTTCCACAGCGAGAACACCATCTGGCAGCCCATTCCACTGTTTCACTGAAGTTGATCTTTGGTCCATAATGGAGAAGGTGCAGGAGGCTCTGGTTACTGCAGACAAAAGCGAGAAAAGCATTTAAATTTTGTAGAGAATGAAGAGAATCAAAATGCAATTTCTCAACAGGACTGAAATGGAAGCTTTTGTTGGGGGGAGGTGGGGGCGGTCAGGTGATCATAGGTCTGTCGAATTTCCTGGCACCGACTTGTTCCTTTGGTTTACGTGAATGAGCGCATGTTTCCTTTTGTCCCCAGTAATCCCCAAATCCCCAGCCTGAGGAACTTTGGTCATCCCAGTCAACCACAGCTTCATTCCATTTTCCCAGCCCTGCCGAGTGGCGGGGGGCCGGGCGGGGGGGGGGGGGGGGGGGGGGGGCGGGGGGGGGGGGGGGGGGGGGGGGGGGGGGGGGGGGGGGGGGGGGGG
>JAODLD010000001.1:2376076-2393463 GCA_026781065.1 Mormyrops boulengeri | reverse complement strand
TGGTCATGCCTTGGTTACACCATGGTTACCCCATGGTGACGCTGTAGTCATGCCTTGGTTACACCATGGTTATGCCATGATGATGCTGTGGTCATGCCTTGGTTACACCATGGTTACCCCATGGTGACGCTGTAGTCATGCCTTGGTTACACCATGGTTATGCCATGATGATGCCGTTGTCATGCCTTGGTTACACCATGGTTACCATGATGATGCCGTTGTCATGCCTTGGTTACACCATGGTTATGCCATGATGATGCCATGGTCATGCCTTGGTTACACCATGGTTACCCCATGGTGACGCTGTAGTCATGCCTTGGTTACACCATGGTTATGCCATGGTGACGCTGTAGTCATGCCTTGGTTACACCATGGTTACCCCATGGTGACGCTGTAGTCATGCCTTGGTTACATGGCTCGTGTTGCCTTTTTGGCAGAGGCTGCTCACACTGAGGCTGTGTCTTCCAGTTCAGAGATGTGTCATTTTGCCAAGGCTCAGTACCCTCAATCCCAGCAAACTGGTGAGCACGGCCTCTGAGGCCAGTGTGCCTACAGAAACCCCCGTTAATGGTAAAGGGTTGCCATTGCTCCTTTGACAGGCTCTGAGTATTTTATAATTGGTAAAAGAGCTCTTCAAATTAATGGTGTCTTCTGCTCATTTAAGAAGCAGACCATCACCGCTGGCCAGCTGGAAGCAGCTTTTGTGTGAATGCGAGTGAGTACCTGTGTATTTGTTTTTCGTGTCACATGCATCTCCACGGAAGCTGGCACAGGGTCACCTTTATCATGCTGGCTTTACGTACTCCACCAGCAATGCCCATGAATCAGTCTGGGCCCTGCCCTGTTCACATGCTTTTATTGCTCTGTGTTTCATTGCCCTTGCTATTGTCCTGGTAAATTAAGCAGTAAGCCCATAATCTTCCTTACTGAACCAGACGATGAACTGTCACGGTCCGGTTTTGTTCCCTCCACATGGTGGCAGTTTTCCTGCGCTGAATCTTAATTACGGAGCGTGCGGTCAGCTTGTGGCTTCGCTTAAATCGGGACTATTAATGAATGATTGTGATAGGAGAGCTGGGGCTTATGGGCCATGGCACTTGGGGAGCCGTGACTGTTTTACGTGTCTGAGATGTGTGAGGTACTGGAAGGTACTGGAATAGGGTTTCTTGCCAATGACTACCACCATGATCCAGCCCCTGATCAGCCTGAACTAACCCCCTCCCAAAATCTTTCATGTCCATGCAGAATCAGCCTCTGCAGAAAATGTCCTCACCACAGAAACACCACACTGCGCTGTGTTCTCACTCCCCTCTACTGCCATTCAGCCTTTCGGCTTTGTAACCTAGCTGACGCAGCTCCTGGCGGGGCAGGGGGGGGGCATCTCCTTAAGCCCAGTCTCTATGGGTGCAGTGCGTGGATGCGGCCACACTGGCTCTCTTGCTGCCATGATTCCTGCCAATCCTTTTCTCACAGCTGTTTCATTTAGGGAAAAACATTCTTCCCTGGGATAGGCCGGGGATATAAGCAACGTACTATAAAAGCGGGTAGCATATTCATTCAGAAGCTAAATCAGAGGGGTATTGGTTTGGGTCCAAGGTGAGTCCAGCCCCATGATGCTCAAGAAAAAATTATGAGCTCTCTAAGAAGATGAACAATAAATCGTTGGCCCTTTAAGAAAAATCCCATAATATGCACACAAGCAGCCAGCTGAAACTGGCACTAGGGCCAGATGCTGGGAGAGGTGTGCAGGGACTGTGGCTGCCAAGTTTCCCAGTTTGTCAGCAGGCATGTGGATGCATTCCCAGTGTGCAGCCCCGCCCCCTAGCCCGTTTACTCCTGCAGGCTCTGCCCTCAGAGTCCCTGCCTCAGTGTGCTGATAGAGTACGTGTCCGATGGCCTCCTCGAGGCTGATGCACCTCCTGGCCTTGCTCTTCGCGCCCGCATGCTCGGCCTGCCACTCCGTTTTTGGTGCTGCCAGACAGTACTGGCTCTTTCATGAACCTCAGCTCCCCTCAGAGTCCCCGCCTCAGTGTGCTGATAGAGTCCGTGTCCGATGCCCTCCTCTAGGCTGATGTACTTCCTGGCCTTGCTCTTCGCGCCCGCATGCTCGGCCCGCTACTCCGTGTTTGGTGCAGCTCCCCTCAGACTTTGCCGTACTATCCACAGACCTGGTCTAATGGTCTGCTGGCTCAGATGTGACCCCAGCGGCCTCAGTGACTGGGTCAGACTGACGCAGCAGTGTCCCCCCCATGGCACATTAAGGACAGCGCAGAAACTGGGCAGAGCTCCAACAAGGATTCGCGCTCTCAGCAGTACAACAGCCTGAGAGCCCAGGGAAGAAGTGATGATTCAGCCTGGGACTCTGACCTTTCTGCCTCTGCGTGTGTATTCGTACATGTGTGTGTGTGTGCATGTGTGTGTCTGTGTCCGTATCCGCTGCTGCTCTCCTGCTTGTCAGGAGAGACTCGACTGGCCACATTTCACAGGTCTTTAATATGCCATATTCTCCGCTAACCGGGCCAGTGGGGGGGGGGCACTGTCCGGTCCGGTCAAACACAGCGCCACCACAGTCCTGGGAAAGCCACTGGGCCAGCGACAGCACAGCAGAGGAGAAAGCTGCACCCAGTTGTTTTCACAACATGGCGGGTTACCCCTCCCCACCTTGTGTAATGGTTCCTGGCCAGAAGTCAAAGCACTAATTACCGGAAAGTACCAATTTCATCATAAGGGGGGTAAATTCTCAGTTTACCAGGCTGCTTCCTCGCAATCAGTCTTGCGGAGATGTCATCCTCTTGATCTGGGAGAGCTTTAAAATATCCAATAAGAAGATGAATAAACACACAGTGATAAATATGCTTAATTGAATTATATGCACCGATGCGAACTTTATACATTCTTGGGTTTTCCGTTTTGTTTACGTCCTCCACATGTTCACAAGAGGCTCTTGCTCGCCACCTCTATTCTGAGTGTGTTGAACTGAAGCACCATGAGATTTTGGCCTCTTATCATAAACCTACAGATAAGAATTAGTTACTGCCTGGTGGGGCCCTTAAAACTTGGTGGAGGGGGGTCTCTTTTCATGCCCCCATTGCTCAAAAACTGACATTTCTAAATCGTAGGTCATGAGATGGTCTTTATGGTTCAGGCATGAAGCAGAACTGCAAGTAACTTTACTACAGGATATATAAGGATGGTGCCAGATGTGAAGTAATTTGATTGATTGGTCTGGCTTTGCATCTTCAGGGTTTTGGGCACGAATCTGATGCTGGCTGTATACGTGAGTTTGGACCAGTGTTTCTGTAAAGATGTTAAGATTATTCTGTGAAGCGCAGAATAACAATCACAATGAAAAGAGACACAATTAGTGCATCCGGATGGGGCACCACCAACTGGAAATGGGTGGTGTTGTTTTTTTAAGGCTTTTAGCTTGTTAAAGACGTTGCACCCTGTTTGGTTTGAATCTGTATTCCGGGCTCATGATCTTTTGCTGGGTGTGACGAGTGTTTAAATCTCTCATTTCCTACTGAAACACCCTGACCAGCAGGCCTCTCTACCACCACTGCTGTGTTTGGTGGCAGGCAGGTCACAAGTTTAATTTCTGGGAGAAAAACAAAAGTAGTGACAATTGGAGCCAAAAGTATTTCAGGATTCATACAGTTTGTAGTGGATTTTATAGTTTAAACTGTAGTTCTTTCTATATAAAAGCAGAGGATTATGAGGACGGTGGCTTGAAAGGTCACCAGAACTGGGTTAACGGCATTCTGTGAAGATGTGCACCTTAAAGAGGAACAAATACACAGGCCAAAACGAAGTGCCGTGTGGTGAAGGCGGTATACAGACGCGGCCCAGGCGTCGTTTTGGCATGATTGTGTTTGTGTGTTAAACTGGACAAATCAGCTCACGAACTGCTGTAGACCTGCAAGGAAAAAAAACGGAACGATCATTGATGGATTTTGGACCCAGATTGTACAATTAAGCTGGGTAAGTGGGGGGGCAGGAGGAGGAGCTGGTCCCGTGTTTCCCCTGTCTGCTGCACTGCCGCACTGCTGCATCCTGGGAGTTCATACCCAGCGAAGCGGTGAACACGTTCCAGGTGAGCATGAGACACTCAGGACCCGCAGAAGTCCGCATCACACCTGTCATAAGCCAGCAGAAAAGGCACCAGCTGATTCCGTTTGGTTCTGCACCCACGATCCTCGCAGGTTACCGTGACCCACATGCCTTGTGGACTGTCTCCTAATGATTTGCACTGTCCTGAAGGAGCTGGATATAAGTTCTGAAATGTTACTAAGAGATGCTCACCTGGGCAGCATGTTTGACAGGGGAGTGAGTGAGAGGAAGCCAGTTTAGTTACCTTCACTCTCATTTAGCTTTGGAATATGAGTTCTGTTTTTTATTTGGGGGAGGGGGTCCTGATGTTAGCAGTGTGTGGCGTGCAGGTTAGGAGGCTGTTCCCATGATAGTGAGGTCGCTGGCTCCTGTGGTTGGGAAAGTAAGTTCACTGTTGGACCCTTAATCCTGGTTGCTTCAGGGACACTGCCTGACCCTGCCTTCTCAATTGCATGTTGCTTTGGATAAGGGCCCACTGATAAAATCATTCTGGTGACCCTGGGATTTGAACCAGCAACCTTTTGATCACAGGGACCATATCCTAACCAGCTGAGCCACACACCACTTTTTCTTGGACTTTATGGAATTCCCGCCATGGTCCGCTTTGTGTATGTGCGTGAGATGGAGATTCTTCTACCTGAGTGTCTGGATCTCGTGCCCTGACCTGCACCACTTTTTTGTTGCTGCTGATGACATGCAGTAGGTGATCCCTCAGAAGACTCTCTGTGCTACAGCACCAGCTACAGGGCACGAGAAAGCCATTCATCATACCTGTGTGTTTCTGCTCTATATGTAAAGCCCCGATAAATGCATTTGTGTTACTGTTTCTTAGGCCTCCTGCCCCAGGCTCCCCTGCAGACACTTTGCAGCTGTAGCCAAGGATGCCGGAGAAGCTTTGGCGTGTCACTGGTTAACTTAAGGAGGAGAGACAGACAGCATCTCGGTGACAAAGGAAGCAGACGTGTGCAGCGGAACGTTTGACAGATTCTTTCTGTATCTGCGGACTTAACATTCAGACAGAATCTCTTTTTTTACCCACAAGGTTAAAAATTGTTATAGACGGTTTGGGATTTTTTTATGAGTGCATGGAGAGCAATTTCACAGACGCCTGGCGGTAAAACACAACAATGTCAGCATTGATATGATGGAATTAATGAAAAACTCATAAGCTCGGTGTCAGGAAGGTGTTTCACCTCTTTTGAAGCATTGTAAAATTCTCTTGGATTGTTTAACGACACAAAGAGACACAAAGGGATCAGGGTCTCCTGTTAGAGGGCCAGTGTGGCTCTATAAAAATGCTATCAAAATGGTTATTGCTACCTGGAAAACTGAGGATAATGCTTTGAACTTTGATGACCTGGTCAAGAAACAAAGTGTTGTGGGAAGATCCGGGAGCTTCTCTGACCCTGGCGGCGCTGTGTCCTTTATGTACCAAGCCCCAGAAGATAAATATGGGCTGGAATCAGTGTGGCTTTGGGCTGCCTTCTGACAAAATGTAGGAGTCAACCTGAAGGCGTACAAGGCCGTTATTGAACTGACTGTCATTCTCCAGTGTGAAATCTGAATGCGTAAAACATCTGCACACTCCCGTTTCATTTTTATCACAGAGAAAAGGACACATGGTTGTCGTCAGATCTGATAAATCAGCCTGTACTTTCAGCTCGGTTATTTCATTACCTGTGAACCCTTATTATCGGAATCTGCATTACAGCTTTTCACCTGTGAAATTCTGAGTCAAATTGCCCTTTCTCGCCGACCTGCTGAACACCCTCTCTCAGCGTCATGTAGAATTACTGGAGGTATCTGTTAGGAGTTCGTGCGTGTGCTTATTTATGCACAATTCAGTTTAATTCAGTTCAGTTGTATTTGTACAGAGTATTTCCACAATATTACATTGTCTGAAAGCGCATTCTGTTATCCCTGCCCAAAGCCCCCAGTGAGCAAGCTAGAAGCGACAGTGGCAAGGAAAGGTCCCAACGTAGGAAGAAACCTTCAGAGGAACAAAGGGGGAGCCTATCATCGAGGGGCTGCAGAGAAACACTGACTAGCCTTAACCTCGTAAGCCACGGAGCACTAGGTGTACAGTAACAGCTGGAACTGGTTTGATAAGCCTACAAACGATGAATGGATTTGATGGGTAATGTTAGCCTGCAAAAAGCAGACAGGCTCCGGAGAGACTTACCCCTGTGTAGCTGGATTGGGGCCTCTGTGAAGTAAAATGCTTATTGTGATGTTGTATAAGGCAGCGGAAATGAGCTGGGTCACATGCAGATGCAGTGTTGTTCTTCACATTGAAAAATGTCAATGATTCCAGCATAGTTTAAGGCGAACTTGGACCAGTTCAACAATGATCAATAGTCCAATAGTGCTGAGTGCATATTGTACTTTTTCCTCAGAAGGTTCTAGGTTTTCTGTCAGCAATGGCAGAGTCAAATTACTGCTTGAATTTGTCATACTAACTTCATTGAATCTGAAATGATGTGTTTGTTATTCGTAACCATCTGCTAGCATCTTTTGTGAGCAAGATGTGTCCTGCCTTATAAGTGAGGTGTGTTTTATTGGTTTCCTTCGTTATTCTGTTACACGATTGGTCTATTGAGCATGGTGCATTTTCATGATTGTCGTGGCCCCCTGTTCCCATGAGACCAACTTCCCGAAGGTTCCGGTTATAAAGGGGTGAATCCAGATGAGAATGGAAAGAAATCTCCAGTTTCTTACTGTGTAAGAAGTGGGGAGAGTGGTGATGTCCTGGGACAAGCCTGTTATTCAATGAATTGCCACTTGAGTGTTAATTAGTTACTGGTTTGCTAATTAATCTGTGTTCAGGATGTGTGAGGCTGCCCATGCCATGCCCAGGCAGAGAGAGCTTTGCTGGGGATCCCTGGTTCTGCTGTTGAGACCAATCTGTTAATAAAATCCTCATTTCATCCCGCTAATTCCTGGATGTGTTCTCTGTCCTTACAGAAGCAATTTTTTAACATACCTTTGCTGAACGGTGTTGATACCCACATCTCCTGCTAGGCTTTCTTCAAAATAGGCCTTATGAGCTTAACGTTTTCCTGGTGCTGAGAGAATCCTGCTGAACAGTGCTAACCAGCATAAAGGGAAACTCAATTCCTAACAAGTTCGTTCACAGCTGATATTTGTTTACTAGCTGCTCTGGATTGTAGCGCCTGTTGTCTTGCGGTCTGACATCGCTGACCTGCCTGACCCCATAATGTGTGTGACGACCTCATCAGCCCCACTCTGTTCCATCTTCTTCAGGTGTCCCGAACACGCATAATGTCCGTGTCCCTGACTGTTCCTTGCTCGTCTTCACAATGACCTTTCGGAATGCAAAAACGCATCATTGAAAAGGGCAGTGCGGGGTCCCGTGTGCCCACCAGCCCAGTTCTGGATGCACTAGTGTCAGGGATATGCTAATCACCGCATCCATAGCACCAGACGGGGCACCTTGGCTTTTGATGTCGCGTCCCTGCATGCCCTTTTCAGCCATGTATCAGGTGGCTTCTCTGCCCGGCCCCCGTGGGCGGCTCCTCTGTTCGGCCCAGCCCCCGTGGGCGGCTCCTCTGCTTGGCCCAGCCCCCGTGAGGAGTTTAGCTCCTCTGCTCAGCCCGGTCCCCCATGGGCAGCTCCTCTGTTCGGCCTGGCCCCCGTGAGGAATTTAGCTCCTCTGGTCGGCCCAGTCCCCCGTGGGTGATTCCTCTGTTTGGCCCAGCCCTCGTGGGCGGCTCCTCTGTTCGGCCCAGCCCCCGTCGGCAGCTACTCTGCTCTGCCTGGCCCCCGTGAGTGTTAATTTTGTCGCCCATTATTCAATTTAGTCTTAGTCATATTCCTTATTAATAAGTTCCTTATTAGTCTTAGTCATATTTAGTCATTCACATATCAGTTTTTGTTAGTCATGTTTTAGTCGACTAAAAGTCTCAACATTTTAGTCTAGTTTTAGTCAGACGAAAACTCAAGGTATTTTAGTCACGTTTTCGTTAAAACATTTTAGTGCTTTTTATTTGTTATTTCAGAGATGATTCCTGCTGACTAACTGCAAGGAAGGAGGCTGTTAGTCCCCTTTTGCTCCAAATATCTATTCCAATGCTTACTTTGTGAGCCATGGCTAATCCGTTTTTAAATTTGACCTTTTCGTCCAGGTACATTTGGTCTACTAGATTTGAAATTTTTGTCTTTTTTGGGACCGCCAATCTTTTATCAATTTTTCCCATCATTCTGATGAATTCCTCATCTTCTGCTGTCCGTGGAGGGTGGCCTGTCCGGGCTATCCATCGTCTATGGCCTCCTCTTTCATGCGTTGTTCTTGTGAATCTGCTTTGTACTTTGTGTGAGAAAAGAATGCACCTGAGACAGATGGGCTCTTTGGCTGCTGGCTTGACGACCTCTGAAATCCTGGGTGAGAATAAATACAATGAGTTCTCATGATTCTACATGACAATTTCAGCGAGATATAAACGGAAATAGTTTCAGCACCCAGGGAGGTATAAACGGAAATAATTTCAGCACCCAGGGAGGTATAAACGGAAATAGTTTCAGCACCCAGGAAGCTGAAAGATACGCGGCATCGCCGACGATGCCGTTGTCCCCAAAGGGTTAAACTAAAACCATCAGTGTTGGCTACGTGCATAGATGGTAGGACTTGCTTAATCTACTACTGGGTGTGTTGCGCGCCAGTTAGCTTACCTGAATGTTTGGATGATTGAGGGTTAAATGCCTTTTTAAGTTGGTGGTATTTTTCCCAGCGATTTTTTTTGCCACATGTATTTCCATCTGTCAAAACAAGGCATTTTGTTATTTTTTCTGAGTCTGTATACAGAAAATGGGACCAAATGTCCTGTTGCTTCTTCCTCCTGCTCCCTAGCATTGCAGCTCTGGCGCAAGTAGTTGTCTGTAGTTTTGTGTAGCATCCGGAGGGGGCGCAGCAACACGGCGTAAACTAGCGACCTTCCCAATATACGGCTCTGACGTAGACGAACTGCTGGCACAAACACATGACAGGTGGTTTGGTGGACTCTTTTGTAAACGAAAACGAGGAGGGAGTTCTGTTTAGTTTTTATTTCTTGCAAAACATTTTAGTCTCGTTTTTATTTGTCAACAATAAATCACATTAATATAGTCTTAGTCAGTATTTTTAGAACATTGGTGCAGTCTCGTCATCGTCTCGTCTTAGTCATGGGAAAGAGGGTCGTTGACGAACACATTTCGTCTCGTCTGGTCTGACGAAATTAACACTGGTACATAAGCCCGACTGAGAAGGAGCTCTCTGATGATGTGGTCATATTTCCAGGCTGGGTTTTGCCTTGACAGTCAGTTGTGGGCTCAGTGGAGTTTAGCCCCTTCCTGTGTTTTATTCACACAAACCTCCGAAGCAGATCTCTGTTTTTTTTGTATTATTAATAAGTTATGTGCGTCAGACATGATTCTGGCTTTTCCGCTGTGCCTCGTAATGCACCTGTTTAGCCCACTGTATCAGTTGTGAGGTGAAACGCTTATTAATTCTGTGTGGTGACTCCCTATTGGTGCACCAGGGACTGAGTCCTGTTGGGCTGCCGTCCCTGATAGGGTGTTTGCAGCGCTGTGGGAGCAGCTGAGCGATTAACACTCTCCTAGTGTGTTACTCTGCTCAGCCCAGCGTGTAGGGCATTAGGAAGCGGTTAGACAAATGTTTGCTTTCCAATTTGGCACGATTGGGTGAAAAGGGGAGTTTTTATTTTTAAGTGGAGCATCATTTATTAATTGTGCTTAGCAGCAAAAGGTGACCTCAAGCGCTCAACAATATGTCTGCAAAAAGAATCCCTACAACAGCGAGCATCAGTGGCTACATTAAAGAGCCCCCATCTCGAACTGTGACACAGTGCCTTCGATCCTCTGTTGTGTTTTCATTCGGGGTTGATTGTATATGTTCTGTTTTCATGAATAAACACCTTTAACAGTATCACATACAGAGAGAAACAGTACTAAACTAAACTCTGTATTTAAGCAGCCACCAAAAATATAAATATATCAGAAGGCCTGCTATTAAGGGAATAATAGATACTTCATTCATCCCCATGGGAAATTCCCTCCCACCTCCCCCAGCCTGCTCTCTGTAGGTGAGAGCAAGCTGACCATGAAGGGCAGCCACAGCTTTGCTGTCTTTCGGACACCATGTTTTTGAGTCCGTGTCCCATTGTGACGTTGACCTCCCTGGGTTTTCATGCTTCCGTGCGTAACGATAGGCCTGCATCACCGCACGGCGTGGAAGGGGTCCTATTACCTCGGCGATGCCGTGTTGGGTTTGACAGACTAGTATCGAAAGCGGGATTTTACACAGGTCCCCTTGCTGCCGCCTCCCCCGTGATGTATGAGAGTATTTTAGCTACCGTTGACACGGACGGTTCCTCTGATCTGAGCCGTGCTGCCCGTTGACCTCTAAGGGTCATGGCTCGTCCCTCGGTGATTGCTCTGTCCACTACTCCGCTACCCCGATCCTCTGTGTCACAGGACACCCTGCGGTAAGCAGGTGCTGTCTTATACTTTCCATGTAACGACGCACTTGACTGTTTACCAAAGATGTAAGAGGTTTTTTCTTTATGCCTGTTCCCTGGCTGTCCTGAAAACTGCCTGCTCTTCACGGGTCTCTCGCTGCTTTGAACACTGAAGCTAATTGTGGTGCCTTTCCGAGACAAGTATGTTTATTCTATTCTGTGAAGTGTGATTATAGTGTACAGGCGAACTGATTGTGTGATTCTGAAGGTAACTGGCTGCACCTGATTTCACGGAGGATGTGTAACTGAAGGGCTTCGGAGGCTTTTCATAATGTACCTGTTTTCTCACACCAAGAGCGGCATAGGTTGCATCGAGCAGATAAATGCTTCATAAAACGTTTTCTGGGCATCATTCTATCCCTCCAGATTTTTCTCTTTAGGTGCCCTCTGCTGGCCGACTATGAGTTTGGCACCTCAGATATTATTGTGTCTCTCTATCTCCTCATGAAATCACCTGTAACTGTTTTACTGTGTTAAGTGCCTTGTTGGTCTGAAGTGAACTTGAATGGCGCTTTTCCACTGCCGCCAAGAAGCTTGCCGAACCGCAAGCCAGAGGGTTTTCCCTTGTAAAATTTGCGAGTCATGCCCGACCCATACCCACGCGGACATCCAGAGTTTGACACGTCCCTGGGTCACCAAGGGAGGGGCTTGTGTTTCCCTTCCTTAACCAATCACAGTCTCCGGCGTATGACATCACCGCATTGGTTCATTTTTTTTCTCAGTTTCAAACTGGAGGCGGGCAGCCGTCCAGTCACCTGGCCTGGGTGGCGTATCCCTCAGCAGGCTAGGCCGCTGTCTTTGTCATAAGGAGGCTTCAAGCCTTTTACTTATTATTTTTGTTGTTATTATTATAAGTTTTATCATCTTAAAATAAAGACGCGCCATTTCATTGCTCCGTTCAGCCTTCACAGGAGGGCATGTTCGTATGCTTTGTATCCACGACATGGCCCATAACAAAAGGCACACACAATACAACAGGTACTCATCAGATCTTTGCGCCTTGCCGCTTAACAGAAAATACTGGTTTTAATGAATGTGGTGATGTCATACGATGGAGACTGTGATTGGTTAAAGAAGTGAAATGCAAGTCCCTCCCTTGTTGACCCAGTTAACTCAGCAAAATCAGGACATACGTACCCATGATGACAAGACACTGTTTACTAGCAGGGCTGAAAGTGTGACTAAACCGAGCTGGTCACGTTGCCACCATCTGATTGGGCGAAATGCACAGAGACAAGAAAGAACCTGTGATCTGCATCGATATTAGTCGTATCACATTGTGATATATTGATGCATTCCCCATAACTCACAAGAAAGTTTCCCACCTCCTACTTGAAAAATTACTATAAAAATGTCACAGATGTACTAGCTGGAATTAGCACCCAGTAGATCATGATGTACACCGTGTGAACAGTAAATAAGCATTTCTTCAGTTTTACATCGCAAGTTGACCCATCTGCAGTGGAAAACCAAAGCGAGCTGGAACCGTGCTATAACTAGTCCCTCTTCGCGGTACGGCTTGGTTATGGGTCGGTTCCTGTGCGCCAGTGGAAAAGCGCCATAAGCTGGACACAACTTGACCCCCTGGAGTGAGCGATGCGTGTGCCTCCTTTGCGCCCCCACTTGCTGATGCCTTATGGGTATGTTCCGCCACGGGGGGCCTGCTGCTGTTTGCCATCCTCTCTAGGTGTCCCCCTAGAAGGCTCCTCCGGAGAACGGGAGAGCTTTTGTTACCAGGGGGAGCAGCTGGATCTGGGAAACGTGGGAATCAAGGTCACGGCATTCCTTCATCTGTCCAGGACCCAGCATTCAGTGGCATCTCCGCACAAACAACTGCCCTTCACAGGGAGTGCAGTGTGCACACGGGCTGGCTCCCTCTTGCCGTGTTTGGGGCCTGGCCTGAAAATGCAGCACGGCTCTTGTCCTGCCACATCTTAGTGATGCACCACAGAAGACACCTCCGCTGGGGGTTTACTCTACAGCCTTGAACTGCAATACAGCTAAATATATTCAAATAAGATGCCAGGTTGTCTTAGTACTAAATCAGGGTTCAAAACCACCTGCAGTAACGCAGACCCTTATAGGCTAAATATGAGTGAAGGTTGCAGTGCCTTGGTTCTAAAAGTGCCCTGTGTGAGGTCCGGGAGGGGTAGCTACGTGGTCGCCCCCTGCCTGCTGCTGTGTGCCGCTACACATGTTCAGTTTCTCTGCAAAGCGGAGCTCAAACTGGCAGAATGTCTCCCAACTGCGCCTGTGAACATTTAGTCTCCGTGGCTGATGTAGGGCCGGGCAGATGTGCCCTTGGCAGGCGACACAGCGGCTGTGTGGCCGACCTAAAACACGTCTGAGCTGGCTTTTGCAGAGCACACGGTCCGCATTGCCCGCCAACCGCCGCATTACATTGCATTGTTTATCGCATGCCCGTTGTCGCTGGTCTCCAAGTAGCACTGCACTGGCGACCCGCCAAAGTTCTGCATTCCCATCGTTATGAACTTCGGCCACTCGGTGGCTTGTTTATCGCCCTGCTAATTACTGAACCTTTAATTACATCTTCCAGTGTTGTCAGCTGTGTTATTTGTACAGCTCAATCCAGCTGAGGATTTGCATCATCTGCCTTAGTAGGCTTTCATGCTGAATAAATTTTGCCTCGCCTAATGCTGCTGATGTGGACGGCGGCTGTCGACTCAAAGGACTTGTTCTTGAATGTTCAGTGATAAGAGAATGGCTGAATGGCCAATAGGGACTGTGCATGTGACCCTCAGCTAGCTGTGTGTGTGTGTGTGTGTGTGTGTGTGTGTTTTGTGTGTGTGCGCGCGCCCCTGTAGTAGGGAAATCATTTTCTCAGTAAACGCTTTTATCCAAAGCAGCAGCCCATTGAGAAGCCAGGCTTGGACAGTCCTTGGAGCACTTGCGGGGTTAAGGGCTTTGCTCAGGGACCGAATGGTAAAATTACTTTGTCTGCTCTAGGATTTCAAGCAACGACATTCCGCTCACAAGCACAGTGTCCTATCCCACTGAGTCGCAAACCACCCACAATGGAACAGCTGCAGCTTCGCTGCCTTGACAAGTTGAAATCAATGATTTAAAGCGATTTAAATCAAAACGCGGTCTGCCCTTAAGGTACTCCCCCTGCCCTAAGGTACTCCCCCTGCCCTTAAGGTACTCCCCCTGCCATTAAGGTACTCCCCCTGCCCTAAAGGTGCTCCCCCTGCCCTTAAGGTACTCTCCCTGCCTTTAAGGTACTCCCCTTGCCCTTAAGGTACTCCCCCTGCCCTTAAGGTGCTCCCCCTGCCTTTAAGGTACTTCCCCTACCCCTAAGGTATGCTCTCTGCACATGGAATTCAGAAGCCTTCCTATACATATCAAACCATCAGCTTCTGCAAAGGAATCTGCTTTCTGTCCCGTCTGTTTGAATTTCAAGGGCCGACTGACTCCTGCATTATTTATCGCAGAGTGACTGCGAGTCTGTGCCGCGCCCAGCGTCCCCGGGCTGTGCCGCGCCCAGCGTCCCCCGGCTGTGCCATGCTCAGCATCTCCGGCTGTGTGGGCCATGCCTCCACACTCGCACTGTTCCTGTGGATTCGACCTGACTCTGGGCAGCTTTAGGGGCTCTCCTGCTCTCTGATGCTCTCTAAATGCACCTCCTAGCAGACTGTTGGGCCGCTTCGCTAATGCTACAGGAGGCTGTTGTTTCAGGCTGTTAAGTACTATAGAGCAGACGAGATACCGCAATCTTATACCTGAATGTGCTGCATGTGAGTTACCAAGGTGATTTCTAACATTTATATATATTTGCACATAAAATAAACAGTATTCTGTTCAGAGTATTCAGTCTATTCAGTTCAGTTCAGTTCATTCTATTCACTCTGTCTTTTGTGCATTTCTGTAAATGGTGTGGTCAGAAAAGCAATTTCTTTAATACCTTTTTTGAGACCATTTGCTCAGTTCCTGCCAATAGCTGTCTGTGATTTCAGTGCCTACTGTCATCAGTAGGCAGAATCCCATTTTTTGTCAGATATGGCGCTTTACCACAGGTGCCCCTGCCAGGTAACGATGGCTTGCTATCCGCTCCATGTACACACCCTCTCTACAGTGATTATCAAAAACCGTTGTGCCTGAGATGCAGCGCTGTAAAGCTTCATCAGCGCGACGCACGCTGTGTTTTCTGTAAGCCCAGCCATCGTGAAATCTCTGACAAAGTGAGCCACCCTCCCATAAATGGCACAAGGCAGTGGTGCTGGAGAATTGGGGCTGGATTGTTTGACACCCGGATGATCCCAGCAGCTATTGGGACTTGGAGAACCATGCAACATGTACCCCTCTGTCTAACAACTCATGACAGCTGGTGTGCAGACTGACTTCTCTCAACGAACCACTTATCTACCCTTGAAGCAGTTATGCAGGCAGAAGTGGGTCCTACCAGGCACTACCAGGCGTACCTAATAAGGCAGCCGTCACGTTACACTATTGATCAACCGTTGGTTCACTGAGCTGAAGCTGATTTGAACCGCTGTTGTTCCGCTAGGGCCGTCTGGGTTAAAATTCTCGCGCCTCAGCCGCTATGGCACCTGCTGCTGTCTCAGTAAACAGTTTGCTTTTGATGCTCTTGTGGTTTTGGTGTAGAATTCCGAATAGATGTCATTTATCAGAGCAAGGCAGCGGTTAACAGGCACACAAGCTGTGTCTCTAAGGTACCTGCTCATTTTGTCCTCATTTCCAGTCAGAACAAGAGCTTTTTAAAGTCTTTGACATACATAACTAAGGTTTCTGAAGTAAAAGTTGACTTTGATGTTGTAGATCTTCAGCAAGCACCTTGGGAAAATTCTGTAATTGATAAGAGTACGACGCCCGTCTTGGGTATTTTGCAGCTGCATGCCTCGTTTTGTAGCTGAAGCTTTTCTGGGTGAGCTGCTCTCATTTCCTGTTAGGAAGAGCTGGAGTGACCAGAGACTGGCCTGGAAAATGACCTTCAGGATACAGGCATGGATCCATATCTTTCTGAGCTGCACAACACTTCCTACCTAAAACTATTCCAAGTGACAGTTGAGCCCCACAGATAGTTCATGTTATGGCTACTGCAGTCACTGTACAACTGAATGGAGAGCCAGCAGTACAAAACGATGGTCTGGGAAAACCGCCCCGCCTGCCAGTCAGGAGGACTGGTGGCTAAGTGCTTCTCTCTTTATGTATTTAATCATTTTGTTGTAAGAGAGCATTTGGTCATTGTGTCATTCATTCATTCAAAAATATTATTGTGATATTGGGTTGGTGTGTGAGAGAAACACCTTCAGAATTCTACATCTGTCAGAAGAACAGTACGATGGAGTGATGATTCAAGCGTGGGGGCCCAAGGCCCTGGAATTGTGGTGGGGGGGGGGGTCCTCACAGGAAGTACTCTGTGATCCATGAAAGAGGAACTCACACTGGGCACAGCACAGGGGAGGGGTCAGTGCCACTGTACAACTTCTTTTTGGCAGGAGTGAGAAAAGCTCCATGTTAAAGTGCTCGCCGGCATCCAGTGGGCAGGAGTAATGGTCCACGGTGAGGTGCTCGCCGGCATCCAGTGGGCAGGAGTAATGGTCCACGGTGAGGTGCTCGCTGGCTTCCAGTGGGCAGGAATGAGTAAAGGTCTGCGGTAAAGCGCTTGGCGGCTTCCAGTGGGCAGGAATCAGTAAAGGTCTGTGGTAAAGCGCTTGGCGGCTTCCAGTGGGCAGGAATCTGTAAAGGTCTGCGGTAAAGCGCTTGGCGGCTTCCAGTGGGCAGGAACATGTAAAGGTTTGCAGGAAAGTGCTTGGTGACCCAGGGCTACTCCCGTGACCTTTAGGGTGCAGTTGGTGTCTAACAGGCCGCTAAATGGACCTGACAACAGAGTAAACGGACCTGTGCTGTGGCTATGCCTCTCCCTGAAGCCTTCAAAAAATGCTGAAGCCCTCAGGCTTTGTGGGAAAGACCTTTCTGTGTCATTACAGCCAGAGGTCGCAGAATAGCTGTTTTCTCAATGTGCTCCAAAACCACGTTTTATGGACTGGGGAGGGATCTGGCTAATTCAACCTGCGTCGGTGCTGAAACGACTTGTTTCTGTAACAGCAGCACCTGCATGGATCAGCCGTGTTACCCTTCAGCTGGAACCCGCTTCCCATATGAATGTGCTCTGATTTTTACTTCAGTTTTATAGCCAGAGTAGGCGTCAAATCCGTTCACAAGTCTCTTATTCAGCGTCCTGAAGACATTTTGATTCTCGTCTCCTTCCTACCATCACACATATTATGATGGGTAAACTTTTTTAGATTTTGCTGATTTCGTTTCATTTATTCTATGATATATTCTGTCCATTATCTCTTATGTTTTTTGTTTAATTATGATTGTAATGTTATAATGAGGGAGTTCATCTGAAAGGACTTAATGGAATGGGCAGTTCTCATTAAGCACCACAGGGACATTCTGTGTGATAAAGGTGGAATTAACGGCTTTAGCGGGTCCCAGTCAAGGCTGAATGAGATGTTTGGGGGAGGATTTTAAAAGATGGTTAAGTGGAGTGTCAGGATCCTGTGCTGTACTCCCTGTGTGCTGTGAGAGGGCTCTGTCAGGATCCTGTACTGTGAGAGGGCCCTGTCAGGATCCTGTGCTGTACTCTCTGTGTGCTGTGAGAGGGCTCTGTCAGGATCCAGTGCTGTACTTTCTGTGTGCTATGAGAGGGCTCTGTCAGAATCCTGTGCTGTACTCCCTGTGTGCTGTGAGAGGGCC
>JAODLD010000001.1:2323934-2334861 GCA_026781065.1 Mormyrops boulengeri | reverse complement strand
CCCCCGAGCCAGCGCGGACGAGGGGGAGAGGATGCAGGCTGATTTACCGACTTAAATGCCCAGCATGCACAGGCACTGTGTGCTGCATTTTAAAGGCTCTGTCTTCGCTGTGGTCTGCTGGGGGCTTTCCCTTTGCAGCCGTGATTTTCCTGTGTATTTCAGCATTTTCCTGTGGATGCTCCGTTTCCTGCAGTCAGTTCATGTTTTTTTTTTCCCCCCTTTTCTGTTTTTAGCCTGAATTATGGGAAACTGGTTCACCCTGTAATTAACAGGTAATATTCATCTGTGCTCATGGATGCTCCCTGTCTCTCGTCCTCTCAAGGCGTCTCTGTCTTGCTGCCGCTTTTCTCCTATTGGCCTCTGTCCCCCCCCTGCCTGACACCTCCTTTCTGCGCTGCTCAGCTCCGCCTGGCTCATAGGCAGTTGTGAAGCTTGCTTCTTCTGTCGGCTTCAGCTAGCAGCTGCCACCATCCGAAATTTCACTAATTTTGAAGGACGGCCCAGACTGTTTTTAAAAGGGCAGGTGTACTTTTAAAGGGTATGTTGCATCCGGCTAATCGGGGAAGGCAGATAGTTACAGGTGAGCAGTGTGACATGTATGTTACAGGGGACATGCTATGGGTCCCCATGTGCAAGCAAAGCCTCTCTCCTTGTGAAGCTGATCCCTAGTGTGCCAGTCCACACAGCATGGGATACATGGTGCTCTGTCCTTAAATACCCTCGACATTAACCCATCTGCAGAGTCAGCCCCCCAGGCACGGGGTGTGGACAGATTGGGTTTGAAACGTGACGATTCTCTGTCTCTCTCTCACACACACACACACAAACACACACACACACACACACACACACACACACACACACACACACAGCCCCATCCTATCGCAGCCTTACTCCCATAACCACGTCAGTGCATCCTCCTGCATCTCTCACTTTGATTTGATTACTTTTTCACTGTCTGTACCTTACGTGTGTGTGTATATGTGCATGCATGCGTCACTGCCTGTACCTTGTGTGTGTGTCTATGCATGTTCATGCATGTGTGGCTGCCTGTACCGTGCATGTATATGTGCGTGTGCATGCATGTGTCACTGCCTGTACCTTGAGTGTGTATATGCGCGTGTTCATGTATGCATCGCTGCCTGTACCTTGCGTATGTGCGTATTTGCAGGTGTTCATGCATGTGTCACTGCCTTACCTTGCGGGTGTATATGTGCATGTTCATGCATGCATCACTGCCTGCACCTTGCATGTGTATATGCGCATGTGCATACATGCCTCGCTGCCTGTACCTTGCATGTCCATGTATATGCATGTGCATGCAGGCATTGCTGTCTGTGTCTTGTGTGTGTCTGTGTGTATATGTGTGTGTGCATGCATGTGTTGCTGCCTGTACTTGCCATTTAGGGGCTGGCTGCTTCTCCATATGAGATACCTTTTTATACTTTCTGTTAAGTGCATCTTCATCAGCTACACATATAATTTACTGTGACCCACGGGCTCCCAGCCTCTTCCTCGCCTATTCAGACACAGTTTACACAGCACTCACTCTCATACTCACCTACCCAGTGCCAACATCTAATATCAAATGTAAGGTAGGTGCCCCTTTTGTTTCCAGAGCCACTTAAGAGTCACATGAATTTTGTCTTCAGAGCAGTACTCCATAGCAGTGCAGTACTTGTGGCCTTCCTGTTAGTTTTAATGAGTCTGGCTGCGCTCCTCTGACCTCTTCTATTCACAAGGTGTTTTTGGCCTCGGACACCTTCTGCCTGCACGGGTTTTGTTCATCACGCCGCTGTCTCTAACCTCTAGGCCAGGGGTTCGCAAACGTTTTGATCAAAGATCCGCATCAGATTTTTGTTCGAAGTCTGGAGTCCACAACAGTATTTTCAGTAAAAACAGTAACAACACAGCATTTCATGAACTTTGGTGATAACCTTCAATACATAAAAGAAATGGGAGGTTTTTACCCCTCGCTGATCATTTCAACTCTGTCATTTTGGGGGGGGGGGAGATTTCTGTATTTCTGTACTTCAAACCACATTAAGCCTTTTTACGTTAACCAAGTTGATTCATAACATGCATCATTGCCTGAGTCCGGATTAACTTGCGGTTCGGTCTGCATCCGGATTTGAGAACCCCTGATCTAGGCACTGTAGTCCGTGAAAATGCCAGGAAGGTGGCTGTTTCTGAGATGCTGGAACCACCAAAATTTACACCATGTGTAGAATCACTGTAGCATTAAAGAGACCCACACATCCTCCAATCAGCATCAGCCATGACCGCACATCCTCCAATCAGCATCAGCCATGACCACACATCCTCCAATCAGCATCAGCCATGACCGCACCTCCTCCAATCAGCATCAGCCATGACCACACCCTGCAGAGGATGGGCGATGACCCCACCTGCTGCCACACCACTGCTTCTCAACCGTATTTATCTCCAGGCATATTGAGGTTGTTAATGCGCCTTGCTTAATTAGGAGGCAAACGGTGAGAGGGACTGGCTGGAAAGGAGCTGGGGGTTCAACGGCACCCCTGCAAGGCTCCTGATGGATGCGCCTCGCTCCCGTGAGTGGTCAGTGCTTAAAGATAAGGTCAGTTCAGGGAATGTGAATTAACCTGATTGGGTGTACACAGTGTGGCGAACTGGCCTGTACTATTCTGTCATAGGGGGGCACTTTATCCTTCAGCCGGATAGAAATTACCTTTTTTTGTTGTTATCTGTTTATTTATTGAAATGTATTTTTGTTCCAGCCTTGGTGGGACATTTTTTTGTGTCTTCAAAGCTCCCAGAAACCAACATCACCTCCAACCTCTTACTAGATGCTTGCTAAAATGGCCAGAAGTTTTGTATTTTGTTTGGCTACTTACGGTTCAGGTTACGGCTGGGTGGGGGTAAAAGTTGTCATGTTGGGATGAGGGTTCTTCCCATAGAAATTAATGGAGAGTCCCAACAAAGATAGGAATATATGAACTGTGTGTATGTGTGTGTGTCACATGGATTGACCTCCATCACCTGGCTGTATTGCTGCCCTCTTTGATACAGATACTGTATTTCCTCCAGGCAATAGCACTGTACTGCAAGATATGTTCCAGGAAGATCAGGCCTCTTTAAACTCATTTCAGTTTAGATCCTGTGTTTTTAAAGATGGAATGAAGCCGTTCGAGGATGTTTGTATTTTTCCATGGCTGGGGGATTCCTGTAATGCAGGCCTGTCTGTCACAGAGGTTAGATGGGGGATGCCCGTGATGCAGGCCTGCCTGTCAGAGGTTAGATGGGGGATTCCCATGATGCAGGCCTGCCTGTCACAGAGGTTAGAAGTGCAGAGCTGCGTCAGCTGTAGCTGTTTTGGCTTCTGCTTTCTCTGCGCTCCACGCCTATCGCTCTGTGCCTGGGCTGTCCGAGACATGGCCTCGCCAAGCCGCAGGGGTCACATCGGTGCCATATCCCGGTGCACTTGTTCAGGTGCGGTTCCTCATCTCACTTTCCCATCCCTTCCACCCAGACCTGTTCCGAAAGCCCCCGCCAACGAGAAGAAGGAGCGACCGCTGAGCACCATGAGTGAGGCGTCCAACTACACGGGCGGCTCGGATCACACGGCCCACACAGGCAGCCCCGTGGCCAGGGTGGGCCCCCCTGTCACATGCTTCCATTCTGTGCCTCCATTGACCTGGGAGTGTGTATTAAAAAGTATTCACTTCCTATCTTCAGACGTCAAGGCCATCAAAAAAAGTGCACAATTTCGGAAAGAGGTCCAACTCCATAAAGAGGAACCCCAACGCTCCAGTTGTTAAGAGTGGCTGGCTTTACAAACAGGTATGCTTAAAAATACAACTCTTTGATTTTATGTTTTATTTCTTAGTGTGTGATTATTGGTCAGTATTTCACCATTTCCCACAATTACCAGTTTGAGGGGCACAATGGCTTCCAGTGCGAAATGTGATGGAATTGTGCCGGTGGGGTGATGAAATTTACCATGAGGGGGACGGGTCCCTTTTGACCCTTTGTGTGCCTGTTATGTCCTTTGGGTATATGCAGGAACATCATGTATGGCTGGGATTCACCAGGCAAAGCAAAATGCACTTTTTCTGATTGGTTAATGTGAAAACCTCTAAGTTCGATAGAAAGCTGTATTGCAAGACTCACAATTTGCTCGGGATCAGTTTAATTGTGCCATCGTGTGATTACCTCTGTTGCAAATTCTGCACAGAATCTGAAGAGTCCAGGCCTAGTGGGTCAGCAGAAACACAAAGGGTGCTTTTCCACCACAACAGGTACCATACTTTTGGCACTTCGAGAAGGTACCAAAAGGACGGCACTTCAAGGTGTTGGTTTACTGGCATAAGAAGTGGTACCGGCGCCAAATGACATCACATCGCAAGGCGGGGTGTTTTGTACTGAATTCAAAAAATGGTTATAGTATATTACAGTGCTGGACAATGTGGATTATTAATACCAACATCGCATGTCATGCACATTCAGTCCTTACATTGCTATTCGGCTAGATGAAGATCAGACTTTTTCTTACTTTCAGTTCTGTATGGACATTATAGCTCAGGGGTTAAAGTTTCACAAATATTTTTACTCTTACTCTGTCATAGGGAAAAAAATTTAGCAAACTTTGCAATTTTAATTATTATTCCCTTTTAAACATATTAGATAATCTATAAATCAGTTTAAAGTTTATCTCCACTGCTTCTGCATGAGCACTGCTTGCATCCACTGAGACGATCATAATCATTTTCATCTTTGTTGTTTAAATCACTCCTAGATTGGTTTGTGAGAAATATGTGAACTCCTTTTTGCTTTATAAATACCCCGATATTTATTACGACAAAATCACACCGCTGGAGCACACTATATGTGCTATATGCTTGCTGTCCTGGCACATTAAATAAAATACTTTTCTAATTTCTTGTCATGCCATTCAGATCTTTTTGTTGTATATGTTCTTACTACCAAATAGCATTTTTTTTTTTTTAACTTTGTTTATCCTTATTTTCTGAGTTCACAACTGTTTTCAAGGCCCCATTTGTATCATGTTTCAGAGGCAGGCTATCTGCATAACCAGTCGACAAAGGAAGCATTTCCCACCCCAAAGTACCAAAGAAGTATCCCAGCTGGTTTGGCACTTTCGGTGGAGAACCAGTGGAAAAGCGAAAATACCAAAAGTACCGTACTGGTGCGGTGGAAAAGCGTCCTTAGCTTTCCTGACAGACCTATCTGACAGTTTGTGGAAACATTTAGAGATGTTTCTGATCTGGGCATTGGTGCACACTAATAGTGGCATAGTCCATAATGCACCTGGGCCCCAGGACTCCCCTTCCAGTCAGTGGGCCGTAAGGGAACCCCTCCTTCTCACTCAATCAAGAGGCATTACTCGCTTGGAGGAGAGCGCAATCCCGGCAGCTCTGTAGGAGCTTGGCTGATGTCAAGGAGAGCAAGCAGGTCATCTACACTCCCCTCCCCCGTCCCCAGATCCGGTTTGCGGAGCATAAATCATTACTCGGCCAAAGATACTGGAAAAAGCAGGCAGAGGATGAAGCTGACGATGTAATACTTTAAGTAAACACCAAACCATGGCTGCAGATAGGGCAGCAGAGCCGGAAGATACCATCATCTCATGGGGCACAGGGGGAACAAAGCACCGCATATCTGGTTTGGCACAGATAACCAGGCCAATTCGCTGCAGTCGGAATGGAAGGGGGGCCAGAGGCAGCAGAGCGAGGGGAAGCGGGAGGAACAGGGAAGTGACCACATCTGCTGTTGTTCCCCACCGCAGGACAGCACGGGCATGAAGCTGTGGAAGAAGCGATGGTTCGTGCTGTCCGACATGTGTCTGTTTTACTACAGGGGTGAGTTCTCCGCCCCGCGGCCTCCTGGGCCAGTTGCCGCATGCACAGCTTTCACCTCTTTTTCCCTTTTTCACGACTTTGTTAATAATTAAATTGTAACAGCGCCCAGCCAAAGTGCGAGACTTCCTAGCCGTTTCCATCAGCCTCGCTTTCCCAGGGGGGTCTTTCCGTTAAAAAAGTGCACTTTGTGTGTAGCTGCAATTCACAGCTTTGCAAAGGTGTGAAACATCGCCCGTTAGCCCTGGTGACGCACACCCCGCAGTGCCCAGATTCACACATCCTCTCCAGGCAGAAAACACGGTGTGCGGCTCAGCGGGTGAGGGCGCTGTGCCTGTGATCGGAAGGTCGCCTCTTCAAATCCCACAGCTGGAATAGTACTACCAGTGAGCCTCTAAGTGAGGCCCTTAACCCCAGCTGGCCCACGGTCTGTCTGACTTCGCCTTCACAAAAAAAACACTTTGGATAAAAGCATCTGCAAAATAAATAAAATGATGAATAAATGATTCTTGGTGACAGGGCTTCAGTGTTTCTGCTCTGCCATTGCAAATGAGCCCTTACAGTCTGTACGTTAGCGTAGCGACGGTCAGCCCCAACGGTCTGTACGTTAGCGTAGTGACGGTCAGCCCTAACGGTCCGTACGTTAGCGTAGCGACGGTCAGCCCTAACGGTCCGTACGTTAGCGTAGCGACGGTCAGCCCTAACGGTCCGTACGTTAGCGTAGCGACGGTCAGTGGGAGTGCAGCTGGGAGATGCTGAATGCTCATATTTAGCTTTGGATGCTCTGGGTTACTGTGTGCTGCCCAGCCGCTCACACCATTTGGCCGTGTGAATCATCTAATGATCATTCCATTCTTGGGGCCCTATTCGCTCTGTCCAGTAAATAATTAGTGCCAGCAGAGCGGGAAGGGGGAGAGCCCCCCCCCTTATTTCACTGTCATCAGTGTGGAACATCTTCTGACAGTCTGTCACTGTAGCTCTCTAGTTAACCTTTTCAGAACCAGGCCTGAAGCAGAGAAGATGCCCGGCCTTTGCGTTCATTAATATAGCCACATTATCTGATGTTATCTTAAAGCAGAGGGTGCTGCCATTTCTCTGCTGTTCTTTATTGTGTGAATATCCAATTTCTTTAGAAATTTTCAGACCTAAATTGCAGTTACATTTCCCAGTTGAAGAATACGTCCCGATTAAGGGGCATGGAAAGTAACGAAAATGTGGCCGTCGGTGGATGTCGTTAGGAGATCCTTGTCCAAACCCCACTGTAATCTGCGATCGTACTGCTGCGGGGGCCCATCGGGTCAGAGGTCATCCCAGTGTTTGAAAGCTAAAAGCAATAAATCATCTGAACCGGTTATAGTGGCAATCGTTCTTAGGTCAAGTCTTGGTTTGGGCTGCTTTCCTGTAGTTCCTCCTCTTAAGCCCTGTGAGATCACTTTGGGATTAAAGGCAGCTGACCTACAGCCACTTGGCCGTGAGAGAGAGACGGGAAATGGTCATCTCAGGGCCCCATTCTGCTGCAAGCCTTTCATTCCCATAACTCCTGCCATTAAGTCAAGTTCGTGCCTCAGTCAGCCACTCCTTACGTTCATCTCGAACTGAAGGCCACCCAGAAGATGGAGAAGCTGTCATCTGCCAGGGATCATGAGGACAGCTGGATTTTCCCCCTCTCTCTGTCCCCTTCATCACTCGCTTCCTCTCACTGTATTGTTCCTGATTTTGCTTTCCTATTTTTCATTTGCTAACTCTTTATCTCTCTTTCCTTCCATCCCCTGGTTCCCCCTCC
This sequence comes from Mormyrops boulengeri, assembly GCA_026781065.1. NCBI lineage: Eukaryota > Metazoa > Chordata > Actinopteri > Osteoglossiformes > Mormyridae > Mormyrops > Mormyrops boulengeri. Next base: position 2,327,220 of record JAODLD010000001.1, on the reverse strand, counting down.
TTACTCATCGGTTTGGTGTCTCTGGTTCACGGAGAATATTGAGGAATCTGGTTATTGCTGTAGACTCACCCCGGAGATCGTAACCATGACCGTAAGCAACGGCCTCTGCCCCCTGCTGCGTCCTGCTTGATGCGCGTTGCTAGGAGGCGCCTCTAGCAGAACCCTAGCAGAGTTATTATGGGATGGCTCCGTTGCCTCCTGCGTCTCTGATCGTGAGGCTGGGGACTGACCAGCCCACGTGGATTGGATGGGGCTTTGTGTGATTTGCTCTGTGCCTTGATGTTTGGGTTGCGAGCTCTTCTGGTTAATCTTTGACTAAGAGTTTTTCTGTTCTGGAAAGCTGGAGTAGCCACCACCACCCCCATAAAGCTGGAGTAGCCACCACCACCCCCATAAAGCTGGAGTAGCTACCCCCATAAAGCTGGAATAACCACCCCCCTCCCCATAAAGCTGGAGTAACTACGCCCGTAAAGCTGGAGCTCGCCCGGAGATGCCTGCCATCTCTTGCCAGATGAATTAATCATTGTAGGGCCTGGAGATAAACCCAACGAGTGGCCAAGATCAGCCTGGGCTCTGACTCCCAGCAAGCTACTCGCACCTGGTGCCAGAGGCCCTGCATCTCAATGGCAGCCACACATCACCAGCTGACTTGTTCAGCTGCATGGCTCCTGTTTATCACATAGTAACATGCCGGCTGGGCCCGGAGTTTGCAAGTGGACGGCTCCCCTGTGGCTGCTGGTTGGAGGTGCTGTGCTGCGTTGCCGTTTTGTGTTTTTCACTGTGTGTGTCTCTGTTATTATGGGATGGCACAGATGGCTCCTATGAAAGCTGAGGATTCAGATACTTCCTGAGTAAACCTTCTGAATCAGCCGTCATGTCAAAATAGATATTCTGCTGTTTGTGTGGTGCTGCCGGTTTTGCCAATTAGAGGGTGAAAGACAGATGGGTGTCAGAAATAGCCAAGGCTGCGATTCCCCCCCCCCCAATGAAATTAACAGTGATACAGGCAGTAATGTGGCTGACTGCTCCTGAACATGGTGTTTACACACACAGCCTCAAGGTTGTCATGCCATTTATGGTGTGTATGGCATGTCCATATGTGTTGGTTTTCCTGTAGATGACAAGGAAGAGGGAATCCTGGGAAGCATCCTCCTGCCCAGTTTCCACATATCCATGCTGTCTGTGGACGACCACATCAGCAGGAAGTACGCCTTCAAGGTCAGGCCCCTCTCGCTAGTCCTCTCACTTGTTCAGCGTGGCGTGTTTTTGGTCGGGCCACCGGGGGGGGGGGGCAGGAGCAGCCATCCAGTGGCTCTTCTTAGCTCCCGTATTCTGGCCGTATGTGCTGCCCCCCTTAAGAACCCCAAGGGTGGTGTGGTGTAGAAATGTGAAGGGGAGCTTTGAGCAGCTCCTTTGGGTCTAATTCACACTCTGTAATTGGTGACAGCAGAACAGTCTGCACGGCTGGGAAACGCAAAGATAAACACGAGGAATAATTCAGTCAGCAGCAGGAATGGCGCCCCATCACTGACCCGGGGCCAGGCGACTATGTGTTACAGAAAGCTGGAGGTGCCCTGCCCCCAGAGCAGGCTCTGCGAAGTTTGGATTTGCTAACGTGTGAAATTCAACTGTTATTTTCTCTCTCCCCATCCCCACCCGCCACGCTCGGATCCGTCTTCCACGAGGCCGAATCGGGCCGTATTTGACCCGTCTTCCTGATGATCGCCGCACCGTCATTGTAAGTCCAATCAGATAGGATGGATCTCACCTCTCTGTCTTAGACCACGAGACACTCATGAATATAGATGCTCTGGTTTCTCGCAGCTTTCTGTGAATAACTTTTGATTGTTTTGTTTCTTGTTTCATGGCTGAATAAGTTTTTGAATATATTCATGTGGAAATGATTTTTTAAAAGATTTTGGCTACATACCTGAGCCTTTTAACATTCCCTGTGCGTGGATATGTGTGTATTTTCATGTGTGTGTGCTTGTGCGTTTACATACATGTTTTACAGTTGGGTTATTCACCATAGAGAAAACAGCCCCAAAGACCAATTACTGCATAACCAACTGGCGAGCAACTTAACAAAACTCACTCATCCCATGTGATACGTTTTCGAGAAAGTTTTGGTGGACTTAGTGAGTTTGGAAAATTTAATGAAAGTTCTTTATCGGAGAACTGAGTGAGATTTGGTTCCTGACCTTGTAACATATGATGAGGAACCCTGACTTTAGTCCTTTGGGGGTCTCATATCAAACACAACAAAAATGGACTGAGTGAGTTTTGGAATTTTGCTCTTTGTTTGTCTGTCTGTAGGTCTGTCCATCCAAGATTTAATTTACCATAAGGACCTCCCTGGGACTCAGCTGTAATAAGACCAGCAGCTGTTGTGAACATAAGGGGTGTGGGCTGGGTATGAGAGTGTGTTAACAGGACTCTTCCTCACTCCCCCCGGTTCCGCAGGGCTGCTCTCTCCTCCCAGGCCGCGCACCCCAACATGCGGACCTATTACTTCTGCATGGACACGGCCAAAGACATGGAGTCGTGGATGAAGGTGATGACGGACGCTGCCCTGGTGCACACGGAACCAGTCCGGAGGTGCGTGCTTCCCTCTCCTTCTGGGGGGCGCTGGCCTTTCTCCCAGGGCTCTGGGCTGTCCGCTTGCAGAGTGCATCAAGAATATTCTGGAAGCGTCAGTCGCGAGGAGTTCGACCCAGGGACACTGGGGGCCATGCCATCCTTGATGTCTCGCTTTCTGGAATAATCCCCAGTACACTGCAGAACCTCTCTGCACTGCCTGACTTACACAAGTAGAAAACATCCCACATCCGCCACAATGATATTTTTAATCCCGCTTTGTTGTGGGGTGTGTAATTTTCAGCGGAGCTCTATTTCGGCTCATTACACTTATAGTCATCTTGTTGCGAGTCCCCAAGCAACATTTCGCCCCTCTTCCCCCGCACAGAAAACTCTGCTGCAGCACAGTTCTGCCACTTCGCTTAGCGTGGGGTGTGTAGCCCCTAAGATGATGAGGTAATGCCTGTGGTTCTGGTTTTGGTTCAGCTGCTGTGACAGCAGACTGGGGACTCCATTAAGTAACGTGGACTCCTGTATGCGACCCATTTCTGTGTGGCGAGTGGTGGGGGTAACCTTGTCTCCAGTTTTGGAACACCTACTCAGTCATGTATGTGTTGTGTGTCTGTGTGTTTTGTGTGTGTGTCTATATGTGTGAGTATGTCTTTATGTATGTGTGTCTGTCTGTATGTGTGTGTGTGTGTATACACAC
>JAODLD010000001.1:2287383-2299368 GCA_026781065.1 Mormyrops boulengeri | reverse complement strand
TACTGGTCATGCTGAGTAACTGTGTGCTGTCCCTTACTGGTCATGCTGAGTAACTGTGTGCTGTCCCTTACTGGCCTCTCTGCTGCCTTAATTCTGCATTCTGTGGCTCCTTGACAACTGATTTAACACAATTAAATAATATTTCTAACAGGGTAAGTAGGGTGTGGAATGTTCTAGCATCGGCCCCTTCTGCATGTCCATGCTCAGTGCAGTCCAGAGTGTGGGCGTGTCAGTTCTCAGCCAATGATGAGCTCCGCACTTTCCCCTCCCACCCACAGCAGGATCGCCCCCAGAGTGCTGTGGAGCAGCCGGGGGGGCCGGAGTGCACGCGGCCGCGCATGAGCCTGGAGGAGCAGCTGGATCGGATCCGGAGGCACCAGCAGGCCCTGCTCAGGGACAAGAAGAAGGGCGTGCTGGGCCAGGGGGACCCCGCCCCCTCCCACACACCTGCCATCACCCTGCAGGTACTGACCCCAGATGGCGGACTGTGCCGGGGGCTGGTCCTATTGCCTAGGGCCCGGGGGGGGGGGCATGTACCCTGTGTGGGAAGGACGCCAGGGGCCCCAGTGACCAGAATGTTTGGATGGATAAAACTGCAACACTGCAATACAAATGACAAGGCCTCTGAAAAGGAATGAAGTGTACTTAAAAAGGAATTGAATAATGAGTTGGCAATATGAAAGGGCTGCCTGGCTGACCTTCACCCCCCTAAGATGCCTCTGCGCGTCCTCGGCCATCCAGTCCGGCGCCTCATCACGAATGCGGAGGGCGGCTTCGGCTATGCCGTCTCGCCGCTGATTGGCAGGAACACGCGTGCTGAGCATCCGGATAATTTAATTACGCAGAGGATGGAAGGTTTCGCCCCAGTTGTCTGCAGCACACAGCAAGCTATGTTTACGTCCTCGCTTCGGTGCCTCCGCGGTTATAGCTGCTCAGGGGTCAGGGCGGCTCAGTTTTTAAGGCACCGTATCAGTAGCGGTTCCGGCTCCTTGCAGCACCGTATCCGGAGCGGTTCCGGCTCCTTGCAACACTATATTGGGAGCGGTTCTGGCTTCTTGTAACACTGTATCTGAAGCGGTTCCGGTTCCTTGCAAAGTGTTTCATAGCTGTTTACCATCAGTTGTAAGCTCTGAGTGAGCAGAAATCATGCAGCTGCTGTCAGTAGTTAAAGGGGCTCATTAGCGGTGTTGTGTGGCTCAGCAGGGTAGGGTGCTGTACTTCTGATTTGAAGGTCGCTGGTTCAGATTCAGGTCGGCACAGTGATGTCACAGTTGGGCCCTTAACCCCCAGTCACTCCAGGGACTGGCGACTCTGCTTTCTCCAAATGTATATCATCTTTGTATTATTTAGTTTGTGCTAAATGAATAAATATGAGCGGTTTTGCTCGTGACTGACCGTTTTCTCGCTCTGCCAGAGCCGTAAGAAGGACGAGTTGCTGTGCAGCGACACCCTGAAGCTGGAGGCTTCTCTGCAGGAGCAGCAGCTGATGAAGGAGCAAGAGCCTCCAGCGGAGGAGACAGCGAGCCTCGGGGAGGCCGGAACGCCCAAGGACACCGAGGCGGGACCAGAGGTACCACGGCTCCGCATATGTACGTGCTCACACGTCACGGCAGATGTCCCACCTGTCCTGGAGTTCCCAGAGTCTCCCACAAACTGACAGCAGCTCCCTGACACGTAGGGATGATGCGCAGTGTCGCTCCGGCATCCCATCTCTCTGCTGGCAGATTTCACAGTCGCTCTCTAATAATAATATTTGATACTTCATTGATCGCCCATATGTCTCCCCCAACCTGCTCTCTGTAGGTGAGAGGAAGCTGGCTGTGAAGGGCAGCCACCTGTTGTGGTGTCCAGGGAGCTGGGGGTTGAGGGCCTTGTTCAAGGACATGCAGACATTCTGAGGCTGGGTTCGAACCGGCGACCTTCTGATCTTAGTTTACTGAGCCACACGCTGCCCTCTAGTCCTGCTCGGCAAACGTTACCGCCGCTTTCTACTGTCATACTGTCTAGATATTATACTACTGTATCAGGTATTTCTACTGTAAAAGCAACACCCATCCGCACCCCCCCCCGCCTCCCCGGTTATCCTTCATCTGACTCCCTGAATTCCTTATGTCTAAGATGGGATGTCTGCAGACATACAGGAGCACGTTTATATTGTGCGAGCACATCCCCACGACGACCGTTTCCATGGGGATGTTTGATCAAAATTTAACCCAACAAAGATACACCTACATACACAAATCATCTATAACTATATTTACATAACCAATATCTGGCTGCGTAGTTAATCTGCTCGTGTTTGTTTTTAAAGGTAATACATGAATAAAAATAAAAAGTTGAACGTCCGTAACTATGTTTATTCCAATCTTTTCTGTGTGAGTAATGATACTGAAAATGCAGCATCTAAGATTCCTTCATTCTGCCTGTCACCCCTGAGCGTTTGGCGCGGCGTTCCAGTGAATTGCAGTGGCTGGTCCAGGAGGCCGCTCAGTCGTCTTCTTGGGATCCGCGATGCCAGAAAACACTAGCGGTTCTGCTTTAGCGAAAGTCATTTAGCTGCTGTTTTTCACGCAGATTCATAAAAATTTGCTCGATTAGGATACCGCCAAATGTTTCCTCCATTTTCCTCCCTAAATATGTTTCTTCACCCTGTAACTTGCACGTTGTAACCTGCCCTGTCACCCGTGCGCCTTTGGCTAAATGAACAATGGCTGATGATGCTGGCCTTCCTCCTCCCATGATGGACGACCATTGGTTCTCCCGGGGGGGGGCGGTTCCTTACCCACTGAATAGGCCAATGGGCACCCTTTATTTAGGCCGCCAGCGTGACAGGTGCGATCGCCTGGTGGATTCCTGTCTGTGTTTCCGAAGGTTAGTTTTCATGGATTGATAGAAAGGCCACCATCATCCCATAATCCTGTGCTGAGACCGGAAGGGGTGGTGTCTCGGCAGGAAGCTCATCTTCCTGGATTCATGTGTGATCTCCATACAGTTTTATGCAGTTTGACACTGTGAACACTGTCACAGTTTGACACAGCTGGACAGTGTGCCACTCTATAATAGTCTGAGACACTTTTATGCAGTTTGACACTATGGACACTGTCACAGTTTGACACAGCTGGACAGTGTGCCACTCTATAATAGTCTGAGACACTTTCGCGCAGTTTGACACAATGGACACTGTCACAGTTTGATATCATGTCACACTTTGACACAGTCTGACACTGTGTTTCTCACACTCTGCTTCTTTTCCCTGTGCCTCTGGCCCTGTGTTCCCATGCCACAGCTCTCTGAGCCAGAAAAGGTGTTGATCCGAGAGCAGAGCCCAGAGTCCAGCCCGGAGGAGGAAGCCGATAGGCAGAAGAAAGTGGAGCGGATCAAAGCGCTCATTGCCAAGACCAGGCAAGGCTCGCCGTCCTGGGGACCGAGGGCGAGGGTGGGGGGACTGGGGGGGGGGGGATCCTGTGCTTGTTTCTGTGTCTCTTCACGCAAATGCAGCCAAACGACATGGCATTTTCTGCACCGGGTAAATAAGCTGGAAGACGAGACACTGCTTGCGATATCAGTGGTATAGATCAAAGCAGTAGGAGTCACCCCACATGTCACTCAGGGAGGGGGGAGGGGGCCCTTGGTGAGGCCTCCAGCATAAAGCACTCCGCATCCCTGCCTGATTGTGGGGTGACATTTGAGTCTGAATGCCAGCCCAGGAGTGATTTCTTTAAAGGCTGCCTGGTGTCCGCCTCCCATTGTTTAACTCAGTCTGCATCGTTTGTCTGTCCAGAGACAGTATCACAGGGAGCACTTTCCAGATGATTTTAGGGACCTGCTGACATTTTAGTACACTGGCACGCAGTAAGTGTTTGGAAGCAGTCTCGTGTTCACCGCCTGGTCCCACCGTCCCTATGTCCTTGTGCAAGCCTGCAGAACGCCCTGCCGCCCATATCCCCGAGTCCCGAGGACGAGACGGAGGGAGAAGTCGGCACGCTGGAGCAGGAGAAGATGATCAACATCAGCTACGAGCTGGCAGCTGAGGCCTCGAAACGCAGCAAGCTGGTGGCAGGTGGGCAGGGGGCGGTGCCAATACAGCAGCCAATCAGGGACAGCCTTATTTTCAATCATTTAACCTAGCGGCAGGTGGGGAGGGAACAGTGCAGGTGCAGCAACCAATCGGGAATAAGCTTATATAGAGGCATTTAAACTAGCATGTTGGTGGTAGGTAGGAGAGGGACAATGCCAATATAGCAGCCAGGCATGATTGGGATTTAGGGGAGCTCCATAGATGAAGATATAGATATAATGTTATAGTCTATTTGGGTTTCAAACGTATACCATGTAGTTAATGTTCCAGCTTGAAAAATGTGGTAGGTATATTGCAGGGTGGAGTCTTAGTCTGGATCAAACCGTACCCAGTCACACTCCAATGCATTTCTGCTACCCATCAGGTCCAAAACACATTTTTACTGTCTCCTGAAGATTTGGAAAGATTTAGCTCTCCCCAAAAGCCATAATCCCCATTTTGAATGCATTGTTAACCAGCCTGAAATTCATTACTTTTCAAAGATTTTTAATTTCCTTTTTTATCCTAATAAATCCTTTCAACTTGGTGTTCTTGAACAGTCCTTGCTAAAAATTCAAATAAAAGCTAAAATAATTCCCCAAATGTTACGGCTCACTGCACCCCAGCCCCACCCCCGTCCGTGCAGCGGTCTGTAAATCTTCCTTGAGCGTGGGTCTGTTTATCCTTGTGTTTGTCCTCCTTACCATGGAAAGTCAGTACGTTTACATGCACACTAAAAAAAACCAAATTATTGTGTTAATCCAACTAAAACCGCACTTTTTAAGTACATGTAATGTAGTTTGACTGAAATCATAATAAATCAAATTTCTCAAAGTCGGACTAAGACAGCCAGATAACGCGACTGGGAGTTGACTTACTCCTGCATGTAAACATGCAATCGGACCCAAACTAGCCTATGCACTCCGCATGCTCCACTTTGTACTGAATTAGAAAAATGGCTGTAGTAGGACTGGACGACGTGCAATATTAATACCAACATTGCATGTTATGTACATCCGATTCTTACATCACTAGCCAGCTAGATTAAGATCAGGCTTTTTCTTACCTTTTTAAGTCCTTGGTCTGAGTTTAAGTATCGCTAAAACATTTTTAAAAACATAACACGTTTTGCAATTTAAATGATTATTCCTTTTCAAGATTATGTAGTATATTATAGTATATTATTATGTTATAGTATATTCTACAAAATACTTTATTTCATGTTATGCTACCCTGATCTTGTTGCATCTGTTCTTCCGACCAGATCGAAATTAAAGCTTGTGTCACTTGATTTGTTCATGTATCCATTATTATTTATTTATTTATTTATTTATATATATATATATATATCTGTGGCGTAACAGGCCAACCGGAAAAAGCCCAGTACTACCAGGCTGAAAGGACACATCGCCACCTACTGTAGCGGAGTCGCACATACTTCGGTCAATATATCGATTCCCCTCTCATGCATGTAAACTGGGACAAGGACACCGATTAAATGGCAAAGTCTAGCTATAACCATAACTCAACTTAGCTGTGCATGTAAACTTACTAATTGAAGAACGTCCCTGCCATGCCAGCCCAGAATAGCTCATCTTGCCTTGTGCAATATGCTCATCCTTCTGCACAGTCCAGTGCTAATTTCCACCTTTTGCCCGGATGCCTCTCTTCCCTTGGTTGTCCGCTGCCTGACCTTCCTTTTTTTACATGTGTGAGAGACCGTTTGCCTCGTGCCCTCAGCTGCGGACTTTAGCCCTGCTGCACCCGAGATGCGGGCCGGCTTTTGGCCACCAGTGAAGGCGTCCCCTCGCGCCATCCACTGCGGTGTTTAGCCTTGCTGCACCCAAGATGCGGGCCGGCTTTCGGCCACCAGTGAAGGCGTCCCCTCGCGCCATCAGCTGCGGCGTTTAGCCTTGCTGCACCCGAGATGCGGGCCGCCTTTGGCCACCAGTGAAGGCGTCCCCTCGCGCCATCAGCTGCGGTGTTTAGCCTTGCTGCACCCAAGATGCGGGCCGGCTTCCGGCCGCCAGTGAAGGCGTCTCCTCGCAGCATCAGCTGCGGTCTTTAGCGTAGCTGTGATTGTTCTGCTCTGTTATCCGTCCAGTTAAACCAGGGTTACGGAGCCATGTCCCTGAGCCTTATAGAGCTTTTACACTATTACTGGAGTAAGTTAAAGACAAATGTTCCATGTGGAGGGCATGTGTAGCTCTGCAGGTAAAGGTGCTGTGCCTGCGATCGGAAGGTTGCCGGTTCTAACCCCAGGGTCAGCAGAGTGATTTCACGTTGAGCCACGTTGAGTAATTAACCCGTAAGGACTGTCTGATTCTGCTTTTTCAAGCTGGGACTCGAACCAACAGCCTCCTGTTTCCTACCATAATTACTTGATTTTAGCCCGTCTCTGGAGTGGGAAGGTTAATTACTGACATACTTGTTTGTCTCTGTGTGTTGGGCTGTCCTCCCTGCCTCAGTCCCCAACATCGCCATCTGCTCCGCCACCCCCCCTGCTGGCCGATGGTTCCCACTTCATGTGTGTGTAGTGGCAACAGTAAGCACCTTTTTTTAAAAAAAAAAAAGAAAAAAAACACACCCATTCACCCCCTTCACCACCGGGTTTTGGCCTCTAGGGGCAAACCTGCGAATACCTGCCCTGCTGCTATTCTTAAGAGGTCCATTTTAAGGGGTCCACTTGCCTTTATGTGACCACACACATAGTATCTACTCATCCAGTCGCAAGGCAGCTAGAGTATTCCCATCCCTTTGTATGCTATGAAGAAACATGGTCTGCAGGGCAAATCTGTCGGGACAACTGGCCGGATCGGACCCAGCGTATGTACATTTCCAGCCCAGAGAGGGTGTCTGTGATTCCTCCTGCAAGCCAGGAGGTCCAGATTAATCTGGCTTTTGACATGCTAAGCCAAAGGCAGCCTTTTCCGGGCCTGTAACAGACCAGCCAGCGACTGCAGCAGTGATTTCTCATTGTGGCAGAGCCGCCTTCGTGAGCAGAATAGGTCAGAAAGGCCCAGGAAGGTGCCTCAGGACGGGAGCCAAGCAGCTGTGTGCAGCACAGGCCAACAGAGATGCGTGGCCGCCGTGTGCTCAGCGTGTCCCGCCGGTGTCCCCCCCCAACACAGCCATGCTGCTGAATCACGTCACACACCGTCTACATGAAGCGTGATTCTAAGTGTTGCTTCAGCACTCAGCATATCGGGGTGACTGGGGGCTTCGGCCCCTTCTTAACTCCTCCAAAGTCATGGTAGGGGTCTGCGAAGCAGGCCGCTGCTGACGTCTGCCTGAGAACACGGAGCAGTGGAGCCGTTGGCCCATAAAGTCACAGCGAGGTCTGAGGGTGCCGCCAGTGAGCCTGGTAACAGGTGGCTCAGTTACCCTCCGAAACATCAGCTGGTCCCTGGGGTCTTCCTGGGAGTTCCTCTCCTCTCCATCTTCCTTTGACATCAGAGTTTGAGTTTCTGTTTTTCAGATTGGCAGTCACAGATATGATTTTCTTCAAGAAACCGGCACAGTTCCATAGTCAAAGTTTTTAAGACACAGAGGATGACAAACTTAACAGAGAACAGAACTTTGCATGATCTTTGATTCCTCTTATCAGTAAAAACACTCATGACTTGTGCTAGATAGTGTGTATATTTTTTTTTTGTTTTTTTTTTTCCTGTATACTTTCCATGTTGACAGTGGCCATGATGTATCAGGGATTGTCAGTGCTCATAAACAGACCTCCGGCCTCGTGGTGTTTAACAGACTTAATGGCCACGTCTACCTTTTACGTCCGGGGCCGTTATTTTAATGTGCATCCTGTGGCTGTCCCTCCCCCACAGTCCAAGCCTTGGCCTCCGGTAAGACATACACATGAGGGCTTCTGGGACGGAGGTGAGAGCCCCCCCGCCATCGCGCTTCCTGGCCCGGGGCAGCCTGCACAGCGCATCCATGACACGCACTTTAGGAAGCCTGCCGCCAGGCAGACGGGCTCCTCTGACCTCCAGCATCTTCCAGCTCCCACCTTAGACTCTGTGCCAGCAGGGGGCAGCATGGAGAAGAGAGGACCTTATTCTGTCACATCATCATCATCATCATCATCATCATATTATTATTATTATTATTATTATTATTATTACTACTACTATTGTTGTTAATGAGTTTTACCAGTTTCTGGCAGTTGAGTTGAAGGACAGTAGTGATCTTTCCCAGTGCAGGTCACTCCTGATTTGGACACCACATTCACTCTGACACTGACACTATGCCAACTGTACTTCAGCCAACCAGCAATAGTGATTGTCTGCTTTGTATTTAATTTCTTATTTTACTCCAGCCAATGTTCATTTTTACAAGTTTAATCCATTTTTTTTTATTTGTCACACTTTGGACTTTTACCAGCCTTGTTTTGTAATTCATTGTACAAACCACCTTTTTGTTTTTTATATATTAAAAGTATATATAAAAATATATAGTTGATTTTTAATTCAATAAGGTGCCACTTTATTGCTGCAGACAGACAGATTTGTAATATTTTTTCGGGTTCCTAGTATGTATATGTGGGATCACCTGCAGTCTCGACCACACTGTAGCCGACACACACGAATGTCACGGCATCGAACCCGCTTCTCTACATCTTCTATGGCTGAGATGTGCTTGGATAGAGTGACACACCACTTTCCAGAGTTTCTGTCGCAGTTCCATTTCCTACCAGTTGGGGGAGACTTGGAATCGGAGAGGAGAATAGCACATGTAAAAAGCAATACCCAAGGCTTGCTTATGCAAGACTTTGGTTTTGTGTACAAAGTGTAATTACAGAGAGCCCATTGTGTATATACTGTATACCGTACAACAACAAAGCTGCTGTAACTGTAAGAAGCTAACTATTAGAGTGCATATGCAAATGTTCATAACCGGATCTGTTTTATATCATATTAAATAAATGTTGCCCTTCTTACTCTGGTGTGGTACCAGTTCCTGCTGTTTGCTGTGAAGGTTCGGAGCCAGATCAGGCTTTTCTGCAGCGCCTCGAATGATAAATCCTTCTTCCCGCATTTAATTCTTTCACAGGACTGACTCTGAGCATCAAACTGCCGAGGTAAGCGGAGGGTTTAAATCTGGGGTCTCCTCTGTCTGCAATCTGCTTGGCACTGCGGTCTTGCTCCACTCCAGAGTGCAGTAACTACTCATTATTACCCCTGTTATATGGGCTGAGTGGGTGGCCATTAGTTGGATTACAGTGTATGTGAGGGTGACCTGGCTTTCATTGTTTTTATAGATGACTTTGGTAGGAAATGGAAATGAGATTTTATTTCTGTGCCTCTTTCACCAGCAAACTCAGGGTTTAAGGGTATACAAAGGGTGTAAGGGTATACAAAGGGTGTAAGGGCGTACAAAGGACATCATCAAAGCCACCTATATACATGTAAATGATGTGTGGTGACATCAGCAGGTCTCCAGGCTCCCTCTGGTCACCACGGCGATCAGTCTTTCATTGTTCTGAGCTGAAAATAATTCAATAGATGCCATTCAATATGGTTGTGGATTTATCGAGACTTGGAGACTAAGGGGTGGCCAATCGAGCAGCAGAGACCCTGAAGTTCCTAGACAAACTCCGCACCCCCCTGCTCCCCCCTACACCCCCCACGCCCGGACTTCGAAGGACAGCATCTGCTGAGGATTTAGCACCTTGTGCAAAACACCCACAGTGGTCTAATGAGCCCATTTGCAAACATAGACTGTTTACCAACATGGAATCAGGATAGAGAAATCCGGCTCCCTTTTGTCTGTTATAATGAATTCTTGCTGTCTGTGTGCTCAATACAGAGAGGAGCAGTCAGCGATAATCTCCTGGCTTGGCTTTAGGCAAGGCCATGGTACCTTCTGGTAGCAGCACTGTGGCCCAGACATACCAGGGATACTAAGACCATCTATCTCACTGAAATTGCCTATAATTAAACTTCAGAAGTAGGCAGAGGAACACGAGGAATGAGGGCTGTGAGATAAATTCAATTGTTATTGTCATGAACACAATTTACGGGTACATGTGTAAATGAAAAGAGAAATGCGGCTTCACCAGGACATGCGAGATGTGGAGGACAGAGCAGGTGGAGGGGGGGGACGTTACATAAATTAGACAAACATCAACTACATTATACATAAGTTATCCAGACGTACATGAATTAAAAGTACAGGCTAGATACAGATACGCATATTAACATATACATACAGTCCATAGATGAGAGCGCGTCTACTGAGGTACTGAAATGGAGCTGAACAGTGCATGGTAAACACAATAGACATAAGGTGAAGATAAAATTGTGCAAATGGCAAGTGAGGGTTCCGTTTCGGGGGGGGGGGGGGGCGCTTCAGTTTCTTCCTTAGAGCCGAAGTCCAGAAACCTCTTGCTTTGAACTTCACATGTCTTTGAAGCACAGCTGTCTCTAACTTTCTTTTCTTCCTTTATACATGGCAAACGAGGCAGGCGGACCTTTGTTGTTGCCAGTGGTTAAATCTGTCAACTAAAAAACCTGGTGAGAGCATGATGATGCCTAAATCTAACTGTGATTTTCGCTTATTTTCATCATAATGTGTGGAGAATTAGATTCTCACTGGTCCACGCCGGTATTTCCATGTATCAGGCCTCTTTGGGGCATGGGTGTAGGGAAACTGGAGATTAGCATGTTCATCAAAGCACCCAACACAGCTTCCAGATCACAATGAAAGCCATCCTACCAGAATCAAATCTGGCCGTGAAAAACAATACCTGCGTTGTCACTGGTGCTAAAAGGCTGTCGGGTGTCCCTCTGGGGGGCCTGAAGCTTCCTCTGGCTCCATCTGCCCGTTGTTGGTGGGCATAGGAGGGACGCGGTTACCCCAGGAGGCACAGTCCTCCACATTCAGACACATAGCTACAAAATATTCAGATGACTGAGGATGTAACCTGTGGAGGGCGCTAGAGGGCACCACAATAAGGTCCTTAGGTTAAGTAACAAGGGGAGCCTCTGCTTGTTGATGTGTGGGTGCTAACTCAGGCCCAGGGTCGGGGTCAGACCTGTGCCGTGTCAGCGCACAAAACACTTACTCGATCTCATTCAGATTTTATCGTAATCGGCTACAGTACCCTTTGTTTGAAAATGACATTTTAAAACTGTAATTTCTAAAAACAGTCATCAAAACTGTATATTTTTGCATCTTATAAAGATGTTTGTGTCTCTTGGTTTGAGTATTTGTTCTGTCCTAGACTGTTTTAAAACGTGCATTTCTTGTTAGGAAAGTCTACACCATCAGGAATTTGGTGCAAAAAAAAAACGTCTGTGCAACGAGGCACATAATTGCTAGAAGATTTAATTTCGTTATGTTCTCATTCTAAGCAATAACTGACATAGGAAGACTTTGCATAACTGCTGGTCACTATTCAGCACCACCCCTCTTACCACCCATGCCTCCTCCCAGCACCTCTCACTTTACCTTATTATTATTTATTTATTACTGTCAGTCATCTGATACTATTACAGCGTTTCTGCTACTGCATAATTTTTTATTGTTTACATACAACTTTTATGGCACTGTGTATGAAAGCCCCTGTGTCCAGCCCCCCTGCTTCGCACTGTCCTGTGTTTTAGCACTTTGAAACACTGTGAAGCCCTCACTGTCTGTATGTCACACAGTGGTCCTGGGGGAAGGTTATTTCATGCCACTCTATACCTGTATATAGATGGTATCATAATAAAGCCCACTTGGCCGCTCTATACCTGTATATAGATGGCATCATAATAAAGCCCACTTGGCCGCTCTATACCTGTATATGGATGGCATCATAATAAAGCCCACTTGGCCGCTCTATACCTGTATATGGATGGCATCATAATAAAGCCCACTTGGCCGCTCTATACCTGTATATGGGTGGTATCATAATAAAGCCCACTTGGCCGCTCTAT
>JAODLD010000001.1:2276345-2286640 GCA_026781065.1 Mormyrops boulengeri | reverse complement strand
CCGCTCTATACCTGTATATGGGTGGTATCATAATAAAGCCCACTTGGCCGCTCTATACCTGTATATGGGTGGTATCAAAATAAAGCCCACTTGGCCGCTCTATACCTGTATATGGGTGGTATCATAATAAAGCCCACTTGGCCGCTCTATACCTGTATATGGATTGTATCATAATAAAGCCCACTTGGCTGCCCACTGGGCCCAGAAGAGACCAGGGCCAAAATTTGAAAAGTTATAGAGAAGGGTAACTACATATTATTTATGGATACTACCTTTTACTTGACTTTAAAATATGCTGTGGTCTGTGTAGTTAAGGTTGGCTCAAACAGTTTTACTGAAATTACCTCAAAATTACCTTGAGCAGTGACTTCTCCTTTGCTGTCATTACGCCATTGAATCACACTGTGACACTATGTCACTCTTCTGTTAATAGATGTCATTACAATATACGTTTTTACCTTGTTGCACTGCCTGCTCCACATTAGTCTTACTGAAGCCTGTGCCTTTGAATTTGTGCCCTCTGCCTCAGAAACTTAAATAACAGTTGAGAAACCATAGAAACCAAGAGCTGAACAACCCAGTGGGAACACCTGCTGACAGCGAGCTCCCATAGACATGAGCTCTGGGCTGAAAGACTCCTATAGACTCCCATTACAAAATTTGAGTGGTTTTTAAGCAAAAATATATGACTGCTCCAATTGGGAAAAAGGACGTCAGAGTTTTAACCACAAGGCAATAAACCATCCATCCATCCATCCATTTTCTGTAACCGCTTATCCACAGTCACAAGGGGTCCAGAGCCTATCCCGCAGACTACGGGCCCAAGGCAGGGAACAACCCAGGATGGGGCGCCGACCCATTGCAGGCAAAGAACCCGAGAGGCTGTAATACTGTAAAGGCATGAAGAATTTTTGTTTGTTTTGAAATATGTGTTACTATAATCTATACCTGCATTCCGAATGTTCAGCATGACTTTCCTAAATATATAATTAGTTCCACGAACGAAAATTGGTTCCCATGAACAGGAGGGTCTTGGTACAGAAGTTACAGCGCCCTCTGCTGTTTATATTCTGAGTACAGTTCTTTTCGAAAGCGGCTTCTTACCGCTGCGTTAGGCCGGGTTTAAACATAAAACATCGCTGGGTCCGTTTGGAGACAGTTCAGAAACTTAATGTTGAAATAATTTTCTAAAATTATGCTGATATATTTTAAATATCTATGCATGGCACATTGCTGACTGCAGAAAACCTATCTGGGCATCCCATATTAGTTAGATCTTAGGTAGTCTAATTCCGGGAACGTCCTGGGGAACATAATTATCTATTAATTAAAAGTAACTGAAATGTGAAAGTCAGTTTCATTTTGACTGAGAAATGACCCGCAACTTGAAATGACCCGGTCTAGAGAACGAAATGTGCCTCCTAGTTTCTCAGTGATGGTGGACTTCAAGGACCACAATGCATTGGTGCATCATGTTGAAACAGCGTGATTACCGGCACGTATAGAGCTGAGGTGAACGAGTACTGCAATTGCTTCGCCGTTTGAGTGTTTTTCAGCGCACTACCCTCATCACCTGCATAACCACGCGTTTGATTAATACGACTTGGGTTTGATTACGGCATTTAAAGGAATGTTGCGTGTACAGTGCGCGCTATTTGTGCCACATATCATGATTGTCATGGAAAGCGAAAATTCGCTGAAATTCCAGCGCTGAAAGTGCATCCATGATGCTTTTATAACAGACTTTAAAAATCCTGAGCGATTTCAAAACGACCGCCCCGCTGCCGCCTCCGAGGACACGTGCGCGCCTTCGACGCGACAGGGACAGTACGTCACGTCGCGTCACGGCTCGGCTTGGCTCGGCTCGACCCCTCCCCTCCGCCGCGTCGGCGTGCGAACCCGCGTGGGGCGGGGCGGTTCGTGCGCGTGTGTCTCAAAGAGCTCCGCGAGCCACAGGACGCTCAAAGATGGCGGCCACTGCGACCGATAGTGTCCGACAGGGCTCTCCGCAGCCGAGTCCCCGCGACGAGACGCCGCTGAAAATGGAGGCCCAGGAAGAGAAGGGGGACTTGCGAGACACAGAGCGAGGGTCTGGTGACAGCGAAGCCGTAAAAATGGAAGGAGAAGTCGAGAAAGACTCTGAGGGAAGGGACGAACAGGCTTCGGTCGCGCCCGACGCCAGCGAGGTGGTAGCCGTAGTCAGAGCGATGGGAGCCGACGACGACGAGGAGGAGGAAGAGGAGGAAATGGTGTGCGAGCTCACGGGAGCCGGGGAGAGCCCGGAGCAGCAGAGTCCGGCCAGCTGCAGCGACGCCGGGGACGGGACGGAGAAGGAGCCGAAGAGGGAACAAAGGGATGAGAGCGAGTCCTCGCCGGGCGACCGCCTTAAGGGCAAAGGCGACGATGCGGCGGGGAAGAGCGCCGGCGGAGGGAGCCACCGTGCTGGCGGAGACAAGAGGCGAGCCAGTGTGGAGATGTCATCGTCGGACGGGGAGCCTCTCAGCCGCATGGACTCCGAGGACAGGTCAGTGCGGGGAGCCGCCATATCCACACTGGGGAGGTTCCGCTCGCCGGTGGGCCCCCCAGTCTCGGCGTGTCACCACGGGGGAGGGGGGGGGGTCCCGGCTTTTCATCACTGTCACCAGTTTAACATGACAAATGGAGGGAGAGGTCAGCGCCTCGGCCCCCGGTCTGAATGGCGATGAGCGTCGGCCCGCTGCCTGTTCGCCGGCTTGCCGGTAGCTTTGACAGCAGCCGGGCGGACGTGGACGGTGCGATCGCAGGTTTTAACCTGGCTTTGGCATTCTGAGGTCCAGCGTGTTAGAAGCAAGTGTCACCTTTTCACCCTTCAGCCATGATTTTAATGTTAGTATTGCTATGATCTGGGTATTACTGCATGGTTATCTCGTCAGTATAAGCGCACAGCCCTCACTTTTAAGATGCTTTGGCCACAATTACGGTTTAGGGTTAAATGGGCTACGTGAAGCTGCCCTTCTCCTAGTTATGGTTAAGTCTTAATTGAGTTGGAAGCTGAGGAACATTATGTTTTGCCGTTTAACTGGCTTTCTGGCTGGTATTATGGAATATTGTTACGACTATATCATAAATACTGTTTAGACCATGAAATGTGTCCGGCTTGCTGGACAAACGACTTAAAGTTGTGCATTTAAGTATAGTATTACAGTAATGTCTAAGATTGTATGTGCATATAAAGAAATGTATAAGGTTTACAAAGAAAACTGGTGTTATTGGACTCAAACATGAACTCAAACATTCATTCATGTGTGAAGCAGCTATTCAAACTTGTAAGTACATATGAATGACACTTTGCAGAAGTTTTCCTTGGCATTACCTTTATGTCCCACCTGCTTATCGCTGGCACGCCGGGGAAGCAGGAGGGGCACGCTGGGGCTGGCGTCAGACACATGGCAGCTGCCGTGTGGTGAGAACCTGGACTCGGGTCTGGCCACAAGGCTCTTCTCCCTTATCCCACTGCTCAATATCCAGTGTGTTTTACTGTGGTCTCACTGTAACTTTCCTCCCAAATAACGCATCTTAATCACAGTGATGGCAGGCTTTTTTTTCTTGAAAAATGTGCAGTTTTATGGTATTTTAACTTTAGCAGTAGTAACATAGTTAAATAAAGATCAGGACAAGACAGTGGTTTTAAAACGCAGCATCTCCAATGTTGTAAACTTATTTTTGTGAAAAACGTATGGTTATGAAGCGGTTAACCTTAATATTATTGTGGTTTGCATGTCAGTTCTTAGAAAAAAATCCATTACATATGGGAAGACATTAAGCTCAACTTCAGCATGATTTAAAAAGATTATTAGAATGATTTATCCTTACACTTGCGATGCCTGTACTTTAAAGTGCTCCATGAAATGTTTTAACGTATATTGTAGAGAAAAATCATGCACAGTGAACCTGATTTAATGATGCTGTTTTTGAAAGAAGGCAAAACATTTTTCTTCAGCATAGATTTGAGGAAATGACTAAAGAGCAGATGTTCCTACCAGGTGAGTGAGATCTGAATTTTGGACTCGAGCAACTATGACAGAAAAATCACATCATTTAAATCTGTTCAATTTAGATACCACCAAAAATATTCCAAGATATTCCACTGAAACATGCTGAAAAACAAGTACAGTGAAATGATGTGGCTTTTGAAAGAAGGAAAATCATTTTTTAAATAGAATGGATTCTTCTTCTTTCTATTTAAGTAACATCAAAGATGTTCCAGTAATGTCTTTTCCACTGAAAGATGTTGAAAGTTCTTTTGAAAGTTTTTTTTGTACATATGAACGCCAACGTCTTAAAGCTATGATAAGTTGAAGGAAGGACGACATCAGTCCTGCAAAGTCTGCGGTGGAGGCGAGCTTGACTCCTGCACCCACAACGCCACCAGGCGACTGTAGTCTGCACCGCAGGGGCCAGTAGACCGCGGGTTCTGGTCTTCTGGCTCACAGAAGAGTGTTTGTGAAGGGAACCGAACTGACTTATGATAAAATCTGACGTTATTTTCAATAAAAATGAATGTCAGCGTGTTACACTTGAGATTTTATCTTCTAAGTTTGCTAACGTTTGTAAGATGCTTAAAGATATAACCACTCAATGTTATGAGACTGTCGGAAGTCTACATGGTTTTTGTTTTGGAGTGAAATTGATACCCCACTTGGAAAGACCCCTGATACACTGGTGTGGTATCGAAAGCAGCAGTCTGCAGTGTGGCTCCAAAGACTAGCGGAGCACATGTGCTTAGAGAAAGACGGCAAATGGCCATCAGGCAGAGTAAAGCCTCATTCATTATGTCCCCAGAATATTTGCTTCCTTTACTGCCGAAGCTTCTCTTTCTCCTCCCGGTCGTGTACAAGGTATTAGGTATAAGGTATAAGCCTTGTGCTGTAGTTTGAGATGAATAAAATGGCTTCAGTGTTTTTTCAGTACAGATTAAACCCTGTCAGACAAGTGAAGCCCCCCCCGTAGATATTAATTCAGTCAGTGATCAGTTTGGCCTGACTTCCATGCATTATATTTTCTCTTCACTGTGGTTTAGGTTCAGCTCTCCTTGCAAACAGATCCCATTTAAAGCAGATCACTCTTTTTAAACCGTGGGCCTGCTGTAACAGCCAGACGCATGGTCTCCCGGGGTCTGGGAGGGGGGGCAGGCATCATCTCGCCTCCGGGGGGGAGGGGCCGTCAGGAGGGTGAGCTGTGGCGCAGTTGGGCCTGACGCTTGTGGGAAACCCCAGTAGCGTCAGTGGAAAAGCAGCCTTCTTCCACTGCTGTTGTCATACTCATTAGCTGTCCTTAGGGGGCGATTTGAGTCAAAACGAAAGAGCCATTTAATGTCTTTAATGTGTTGGGCCCCAGTTACTTGGTTAATGGGTAGGGGGCAGCGCTGAGAGTTTGTGTGTGGGATGTGACTTATCGATTTTCCCCCCGTTTGTATCTTGAATCTCTCTGCACTCTTTTAAAGGAGTTATTGACCCAGGCACAGGGCCACGTATGTGTGTGTGCGTGCTCCATCTCAGTGTGACATCATCAGTGTTCTTAGCCAGTTTGATTAAGCGTGTCACGGCACTGTGTCTTTGCAGCAGTCCTCATTTCCCTTGACCTGGTTTGACACCCCAGGTATGTTTGCCCAGGCGAGAGTGAGGCTAACAGTGACCGTTTACGGCCCTCTCCTCTCTTTAAGTGGGTACTCACACTTGGCCTAATTGTCGTGTACCGTGCCAGAGCACTATAATTGTACAGCAGAATGGAGTTCATCATTGAGCAGGTGGACAGAAGACAGCAAAGAAGCGGTAACCTTCGTAGGTGCTTATACAATCTGTTCGCTTTTTTTTTTTTTTTTACACAATAGAGTTTAATGGTCATGTTTGATCACGGAAGAAATACGTTTGACAGTGTTGTTTCCAGGTGTTTTTTTCCATTCGTCGGCACAGGGCCCTCCCAAAATCTGTTTACCGAATCGTATCCATTCTGATCCCCTTCTCCCCCGAGCCCTATTGTTCTCCTTACATACTATTCTTTGCCAATGCAGTATTGCATGGGGGAAAAAAAATGACGCAATCTGTAAAGCCTACCTGATTCATTCATTCTGGTTCATGTATAGTGTACATGTGTGCATGCATGTGTCAGTCACATCATTGTGTTCTGTACCTGAGCACGGTTAGCAATCACACTTCATCCGTACTGTGCCCAAGTCCGACTGATCATGCTTTGGCCCACCTCTCCAAGTGGGTCAGGGTGTGGTTGAGCGTACCACACCCATGCATGGTGCAGACCCATCACACTATTCAAACGAACTGGACTTTGGGGGTTGGACGAACTCGGGCACGGTACCGATCAGTTTCACTGTAAGTAGAACCTCCTCGTCACCCAGTGCTTACAGTTGGTGTTTGACTACAGTGGCCTCCAGCACTGTAAGGCCAAATGGAATCAGGCTTTTGGCTCATTGTTTTTTAGAAGTGTGTGTGTGTGTGTGTGTGTGTGTGTGTGTGCGCGCGTGGTTCATACCCTTGTCTGCGTTAAGTGGGAGTGTTCATGGGGATGGACAATGAGGATGAGAAGATGACAGAAACCTCATGGAGATGTTTTTGGTTTTGGTTAAGGTTTTCCTCATGTCATCTGGAGGTACTTTCCTAGTCAAGCTGAATCACCTAACAGCCCTGATATTATTTTAGGTCGGCAGTTTTTTCTTCTCTTTCTTTCTTTTTTCTTTTTGAAGCCTCTGCCACCTCAATTTTAGATTTTCGTAGTGGGTAAAGGTCCCATTTCTTCGATTTACTTGTCACTGTTCTTTCCAGTTTTCACGAGTGTGTTTTGAAATGCTCCATGGCCTTGTGTTTTAGTGGAAATACCACGCAATAATCGCTGGTTATGAGCCATGGCAAACATTTCCCATGAGAGGCTCAGTTTAAAAATCAGATCTGGGTGATCTGGCTGCATGGGCAGTGGAACTCGTCATTCCTCTGAAACACCACACAGATGCTTGAGACCACCAAGAGAGATGTGTCTTTTAATGTCCCGACCTGAAGCTGTAGGGCTGCTTGTGCCCCCCCTCCCCGCTGAGCAGCAGTATCTGGGAACTTTCGTGCCAGAAAATTTGAGCAAAATAATCTAAATTTAGAATGATTGGCTCTCTGTACCCCATCAGCGGAAATACAAGTTAGCGTTTTTAATTAATTTGATTTGCCGCTTAAATTGGTAGCTCGGATGAGTAGTTGGTGTAGACCCGTGCTGTGAAGTGTGCAGCGTCTTTGTCATGGACGGCTTGTCCCTCTCAGAGATCACAAAGTGCCCTTTTGCTTACGTGATGGACAGGCTCAGAAGTGAACAGGCCCCAGGGAAGCACGTAACTGCCGAAGCAGAGATCTGGGCAGCTTGCAGTTTAACGCAGCTGGTCTTGCCTTCTGGCCTCTTCCCATTAGGAGTCCCAACAGACCCCCATGACCCCTCTTATGCACATTGTAAGACTGGAGAAAGTCTATTTATGGTATCGGCTAAGTGCTGCAGGCCGCTGTCTGGTCGTAAGCGAGGCCACTTCCTGATTGGCTGCCTGGGTGGGACCACCCAGCTTTGGGGGCATTTTGAAAGCTGGCTGCTTTTTGTTCTGGATGTGAGAGTTGTGATGCTTCTCTCGTGCAGGGAGGGCGGGGCCTCCGCTGTGCCGCTTGCTTCTGTCTCCCACGCCCTCCTGCTGTCTGGGCTGTCAGAATATAGGGCTTCCAGGTCGATCCTTCATTCCTAATGATTAAGAACATATCGTCGGCGGGTTCATTCAGGTGGATGCCAGGCCGTCGTCCCAATCCGGTGGACGGGTCAGTTGATCGCATGCAGAACGTACATTTCCTGTGACGCCTTTAGCGGTATGTGGGGAAACAAGGCAGCAAGGGAAGTAGTGGCTGAAAATTATCCTCTTAGGTATGGTGGTGGCTTTGGTTCCGCAGTGGCTTCTGCGGTTTGGTGATGGAACCATCAGGTGTGGTGATGAAAGCTGGTATGACGCTATGTTTATGGGTGGCATGTCTGAGTGTAGCGGGAGACTGTGAGGGACGGCGCCTCTCATCCATGGGGACGTAAGCAGAGGGTGGACATTCAGAGCGATGCTGGATAATCCCATAGCACAAAGCCTCATGCTGCTTGAGCAAGCTGGACTTTTTTTCTGGCTCATTTGCGGGGTGGGGGCGTGTTTCCTGGCTCACAGGCTGCCTCCTTGGTGTAGAGATGGTTAGGGAGGGTGTGACAGTCAGCTCACGCAGCTCTGTTCCTCTTCCCCTCCCCTCCCTTCCGCCCCCCGGGCAGCATCAGCAGTACCCTGATGGACATGGACAGCACGGCATCCAGCGGACGATCCACGCCGGCCATGATGAACGGCCAGGGAGGGGCCGCCCCTTCCTCCGCTAAGGGTGTGGCCTATGCCTGCTGCTGGGACCGCTGCCCCGCCTGCTTCAGCTCCAGCCCCGACCTGGCAGAGCACATCCGTGGTGTGCACGTCGATGGCCAGCGTGGGGGGGTCAGTCCTGCTCGCTCCCTTCCCTTCTGCCCGTCTCTCTTTATGTTTCTGTCACACATTCGCTTTTCCCCCCTCTCCATGTTCCTTCTACGTCTCTCCATTGTGTTTTTCTGCCTTTTTTCCAACTCTGCTCTTCTGTCTTCCTTCCTGGGTTGTCGGTACACCGCGTGCCATTTTCTTAGTTGTCTTGTCTGTCAGAAGCCGTCCTGCTGTTTTGAACTCCGCCATGGCCGCCTGCTTTTGGCCATGTCCGTGTCTCTGTGTCTTGGTGTCTCTGTTTCTGTCTCTCTCTGTCTTTTTCCCTTCTCCACATGCCTGTCTTGTCTGTGTGCCTGTAATAAGTATAGTACCAGGTTAACATCCTGTGCCTCAATGCGAGCGGCTCCTGGACCTGGCCTGTTTGCACTCCGTCTCGCGCCGCTGGTAGAGCTTGTCTCGTATCCCTGTGAGGAGCCGGCCATTCTGTCATTGTCCCTCTGGGCCATGATGGCACTGCTTCTCCCTCAGGACTCTGGAGTGGAGAGAGAGCCTGCATGTTCCTTTCGTCAGTCATTAGTGAGGGCATTTTGTTTCTCATGCAGCTAAGCTCCCTGTACCGTTGGGTTCCCTTTGGGAAGAAGGAGCAAGTCTCTTGCATTTGTAGTATTAAACTATTTGTCTGGCATGAGTAAATTTGCAGTTTGTTACTAGTGTATGAATATTGCAGCAGAAAGTTGTGTGCTGTTTGCAGCAGTTTGCTGCTGTCACAGCTTTCCGTGGGATGCTGAGCTTCACAAATCTGCCCGCCTCACTGTCTGTTCCCAAGGTCTTCGTTTGTCTCTGGAAGGGCTGCAAGGTGTATAACACTCCCTCTACCAGCCAGAGCTGGCTCCAGAGGCACATGCTGACGCACAGCGGCGACAAGCCCTTTAAGGTATGCCGTCCATGTCTGCCATCTGCGCTCTTGGGGTTCACTCGTGTTGTGTTGGTGCGTGTTGTGTTGGTATTGACTCCTGACCCCCAGTCTCCCTCCCCTCCCCTCCCCTCACAGTGCGTGGTCGGCGGCTGCAATGCCAGCTTCGCCTCCCAGGGGGGGCTGGCGCGTCACGTACCCACCCACTTCAGCCAACAGAACTCCTCCAAGGTGTCCAGCCAGCCCAAGGGCAAGGAGGAGTCACCCTCCAAAGCCGGCATCAACAAGAGGAAGAAGCTTAGAAACAAGCGCCGGCGCTCCCTGCGTACGCAGCCGTTTTTACCGCTGTTATCGCTGTCATGCTGATTGGGTGCTCGTTAGTTTTAGTCCCTCCCCTTTTGTGAGATTTAACCATGCCACTTTTCTCAAGCACACACGCTTTCTCCCTGAGGTGTCCCACTGTCCACTGCGCTCCGCAGCCTGTCTTGGCTGTTGCTTTGGGCCTGCTGAAGACGACGATGTCATCCTCCATATCCGCCATCTTTGCCCTCCCATTGTGTGTGAGATGGCTGTCTGTCACATGACCCTCTGGAAACGCCCTCTTAGTCGCCCCTTTGTGGCCTGTCTGAGCGGCACCCATGCCGTTTTTCTGCCAGCTATCTCTGTAAAGCCGCCTCCTGTTGTCCGCCTGTGTCTGACGGCCTTTCAGTTCTCTCCCGTGCTGAGGGTGGGCGTGAGGTGTGCTGTCTGCGTCTGCTGTAACTCCATTTAGGGCTTTGAGGAGCCACGTCCCTGTGTGTGATGATGGGCCCGCGGGGGGGGGGGGGGGGGCGGGCGGGGCGCCCGGCCGCCCGCCCCCGCGGGGCGGCGGCAGCGCGC
>JAODLD010000001.1:2205169-2217011 GCA_026781065.1 Mormyrops boulengeri | reverse complement strand
GTCCTGAATACTCCAGTGTTTGTGTTGTTTAGCCTTTAATAGTCTCTTTTTCTTGTTAACACCACGATGTAAAGGTTGTCTGGCAGCAGCTCGACCATGCAGTCCAGCCTCTCCCAGTCTTTGCTTGACTGTATTAAGAGATACCAGTTTCCCTCTGTTCACATTAATCACAGCCCTCAGACCTCTGCAGTCATCTTCCAGTTTCTTTTGCACATCAAAATTAAGTGTCGATCTTCAGCCTTTGATGTCACTTTTGATGTTATCTTTTCTCTGGAAACGGCAGGTCACTCCATGCTTAGGAACTTTCACACACAAGCTATTTCATGCTTGTGTGTGAAAGTAAGGATGCCCTCTGATTCAGTGACCTGTGCTAATGAATCAAGCTCCTTTTGACATTTCAGCACCTGTCGTGCTTCACTTCTGTCAAGTTTCTCAATTTCTTCTGTGTGGGGTAGATGTTTCAGGGTTCACTTTAACCACAGATTATTTTAAGGTCCTCTACACCTCTCCTGCTTGCTCTGTTTGTCAACACACTACTGACACCCTTTTGGCTCTGTTGGTATCGAGAGCCTCGACCGTGTGTTAAGCAGGACCTGCTGACGATTATCCGTTGGCATTCAGATGTGTGTCAGCACCGACCGCGTGATGTTAATGCTCAGAGGGTCTCTCTGCGTCACCTCCAACTTTGTTTTTCCATCTCTTCTCTGACGGGCGCCTCTTTCTTCTCCTTATCTTTTCGGAGTTATGTTCTGGCGTGCCTGGGCAGTCTGAGATTTTGTCCCCATGGTGTGAAGTGCTCGTTCTGTGGTACGCCAGATTCATTTGCACAATGCTGTGATGACTCACTTGGGGACAGCCAATCAGAACGCATCAGGAAGGATGGCAGTGGGTCCACCTCAGTGATTCATGTAATACAAAGTTTACAAAGAGCCCTAGTGCTTACAGTAGATAACTCAACCTGAATCAAATATATAATAAATCAAAGTTCATAATAAATCCCAAAGCTTTCCCTGAATCCCAATGAACAACTGGCAAATAAACACATGAAAATATTTAAATCTTTATTATTTTACTTTACTTCTATACTATAAGTATCCACTAGCATGCTAGTAATTTTACTTTAAAGATGCATTAAAGCATTTATTACTAAAAGCAGCTGATAAATCAGACCTTTTATGTGGGAAAACTGGCCTTAAGACAAATTGGAGAGTGGTTTCATTTGCTGGGTGGAGATAAGGAGACTTTGCTGGAAAAGGTGGCGTCATGGAATGAGGGGCAACTAATGAGCAGGACACATGCGTCCTGATGGGGGGGTGGAGCGGTTTCCAGCTACACATCTACAAGGGAACAGGTGTCTGTCAAATGTTGACTGTGGTGCCTAATGTCTTTTGGGCTGTTGCCAGGAAGTTACTGGAAACGTATTTCACACGGCTGATCAGCTGTGTTCTCTAACTACAGTCTGATGCTGCGGTTGGGTCATTGTTGATGTCTCTACCTTCAGAGGTATCTGACCCAGCATTTGCTAATTTATCACGAAGAAATGCGGATGGCAGGCCTAAGATGGGCTGGATTTCAATGTTTGCGCAAGTTCACCCACTCCTGCACCCATTCCATTGATGCAACCTTCATCACGCATCCTAACGGCATGACAGCTGGGATCAGACGGCTGTGGAGGAGACTTCCGATAAAAGCAGAGGCGCCAGTTCCGATTCCTTAGCGCGTCTGTTTGGGAGCAGCTCAGAGGTGCTGGGTCTGATGTTTTAGCTTCAGCTCTGATGTCACCTGATAAATGTTATGTTTGTGTTACTGTTTTAAGTGGCAGCAGAGAAATGGCAGGACGCAGGATCAGGCTGAGGTTGGCTGCAAATATCTGACGATACGTGTGACTGAAATTTTTCTTTTGTCAAAGGTTATTGATTCTTGAGGGTGTAGAGTTTGCATGTTCTCCTGTTTTCTGGTTTCCCCCCTGCTGTCCAAAAACATTAGGTTAGGTGAACTGGCATCTCCAATTGTGTGAGGGGGTGTCCTGTGATTGACTGGCATCCCATGCAGGGTCTGCCCCCACCTCATGCCCTGTATTTCAGGCTCACTGGGACCTTGTCTTGGATAAGCAGTTGGATGGATGGATGGATGGATGGATGGATGGATGGAATAATAGATATCCTCATGGGTGTAACTTATGGGAGGAGTGGTGGGGGAGGGGAGTTGTAACTACCCCAACAATCAAAACCAGGCAATTCAGCCCCCTGGACCCCAATAAGTGGGTGGAGACCTCAACTACCCCCCAGTGGTCAACCCAACGTTATGCCCTTGGGTGTCCCTGTTAAATCTGCTAAGAAAAAGGTGTAACCTTATTCACCCAGCACTTTGATCTACCAAGTCAAGGTAAAACTCTGCATTTGGCACGTCACTCCGGACTTGGTGGAGCACCGCTGTGCAGCGAGACGGAAAGTGTACAAAAAACAGTACACTTACCCCATGGTAACAATACCATGAAGGGATACGTTTTAAATGAACACTAGCTGATGGTCAGCATAATGAGACTCTAGTTTTGTCTCCTGAGTGGTCTCTGACCCCAGCAATACCCCCAAACTGTGAGTGAGTGCACATGCCCGTGTGTGTCGTCCCTGGGGAGAGGACCAGGTGTGACCCCTACTAAAACATGCCATGTTGTTATATGCTGACGCAGGACGAGCAGCTTAATGACACGTGCCTCGCTTTCAAGGTCCTTTCCCCCTTTTTTGTTCAGCAGAAGCGCTGAGTGCGTCTTCTCCATTGGTATGGTTTTGCATAATTGATGCGCGAGTTCACAGCTCTCCATAGCATATTTAGGAGGGATCATTTCAGGTAAACTGTACTTACTGAGTAACAGGCACCTTCTCAAATGATGAATAAAGAATACTGGCAAGCCACGGGCCAGATTTAATGTTTGATGAGCCGATCATTCATTATTCACCATCGATCTTAACGCTCTCGTGTTCGCTGGAGCTCCAGTTACGTCTGGAATCCGCACCTGTGGAAAGTGGCGTCGGAGTCACGCTGAGCGCTTCCAAGGGTCTGCCTCAATCAGGGATTCTCAGAAAAAATCCCATGCGAGTCACAAGGACGGAATGACAACCGTCAGATGCATTCGTGAAAGCGGACAGCTTAGCCATGGCTAATAATGGTGCTGGATATATTTGAAATCTAAGCAGAGTCAAATCACTGTGATACCTCTTTAATCCACCGTATTTACACCACATGTTTCTGATTTTTTAATTTTAAATTATGTAGAAATGAGCCTTGATGTATTGCAACACATGCTTCCTCTTAGCTTTTGAGACTTTCGGGATCACTTATAGTGTTTTTTGGGGGGGGCAGGGGTCCCAGTTTCCTGAGGATGACGACGGAAGCCAGAGACTGACAGGGTGTGATGCCGTCACTGCACCGAGCGCTGTGATGTCATGGTGTTTCCGAGGGACACAGCAGAAAAAAATCAAACAGACCTTTGAAAGTATTTTTGAAAATAATGAAAAAGATAAAATATGCCTTTGCATGTATATATAGTAAATCGTATGTATTTCACATACAAAATGTGTAATCCTAGTATCTATGCACGTAAATCTCTTTTTTCATGAAATTACACAATGAAAGTTTTTGACTTAAAACAGAATCTCTAAAATCCAAGCACACATTTTTTACAACGGCTCATAGTCTATTGCCATGATAATCTACCTCTTCATCCAACACCAACCTCTTACGATAGCGTCCTGGATTGCCTTACTGTGTTTTTGTGCTATGAAGTTGCATAATGGAAATAAAACATTCATTATGTTTAACTTCATGTTTTTTCTAGAAATTGTTTAATCAAGCATCTGACTTGTTTTGATTAATTTAATATATTGCAATTCCAAACCTGCCTAAATGTGTCCAGTGTCAATCCATTTTGTCTGATGGGAGGAGTGGTTGTCTATAAAGACTATAGTGGGAACTTTAGGTGATTAGAAAGTTTCTGTGAAGCTGCCCAAGGGAAATGGGGGTTCCAGATAAACAAAGCTGCCTGTGGTCCCTTAATGAAATATTATGGAAATTCTTTTTAGTAAAAAAGGAGCTGGCTGTCATTTCTACACACTAGAATTTGCACTCTATCTTCTTTGCTCATGGTAATTTCAGTGTTTTTTTGTTTGTTTTTTTAGTCCACTGATCTGGCCCATTTGAGAAGGCGGTCCGGAGTGACACCAGGCTCTGTGATTCGCCGTTGACTGCGCCTGGGTTTCCGTGATCCACCCCGCTTGCTCTCTCCCAGCTTGGCCCATCAAAGGTCATCAAAGGAGGGGCTCCTAGCCAAACCCCTGTGGGGGTGTAGTGCTCCCCCAGGAAAAAGCACGAGCAGGAAATGTGAGACAGTGGCCAAACTTCTTTGTCCTCACACCTCTGGGTGAAAGATACTGAGAGACAGGGATGCATCTGTAGTGTGTGTACAGCACAAAGGGTTCGTTGCCAACCCGATGGTCCCCCTACCACCAGTTGTAAACCCCCAATTCATTACCCTCCCCCCAACCTGGGCAAACACAGAGGAACATGTGTTCAGCAGGAAGTGAAGTATGCATGCATGATTGCCATGAGCATTCAGGAGGGCTGTGAGGGACACCATCAACTTCCTGTGAACACCATCAACTTCCTGTGAGGGACACCATCAACTTCCTGTGAACACCATCAACTTCCTGTGAACAGCGCCGAAGGTGAGGCTGGTGCCGAGGCTGACTGATTGCAGCACGTACTTCCATATTAGGGTGTCTTTCCTTTCTGACCACTTTGCTCAGTTTTCCCATGATGCTCTCTGAGGGACCATCGCAACGCCATAAAGTTGAGTTTACCTGCCATGTTTCAAGTGAAAAATCGATATTGTCAGACAGGGACGCCTGGGTGCATTTGGGTCAGCTAAACGGTGTGGCCGGGTTGGATTTCCACCAGGTTTTGGGATCAGCGTTTGTTTGTTATGGACGCTGGACGGGAATCTATGCATATCGTGCAAGCCGAAGCATACAGAGGGCAGCACGCTGCACGCCCATCGCACATGTGATCAAATTAGCATAGCGATCAGAGCGGGAAGGCCCAAGGAGCTCTCTCCTCGAGAGAGTGGGGGGGGGGGCACTCATGTTCCTCATTTGTTATTCACCCCCCTCAACAAAACTCTGCAGAAAGGAGCTGGACTGCCAGGAGGCCAGCTGCAGTACCGCTTGGGGCCGATAGGGGGATCATTATAGCAGAGGGTCTGAGTGGCATGCTCAGTTCCTCTATACCAGTGCTTCCCCTCCCAGTCCTCGGTCCACATTTTCACTCCCTCCCAGCTCCAGGGACAATGTGGACTGCCTGGGGTCCCCAAGCACTGGGTTGGGAAACCCAGGAGAGTGTGCCACTATGTTCGGAACAGGCAGGGTGCTCTGGGTTCGAGAGGCCTGGCAAAGACCAGCAAGTCTCTAGGTTACTGAGCTTATAATTTAATTGGGCGTTTATTAATTTACAACAACCTTGCTTGATGATCCAGGGATCTGGTCCAGGAATCTGTTTTTCTCACGAGTGTCTTTCTGACATGACTGTTCATATTTAATCTGCATGCCTACAGATGAAATGAACTGATGCTTTATTTGTCATTTGCACAAGTATAGCTACACTGAAATGCCTCTTTACACATATCCCATAATCCCCTCCTCTAAGAGAGATGCACACATACAGTATATACCATGGAGAGAGAAGCCTGGGGTCTGATAGTAAGGTCAGCCATTTTTCCGGAACCCCTGGAACATGTCAGGGGATGAGGGGCCCAGCAGTAATGTGCCTATTCTGCCAAGGATAGGATTCAAACTGGTGACCTACCGATTGGTGGCACACCAGCCGACCTCCCCGAGCCACACAGCCCACCCCGCTAACGCCCTCAGTGTTACACAGAAATGCAAGAACATCCAAAGGGGCCTGAGAAACACTAATTGTCACTCGCTTTTCCCTTCATGACAAACATTCCCACAATGCCATCCTACGACAGGCTCTGGCTTTGTATGTTATACAAGGCGGCTGTAATGAAACAGGCTGTATTGCGCTCTAGGTGTCAGCGGCTGTATTCAGGCCAGGCGAGTCGCTCAGTGTCCATACACACCGGCTCCCCTTGGCATCCCGATCACCGGGGTCTCCCACAGCACACCTCACAACCCCGTCTGCTTTGCTAAACCCTCGACCTCGTATACATGTTGACGCATCCCATCCTCGCCATTCCCCAGGCTAAACAGGAAGCTGTCGGAGCTGATTTACGGCCTTACTAACAGGTGCAAGCACTGTAATTAATCTCAATTAAGCTTCTGCAGATGATAATACTTCAGGGGCTGTAGAGGGCGAGGAGCCGCTCTGTTCCTAAAATTAGTGTATATCCTGTTTTTACTGACTGTCTGTTCAATTGCACTTGCACCGTGCAGCGCTCTATTGGCATCTCTATCAAAACTGCATTAAATGCTGGTAAAATGAGCATGGAGAGAGGCACGTGGACAGCAAGTCACATGTAAGATCAGAACGGCGCCATGAATAGGATCTGTCTCCCCAGGATTGTTTTAATCATGTCCGAACAAAATCTATAAGCTAAACGGCTGCCGGTGAGCTAGTCTGATTCAGCAAGACATTTTGAAATTTTAAGTGCAACTCGGCGTCAGGTTTATGAAAACTTATCACATATAAATCAGAGTGAGGTTTATTGGTTAAGTATGATCACATATACAGGGAGTTTACAATGCAATAAAATACAGTGAGTCATGTTGTGTGGTAACGGGGGGGCAATGCAAGAATAGAGCTGTAGTGTGAGGGTGATATTGCGGTTAGCATCAGGGTCCGCTCTGAGATTACATCTGTGAGTACATCCTCAGTTCTCATTAATAATCCGTACACTATGCCGGTCTTCCTCGACAGCACACAGCCACATTAGCTCTGTGACACTCGTGCATCATGTGACTTCACGCCTCGGACCTGATTGGTTGGGGGGGCATGCTGGCGTGGTGGAGGCCAGCTCCAGAAACAACAGCTTATATCCCCGGATTCCTGAAGGGTTACAGGCGGCTTATCTGCATGCTGACGCACGAGTCGGGCCACGCACAGGAAAGAGTGTTTTCTATTTAGACGTGAGGAATAACAAGGTTTTCTGGATTTCCTGCGCCGCAGATTAGATCAGCCACTGCCGGGTGCGTCTGGGAGCCGAGAGGCATTTAGACGTTACTGCCGGAGTGAGACGAAGCATTTTCCCCTATCGGCTAGGAAGGCCTTTCAGAACAAAGGCCCGGCCCCACCCCATGGCTGGGAGAAATGGGTGAGGCATCAGGAGGATCGTCCCCCGCCCTCCGCAACATCTCGAAATTTCACCTCTTCAGTCTTTGCAGAGAAGCTGATTAGTGAAGACTGGAGCAGAAGTGTCGCTGGGCTGCTTTAGCTTAAATTAGTGGTCGTCAACACCGCCCGTTCCCCTGGTCGTCAACACCGCCCGTTCCCCTGGTCGTCAACACCGCCCGTTCCCCTGGTCGTCAACTTTTAATGTTGTCACTGCCCCCAATGGTCAGACCCCCCCTGGTAGTGGCTATTGCAGCCACACTGGGATCTGCAGAATCAGGGGGGGCCTCGCAGAGGGTCAGTGAGCCCCTTCGAGTTTAAATCACTGAAGTATGTTGCATTGCATTATGAACCGCTGGGGGCCATAGGAAGTATTTACCCTTCAGCTGACTGGCGACTCTGTCTCCCTTTTAGGGTTTTAGGGTTTTCGTCTTTATCACATGGCTATAGATACCTTAATACAGGAAATGAGATCAATTCACAAAAATACAGGGGGCACTTTTCCACCACACCAGTTACTGTACTTTTCGCACGGTACTTTTAATATTTTCCCTTTTCCATTGACTTCCGTTCAAATACCAGTACCAAAAATTCCAGCACCTAAAGTACCACAACAACCGGGATACTTTTTTGGTACTTCGGGGTGGGACCTGCAGGCACTGTTTGTCTATCGGTTATGCCTGCCTCTAATATAACCGCCATCTTGAAAAAAGTAATAATAATGGATGTGTGAACAGATGAAAGAGCCAAGCTTAGATTGCGAGGTGCCTGGAGGACCAGATACATCAAGGTCAGGATGGCATTACAAAAAAAAAAGTATTTTGTATAATATATTATGACAGCATGGTATTGGAAAGTTTTCAAATATCGCAGTGTGATTTTGTTTTAAGAAATATTGAGGTATTTATATAGCAAACAATTTTCACACAAACGCCTCTAGGAGTGATTTAAACAGCAAGGATGAAAATGATTATGATTGTCTTGTAGAACACATGCAGCGTTCATGCTAAAGCAACAGAGGTAAACTTTAAATAGATTTTTAAACATATACTAGAATATCTTGAAAAGGAGTCATTATTAAAATAGCAAAACTTATGTTTTTATTCCTATGACAGTAAAAATGTTTTAGCGAAAAAGCCTATTTTCCAGCTGACTAGTAATGTAAGAACTGCATGTGCATAACATGCACTGTTGTTATCAATGCCATTCAGCATTGGTACCAGTTTTTACGCCAGTGGAAAACCAGCACCTTGAAGAACCATAAGTACAGCAGCTTGTGCACTGTAAAAGCGCCCATAGACACATCTGTAACATTTAACTGTTAAGGGTCAGAGGCTTCCTTTGCTCACATGGACATGTGTTCAGAAATAGCCCCCCTCCCCAACAAAAAATCTTGCAAAGGGGCCCATTATAAGAAGGTTGCACCACCTTTTCATAAATATCTTAAGGCACTCCTGGGATACACATGTAACAGTAAATAATTCTGCACAGTGAAGCTTTTGATCATCATCATCAAAGCTTTTGATGCATAAACCCCAAAATTTCAAAAATCATTTAAAAACCATTAAAAAGAGCTTTTTGCTCACTGTATCGATCGATTTTCTGCAATTTGGCTAAATGCTATGAAGCGTTGATACAGCATTAGCCGCCAGCAGTCACGGTGCCACTTTTCTGAGCGCCTCTTTGACTCCGTTTCCTCCCTCATCGCCGCCCTCCGACGCTCCTCACATCCCCCGCTTTCTTCTCTCCAACCGAGCGAGAACTCAGCTCCAGTATTCCGGGCTTGGTGCATTTTTAAAATTTCAAAGCTTCTCCATTTTGGCAGTTTAATTATTCAGAGCCGTCGTCAGGCCGTGAATAACTTTTCTATAATGAAAACCCCGCAGAGAGGAAATGGCAGTGAGCTCCACTCAGCTGCTCCTCTGCTGCCAAACATCATGCAAAATGCATGAAAAAACCTGCAGCACATACAACATACTCCTGCCAGGGGTGCAGTTACGTCTTTTTGGAGATGAGGGTTAGCATGAGAGGAAGAGGATCGGGGTGATTCTAGGATTTTTTTAAAGGTGGGAGCATAAGTGGAGCCATAAAACATATACAAGGGCCAATGATATGCTTTGGATCGGTGAGTGACAGGGGAGGTGGCACTCCTGGGCCAATCAGCTTTAAGCTGGGCCCCACCCCTGTACAAGCCCATGAAGAGGACGATTAATTGATAATGGGTAAGATTGATGACACAGATTTGTCATGAGGTTAGGGTAGAGCTGCGTGTGAAGAAGATGTAGATATGAATGTGAAGACCATGTTTGGCGTGTGTCCAACGGGTCAGGGTTCCGACATGCTACACCCACAATTTCATTTAATTTAGTCTGGAAGTGAGATCTTAGGGAAGCAGGGGGCGCTGCTGACCGTGGTGTCTCGGAATTCAGCTCCTACGCACCATGACAATACGCAAAACATTCCGTGCTCAGCATCCCTCATCAGCGCGAAAATCCCCGGAATTGCGGGACATCAGGCACTTTTAAAATGCCTGTCCTGACAGCTCTCTTGGGCCGGGCTGGGCCGGGCCGCCCACACCGTGATCTACATGGCTGTGACAGTGCTTTTTGTACAACTTTTTAAAAATTAAAAGTACTAAAAAAAAATTCCCCTTTTAATCTATTTTGTTATTTCTCATCAGTGATTTGGAGATTACAGTAGATTAGTATCACTGAAGTAGGTGACTCCACACTGGGGCATTTTTTCAGGCAGGTGGGGGCCCATTAAATTGAGCTGTAATAATTTTTGATCATGAATATAAACTTTCGAGTTCTCTGTCGTGCGTCAGTGACCCAGGAGCATCACCCGACCTTGAAGACACTCATTTCTTTTTTTCTCTTTGTCTTTTCCTTCCTAGATGAATTTTGATGGTAAGGTCTTTGTGAGCACATTCCGGAAAGAACATGCTGTTGAAAAATGAAAGTTGAATTAAAATGACGAGAGGCGACATACATTATTGGGACCAGCACCTGACATGAACCGCTAACGAGGTGCAGCAGTGTGACGTCACATGTTGGGAATGCTGCGGATCCTCTGCCAGTTGTCCCGTTTGCAGTAATGGCGGATTATTTTGGTGAACTAGACCGCTTCACGGATACAAACGGTGGTGCTCCGGGTCTTAGCACACTCGCTCTGGCTTTCGCCAGTCATCTGTCATCTGTATACCTCCCTGGGGAGTCACAGCAGCCTCGCTGGATGTCCTTTGCCCTGTTGACCCCTACAGCTTTATGTCATTTAAAATGGATGCAAAAAAAAACAGGAAATAGTCAATCTTCTGCTCCAGTAAGGCATAAAGAAGTCCAGCCTTCTTATGGAAACAATTAGGAATAGAAGTTTCTGTCCTGGGGGATATGAACACAGCTGAAAGCCCTGGGGCAGCCTTCCTGTTGTTGCCTGTCCTCAGACAGGCTTTAAACGTTGTCGGTATCCCTGTGCACTTTGGCCATGTTGGCTGCGCTTTCCTGTGCTGCTTCCATCAGAATAACAAAGCCTAACCTGGCCTGTGCTCCCCATCTATAATTTGATCTGTAAACTCACTGAGAAGCTCCATCCATAATATCTCTTTTATGACAAATTAACCAACGGTTTCAAGTCTGATGTATAGCAGTTTTGCTATGTGACAAATGGTAATTGTCAGTAGACAGTTTAATGGGAAATGATTGCACTGTTTTGAGGACCAAGTTTGATGACATAAGTATTTCTTACACTCTCACATCTCTGCATGTCCCAGCTACATAACTGAACCAAATATCTGTTGGCTGTGCCTCAAATATGGAACTGTCAAATACTGTCACCAAAATACCCACAGATCTTATGGATTACACGTCAGTGGACTGGAGAAAGTAAAAAGCTCATTTTTTCTTGGGATTACGAAAAGGAGTTTGCCACAGTTTGGGAATTAACACATTGAAATGTGCATTGTCCCAGTCTGCTAGATGCTCCTTACTGTAATTATGGGATTTTCTCTTTGATGTGTGTAGTGTCCATTTTTTATTATGGTCTGTGTAGCGTTAGGATTATTTGAAGTGTTTGCAGAAGTTTGGACAACCTCTGTCACCAAAAGAAATAGGGTACAGGCTTCTTATGAAAAACACTGTTGATTGTCAGGCACTTGCGCATCGTTGTGAACAATGGGGGGCTCTTGAACAGAGCTTGAGTGATGATTGGGTCTTCAGTGCCATTTCCATAGCGATATGTAAATGTTGGAATGATCTAAAAAATCCACTTTGCCTGCTATTAAAAGGGAAGGAGATTAAGACCAAAGAGGAGCAGAAAGCAGATTAGCCAGCGAGTGTGAGACAGTCTATTACAGGGCAGCGAGTGTGAGACAGTCTATTACAGGGCAGCGAGTGTGAGACAGTCTATTACAGGGCAGCGAGTGTGAAGCAGTCTATTACAGGGCAGCGAGTGTGAGACAGTCTATTACAGGGCAGCGAGTGTGAGACAGTCTATTACAGGGCAG
>JAODLD010000001.1:2180981-2195580 GCA_026781065.1 Mormyrops boulengeri | reverse complement strand
CTTTGCATTTGCCTTTATTGCCAACACCACGGGTCGGCCCTGAGGGAAATGCCCGGGCTTTCCTCAGCCCCCCCCCCCCCCAACGCTACACGCGAAGAACAACATGAACAAACTCCACCGTTATTAGTGGTGTTTTTGAGTCCCTGGGCCGGCTGTCTCAAAAAGTGACGTTTACCAGTTTAAGACTTTAAAGACTTAAATAATAATAAAACAAAAACCAGAATTTATCTGATTACTCGTCAGCTGATTACTCGTCACTTGTTTCCAGACACAGAACCGATATCTACCTAGTATATTAAAATGATAAATCCCATACTGGCCATTGCGGGTAGAAATGATGCAAAAAAAAAATGCAGCAAAAAAAAAAAAAGATTCATGTCGTTATCTATTAAACCTGCATTTAACTGGGTCCTATTAAAATACAATGTTGGGATCTTTTTAATCGATCTCGTCAGGACTGGAAATACGTAATAAATTTCAATACCAAAAAAGAAAATATGCAAATATCGAAGGTGAATGAAGAAGTCCTTCAATTCAACTACGCGAATGATAAGTGGGTTTTTTCAATAAAGCGGCCATTCTCGAGAATAATTTAATTTGCGCTCAAGTATTTACCTGGATGGGTTATAATACAGGTCAGACAAAGAGACTTATTAAAATTCTTCTTATTATTTAATGGTAGCCTAATATTAATAATTAGATTCGGTTTCGATAAACTGGAAGGAGATTAATGTGAATTTGAGCGTGTATTATCCATTGAAGCGCCCCTTTTTGCAAATACACGCTGGATCATCTGACACCGCCTGTCGTACGGGTTAGTGAATGGTTTCCGTCGCCTTGCTGCTGATTTGCATAGTTCCTTCTCCCCACACATTGACACCGCTGGAGGATCGTGCATAAGCTACACTCCGGCAAAACTTCTGCATTGGCATTTTCAGGGCGGATGGTAAACGTACCAAAATCTCGCTTCAATATGCACCAGCACCATCCAGCACATCACAGCTAAATTTCATTTGTTTTAGCTTGGTAAACCAGGTGGACCTCGGGTTTTTTTTTTTTTTTTTTTTTACCA
The DNA here is from genome assembly GCA_026781065.1 of Mormyrops boulengeri. NCBI lineage: Eukaryota > Metazoa > Chordata > Actinopteri > Osteoglossiformes > Mormyridae > Mormyrops > Mormyrops boulengeri. The sequence continues at coordinate 2,194,508 of JAODLD010000001.1, read as the reverse complement.
CGTCGTTAAAGGTCAGCGAAAAATCCCAAAAACATGAGTGGAGTAGCGTGTGATCGGGAATGGCGCTCGCAGATCGCCGGGAGGAGCGCTCGCAAGAGCGGGGAAGACTGAAAGCCAGGGGCCATAATTCATGAAAGAGGAGCAGAGAGATAAAGCAGCGAAGGAGGACAGCGAGCCAGGGATGCGGGAAGACTGATGGCCTGGATCTATAAAACGCCGTTTTTATGCTTTGGAGCAGATTAGGGGGGATGTGTCCTAATGAATGTTAGTTAAAATGCCGAACTCTGGAGCCTTGCCTCGTTTGTAGAACTTTAACACGTATGTTGTGTTTATTAATGATGTTTTTAAAGTTGGGCTTATTTTTCATTTCAGATCTGACCCACCTTAGCGCCCTGACGTGCGTCCTGTATATTACACTTAGGTGGTAGGGCAGAGAAAAGACCTTTATTAGGCGCACTTACAGTATTAAGCATTTGAATGATGGCGCATCATTCTGACAGCAGCAGCGACGTAACGTCAATCACTGGAGCAAAGAGGAATCCAAAGCTTGCAGATTGCAATGGCTGCGTAAAAACATGTGTCATCCTCCTTTCTCAGGACGCCCAGAGCGGGTCGTGGCCCAGACTCCTGCTCGCTAAGATATGGAGTCCCAACAGATTGTCCTCGGCGGTGTGCGTGGTGTCTCTCTCCGTTTTCCTGGGACTGGTGGTGAAGCGCGTAGACTGGGAAGCCGAGCTGAGCGGCAGCAGTGAGAGCGGACAGTCCGGCTCTTCTGCTCAGTCCGTGTCAAACTGCGCCGGGGAGCTGCTGCTGACTTGGTGGCATTTGCTCTCCCCCGTCTCCACCTTCCTGTGTGCCTTCTTCTGGGTCGGCTTGTATCTGATCCGCTGCGGAGTCCCCATAAAAACTTCTGTCTTTCTGCTGAGCGTTTACCATCTGGGCGAAGCGGCGGCACAGTGTCTCCTGGACGGGACGGATGAGCGGCTGCTCTGCTTCGCGGCGATCGCGGTGCTGCTCGCCTGCTTGGCCGGCGGGGCATTCATGGTGCTGAGACTCCAGCGAGGACTTTCCGTCGTCGTCCTCATCAGCGTGCTCAGGACAGTCTCCCTGATCTCCCTGAATAAAGTTCGGGCCAGCTGGAGACCGTACTTGGCGTACCTGGTCGGGGTGCTGGGCATCCTGCTGGCGAGGCATGCTCACAGCCTCCTGCCGACCGAAGGTATCCGCAAGGAGGGCTGTACCTCCATGACCGTAGCGGCGGAAGATACCCCCGCATTTAAAAGGCGAAGGAGGTCCAGCTCCGTAATATCCTCAGACATGGCAGAGAGACCGTCCAACAGCAAGTCGCACAGGAGGACATCGCTGCCATGCCTTCCGAGGGACCAGGTAAGAAGGAGTGTTTTGTACCCCCTCTCTGCCGAATATCGTATAAGTAAGTGTGCGGGCTTTGTCGAGGCGGTATTTTGGCTTTACGATCGGCGGGCTTCTGGATTTGGGAGTGTGTCAGAATGCGGAGCCGAACAAAGTGCGGGTCAGTTCTCTTTCGGTGCAGAAGCAAATTATGTGGCGTGATTGACATTTGGATTCTTTACATGTAGTATTGGAGGTAGGCAGACGTGTATTATTATTATGATTATTATTATTATTATTATTGTTATTATTATTATTATTATTATTATTGTTGTTGTTGTTGATATTTAAGAAAAATCCTCACCTGTTTATTCACGTGTCTCTTTGGTAAGAGCCTAATATAGTTATTCCGGAGTTTATTAATGATTGCATCTACCCCGATATACGTGTAAAATGCGCCAGCGCCGTTGTGCAATCTGCACGCTGAGTGAAAGCTTTCCGTAATGTAATATGAATATTTGGTCATATACAAATATGGTACGTTGGCATTTCATTTCATGCAGTTTAATGGCACTCCCGGGTAGAAACGAAAAGCACATATGAGAAACCACACAGCTAATGAAGTCAAAATAAGGTAGATAATCAGAGGTCATAACTTAAAGTGGAACACTCGTTACTGAAACTAGAAATTAAGAATTCAGTTGTCTTTAGGATTTGTATTTATAAACGGCACCACTTTCGTTCGTCTGGTGGGCAGGTTTCACGTTATATACAAATTTCAAGAACTGCGTTTTAAGATTTCCTCCTAAGTATAACAGTGTAATAACATGTATTCATTTGTAATTTGTTATTTATTTGTAGCACAGTTGTAGATGCTTAAATGTTCTGTCAACTAAACTACATTTTGATTTTTAAAATAACTTATACTGAAAACGGGACCTAAATATTAAATAAAAACATACATTTTGGTTTTTATGGCGACAAGTAACATTTGTTTAATTAATCGTGTTGGACGTTACTAATATTTTCGGAAAACGACAAGTAAACTCATCATAGTGGCCATGAGTCACACCAATACGTATATATTGCTGGTATTAGGTATGACTGATTATATCTACAATTTCCTGTTAAGTGGCTCGTTATCTAATAAATTGCGACGGTGAAAACTTACATGGGAAACAGGTATTGGCGTTGATCGATGGTTTTTTTGTGATTCGCACACTTTTGTCCGGACCAGGATGAGTAAAGAGGCTTACGTGTAAGACGACTTAAAGAACATCAACATCTTACTTATAATTAAATTATAAGCACACACACTCACACACACACACACACACACACACACACACACACACACACACAATATATATATATATATATATAAATATATATATATATATACACACACACACAGAGTGTGTGTGTACACGTGTATATATATTTGATATATAACATATATATAATTCTGTTTTTTCTATCTTAAATTTTATTTGTAGTTGCACACGTTTTGCATAATGCGATGCGACAGCGACCGGCTATGAACCTATTTTCCTGCACGTGGTGACACAATGTTCATTTTCTGTACATGTAAATAAGGGGAATAAAATGAATGTTTACATTTTGACAATTTAATAATAAGTTAACAACAACAACGGCAACAACAATAATATTTCTATTAATAATACTAATAATAACAGCAAATTAACTACAAAATATATGAATTACCCCCATTTGTTTACGGATTTGCCTTTTATCGAATAGAAGCCCTCTAGTGACAAGTGTGTGAAACTACAAGCAGTACAGCTGGAACAGCATCTGGTCGTAAGTTCGTAACCTTGTTCCTTCTAAGTTAAATTAATGTATTACTTCTTCGGTTTTTAATTTTTACTTCATGAAGCTGTGGTGACCAGTGCCACTGCAGGGGTAATATTGTGGATAAATATGGGGGACACGGTGAATATGGCGAGGTCAAACAGAGATGATAATTTCCTATCACAGTTTAGGTCCAGCTGATTAGGTCCATTCTTTAATATGACGGCATTTGGTGGTGCACTGTAGTGCAGGATCAGAGAATGTTCCAAGGTGTCCATGTCGTCAGCAGAGTGGTGGACGTCCGAGTGATGCTAAGTTCCTCGGATCAAATTTTAAAAACGTTTCAAAGCAAACTCCTGTTACTGCTTTGCAATCGCAAGCCCCCTAGGGTCACCCCGACTTTTCAAAAGGCTGCACCAAGGAGGTATCTGATTGGTTAATCTTGGCCAACTCTTAGCTTCTTTTTGTGCCGTCTACGCTTGTCACTCACTCTGCTCAGTCAGAGTGAAGACAATCAGAGCACCCTGGATTTGAGCACACTGGATTTGAGCTCACTGGATTTGAGCTCACTGGATTTGAAGCTCACTGGAGCCCTTTAAAAACATGCCACACCTTTTTCTGGATCCTTCCTCTGGGTCTCGGGTGGAGGGGGCCCTGTTCCCTAATGGGCTCCCTGGCCAATGATGTTTCATTGTCATTAAAAGGTCATTATTGCTTTATAGCACCAGCATCCCTGCAGTGGACCATTTACCGAGCTCATTCAAAGTTAGTCTAAGTCATTCTATTCTGATTACATATTTGGATGACTTTGCACAGCTGTCAGTAACCCATGTGTGTGTACTGTGTATGTTTGCTGTGTGTGTTTCCGCTGGGTACTCTAGTTTATTCCCACAAGTAAAAACGTGAATTTTATACTTTAAGTTGTGCCAAGTATGTGATAGTGTGGGTACAACTGGCATCTGCTGCCTTATGCCCTGTGTATAATAATAATAATTGATGCTTTACTGGGATAGCTCCAGAGCCACTGTGACTTTGTTCTGGATTCTCTACTGGAATTTGCATGGATGGAAGGTTTTGTTCCATAAAATGTATCCAGAACAATCTCACTGGATGTGCACATTTTTCATGTCTTTGTTACACCTGATGATCTTATCTGATCCAATCTGCAATGGTCACCCTTTTTTAAGAAATGTTAAGGTCAGCATTGCTTTTGCCATTGTGTTCTATACAAGCTAACTGTTTGGTTAGCGCTTAATAGTCAGGTATGTCAATGAAGTAGCGTAATACTCCAATTTTGACCAGAAAGTTATTCGAAACAATAACAAGTTACCACACAAATATTATCCTGGGTATCAGATAAAGTTTGTATTTTTAGCTATCCAAGATATCCAAGTATAAATTATTAAAATAAACATTAACATTTTTGTTTAAATATATTTAATGGTAGCTGTTTTTTTTCTTTCTCTGTATCTCAGATTCAATATATTCTTCATTGTGGTTTTAGACTAAGTCACTAAAAATATTTCTCAGTCAGTTGTGTGAACAGCCATGCATGTTTTGTTGGGTACCTGCTATAGGGTCTTACTTTCCCTTTCAGCTACATGCTTTTTGCATGGAGAAAGTAGGTCACTTGATGTTTGGTTCATTGGGCAGAGAAACAATAGCAGGGGGCCTGTCCACTGACTAGTGGTAAAGACAGCGCGTTTTGGAAGCGTGTTGCGGGTTCTCCCTTTGATATTGGAATGCCTGCACTTCCCACAGCTGCCACAGGGGACTATATGGAGTCCATTTGCCCCACAGAGTTGCTGCAAGTGGTTAAGGCACACTTAGACTAACCCAGCATGCCTGTCTGGGAGCCTGATGTGCAGCTCAGGAGTTTGCCTTGGGAAGCTTTTCAGACCATTTTACCATCTTACTCCCGATACCCATCATGCAATGCAGCAAGGCTCCCTCCACCCCCTGGGTCTGCCCGTTCTGCTGCCACTCTTCCTGGAGATGGGAATCCTGACTCAGAGTTTTACAGCAGAACGGTGGCATGATTGAAACTGGTCTCCAGTCCAATTCAACTCCAGTAAAAATCATTTGCCTGAATCCGGTGTGTTCTCCTGTCACACCAGTGTGATGGGGGTTGCTGTGTGATCTAGGAATTTCTTCCCAATTCAGACATGCGCTACACATTAAAATGGTAGCACCACTGGACCCGTCAAGCATCTATAAAGCTGGCTGTCCGTGTCTTGGCGCCTTTCACATTCACCTGGTTGAATTTTGTAATTATGACTCACAGCCTTCCGTATCCCTACAGAGAGGGGCTTTGGTTTTTGAAGGTGAACGCATTCTGAGCTGCGCCCTTTGCCTGACGTAAGCCGGACTCCAGAAAAAATTCCTGGAAGTGCAGCAGTCCTAGGTTTTCCGCAATTGGAGCCAGAGTTTTCGCTGTCACACAGAAGTAGGTTTCACTGCGTGTGGCCACATTTCCCCTTTAATTAGCTAATTAGAGTCCTCGTAAAGCCAAACTTTCACCATAACGATGACTTCTGTGCTAATGTGGGAGAGGTGGTTTAGAAAAGCCCATTAGCATGGTTATTTTTGGACAAGTTTATTCATCTTCGGTTTTCTCTTAGGTCGGGGCTGTCTGTCGTGTCTGTTCCCGAAATGCTTTGCAGGCAGAGAGCCCATGGCCGTCCGTCACTCTGCGGGTCACATGCCGGCACGGGAGGGCAACGTAAGTGGAAGGACTGACGCATCTCTCACTGTGGGCAGTCAGTGGTTGGCAGGTGCCCAGCATCTAGTTCTGACGTTGGTGTGCAGGATTTATCCAAGACTCCCTGGATGACTTGGACACTCCCCTTCCTGTTGATACAACGCCAGTCACGGCATGTTCCTTGTGGAAGTCCTGGTGGATTCCAACTGCAGAGTGAGCAGTGTGGCCGTTCTTCCCCAAGAACATACTTCTGTGGAATTAGATACCATTGGGTTCTTCTGTTAAAACCATACCCCAGTGTGTGGAGTATCGACTATTAAAGATCTGTCCGTCGTGAAGCCGACGCATAGCTGCATTTGTTTTGGTTCTGACTGGTTTGGAACTGCCACTGCGGCCGGTGCCAAACCTCATTGGTTTGAAAGCCAGACCCCCTGACCCTCTCCAAACATCACTCCGCATCCAGAGAGAGGCCGTCCTCCTGTGTCAACAGGTGCGCGGCACTTAATGAATGGTCCGTCTTGTACAACTGAGGGTTCCGTGGAGGAGGGGGCTCAAATGGCCTCGGGCCTGAATCTCCGATTTTTTAAAAGAACTTTTCACCGCATCCCGTTCCAGATTTTCCTTCCTCAGTGAACGTGGCAGCTGCCTGACCCTGCTGACTAGGAAACGTGTATGAGATTATTTCCTGCCTTTAACCCCCTGCCGAAATGGCTGAGCTCTGCGTCTGCTTCAGTCTTCCTCCATACACATGCTAGATGTGTTTATATGACCTGTACATTTATGGCTTTCATTCCATGTGACACATAATGGATGTAGTACTGTAGCGCCACTGTGGATGGCCGATGTTCTCTAAAGTGGAAGGCGACTCCAGGGGCAGTGCAGTAGACAGATCGATGAAATGTTCATTATTCAGCTCCAGAGACTGTTTAGTCAAGTCGGGTGAAGACGGATCCTTGTGTCTGAATGAGTGGTTGAAGGTTCTTTCATTCAGGTTTGCTTTTTCCACTGTGGCTCCCCCTCCAGAAAACTAGCTACCCTTGTCATGTGTCATGTGTCATGTGTAGACTCATTTGATATTCACTGCGAGCATGTTTCCCATAGGGCACAGCTTTCTCAGTTCATGCTCCGAATTCCTCAAGGTCAAGGAGCTGAACCTGTTTAGAAAATCAACCCCCCACCCTTAAAAAGCCTCCTGGTCTACCTCATCAAACTCATTCCTCCATTAAATCACATGCTTCCCCCAAAGTGTGCAAGTGCTGTTTGAATCTATTTTAGCAGTTTGTTGATTCATACCTGTGAATAGTGAGGAATGCATTCTACATTGTCAATATTTCTTCTTTTCCCTACTAGAAAGACTACTCCCGCCTCTGTAATTGTGAGAAGTCACAGCAGGCTGTGGGGACAAGGCTGTGCATGACTTGTCAGTGGAAATGGGGGTTGGCCCGAAAGGCACCTGTCACAGCTGTCTCATCAGCATTACCCAATCAAAATGCTTAAATTGGCAGCAGAGTGTGAGCTGGTGTGTCGGACCACTGTGCCTCCTTCCCACTACGATGGACAGGGTGGCTTGTGAGGTCATAGCCCCCACTGTCTATGGTGGTGGGCCTACAATGACCCTGACAAACCTTGTTTTCTTAAGGGCAACTTCCAAATGCCAGCAACGTGAACTAGCATCGGGTTGGGTCTAGGATAGGTTCCTCCGGTCCTGAAATTTTCTTGATAATCTGAAGATTTTCATCCAAGGCAGTGTGGGAATGATCCTTTAGCGAAGACTTTCGGTCACACCAACCATCTACGTCATACGTTTGTTTGGTGTTTAGTATTCTTGTTACAGTTGCACTTACACTATGCTGGTAGATACTATATCCTAAACTATGTTATTTACTTACATATTTGCCGAAACATAAATATTTACGTATCTGTATGCAAAAAGAGGCAGTAGGTAGCTTAGTGATTAAAGAACAATACATCTGACCAAAGCGATAAGGTTCGAAGGTCCAGGAAGTGCCCAGCTGTTACTCTTAAGGTAGTTAACCTTAACATGTTCCTTGAACAGTGCGCTGTGTAATTTATGTCTTAAAGGCATTCATGGGTTTAGGCTATGGGTATTTGCATATCAGATAATTGCTCAGGCAATTGTATAACATGCAGCTGGTAGTGTTTTTGACAATTATTATGTTCTTTGGTTGTGTAATTCAGCTTAAATGCATGTGGGCTAAATGCATAATTCAGCTAATTGCATGAAGCTGTTTGGACTCTGAGCCAGACGCTCACTGGGTTTTTGTGTTTGGTTAATTGTGTGAGAAGTGGGCCGTTTGCCTTAGTACGGATCTTGTCTAAAAGGTACAGTGAATACCAGCCTTGCTCAGGGTACAGCCTCATGAATCCTTGGGTTGTCTTGTGGCTCCATTAGTGGGGTATGGGTGTCACTGACATAATGACACATGGAGAGGAACGGGGGTGGGCATTAGAAGAAGAATAAGACTTTCTGTGTTTTTTTATCCCAGCTTGTGATGATGTCTGAGAGCTGGGATAAAAAATTGGATTCTAGCACTTTTGGAAAAATCCACAAAAAAGAATTCAAACACTTCTTCGCATTGCAGAACCTGTTAGTAGATCTTTGTGCTCCAGAATCTGTGAGAACGTTTTTACAAAATGATTTACTTTCTAGTTTGTTAGCAGTTCTTCACGGGAACTTTGTCAGCTCACTGTATGAAGTGATTTTAGTCTCTATACCAGCATGTGGAATATTGACTAAAAGCTTCTTAATAGAATGACTTGTTATTGAGTTTTGATTGTGAGCACATAGATGTAGCGCTGCAATGGCCAGGTTACTAAGTACAAAACAACAAAAGAAGCCTGGGAACTATTGTGGCTTCAAACTGTCCCTTGATCAAAGCTCAGGTAAGAAACAGAAAAATGAGTTGTTGTCAGTTCAGGTACATTTAGTGGTTTTTAGCAGTTCCCAGCATTTGCAATCTGACTGAGAATGTGTACTGAAGGCATTTGGAACACAGAAGCACTCAATAGCCAGATTGATTGACCTTTCAGAGACACTCGGTGTGCCAGAGCATGCCAGTGCATCATTAATTGCTAGGGAACTGGCTTGTTTATTCATTTTTGTTTACTGCATCGCATTATACATTTTTGATTTTGCAGACATGCTGGGCCTCTCATTTCAATAATTCAGCCTAATGTTCAGTGATATTTGTCTAGTTGATGCTTGCAGCCGCTGATGAATCGTCAGCTTTTAACAGTGCTTTTGGGAGCTAGCTTGGACGCCCTGGTTCTGATAAAAGCCTGCAGAAAAGAGCCGCCCCCCAACCTGGGAGAAAAGCCCAGCTGCTGAAACAAACTGCGGAGTAGTTCATTTGCTGTGAATGACAGCATAGGCTTGATTAGAGCGAGCCGGCGACTCTTCGATAGCTGCCAGTGTTTGGGTGGGATGCACAGGTAGCACCTTGCACATGGAGAATGACTTTATGTTTTTTGTTGGGAGGAAAAGAATAATCTAACAAAAACTTGGAAAAAAACCTCACTGTTTAGGCCAAGCAAACTCAATATAGCCCATTGTAGCTGGCCAAAAAACCTTATTAATTTGTCCTGTCCATTTTCCAAGCTGACAGAAGTATGTGTCTGTATGTATCTTAATGAGACAGAGCAAGAAATATATTGTAATCAATGATAAATATGTAACTCTCTTTAGAGACCTTTGAGAAGCAGTTTTGCTTGACAATCAGAAGATAATGAACGTGTTCAGAAATCTAAAGCCTAAGGAAAAGTGCTGTGACCTGAAGTGAAGGTGTAAGATGTTCCTGTGGACCAGGCTGCCTGTTTTCGCCTGTGGTGTATGTCTCAGATCACACACACTTTTGGCCAAAGGGATCACTACAACTTCAACATCAGTGAGTGGTGTTTATGAGAGAAGATATAAAAATACAGAAAGGTATTTTCTCGTCATCCCGAGAGGAGACCACAAGGATGAAATCAACATGATTTGAAACCATTAATCACAAAAAGGTCCAAGCCTGAGGTGTTTAGTTGTATGCAAAGTTAGAATGGCTTTTGGTTGGGTCTCTCAGGTGATCCTGTGATGCACAGTGGTAAAGATGTATAAACTATCCCCTTTAAAACACTCAGGCAGAGGATTTGAAATTAATGGTCTGCCTGTAATGGGAGCAACTGTTTCTGCATAGATCTTCTGAGCAGTTATTCATTTTGCTTTTTCAGAGGTGTCAAAAGTACTCACATTCACCACTTAAGTAGAAGTACAGATACTTGTGTGAAAAAAGACTCTGGTAAAAGTACAGATTGAAATCCTTAAGTAAAAGTAAAAAAGTACAAGTTTTGAAATGTACTTAAGTACAAAAGTGAAAAATAATTTTCACCTTCAATGATACGAAATGCCTTTTGATAAGTCTAAAAAACAACAAAAAAAGTTCTAGGCATACAAAATGCATTACTTTTCTTCTTTTGCTCACAACCTGCACAGTGTTGGTATAGAGAAGATTTTAAAAAATTACTGATACGGTCTAGTTTTTCTTCAAACTAAATTTCAAACAGGATAATATAGATTGAATTGAACAGAGCTCATGCATGAGCAGCAGGATACCTCTTTTTAGAGCTTTGGTACTCTTCGGTAAACACAAAACTTGTATAACAGAAATTGTATTGATCTAAACTGTTTTCCATTTCAGCAACAGAACTTGAAACATTTTAATCAACATGGAAACTTTTTTACACGCTATTGTGTTCTTCTTCTTCGCTGCGGCTGGCAGCCAACAGATCGGTGTATTACCGCCACTATGACGCGCTTTCTGTCCGCGCGGTAGATTTTTCCCGTTTTGTTACGACTCTTACGTCATCAGGGCTGCAGATGACTGGTGCGCAAGTACGCAATCACCTTTAAAAGCGATACGTGCGGCAACCGATTGCTCTGACAGTGCAAATGCGTACGTATTTTAAGTGCATTAGCGCTGATATGACAAGAAATTACCGTGCATTTTAACCCCTATACCGCAAATGAAGGTTAAAATGCACGAGAATTTCTTGTCATATCAGCGCAATGTAAGGAGTAGAAAGTACAGATATTTCTCTAAAAGTAAAAAGTCATCAAAAAATAAATACTCAAGTATAGTACAGATACCTGGAAAATCTACTTAAGCACAGTAACGAAGTAAAAGTACTTCGTTACTTCCCACCTCTGTGCTTTTTTAAGCAGGACTTTGATGGGTCTCTGAAACACAATTCTCCACCCGCTGGTAAAAACCTGCGCCTCCCATCTGTTTGTATCCTCATCTGGGGTCGTCCTCACTGAGCTCAGGGAGAATGGCTTTTAAATGCTTCAATGAACAAGCCCTTTTTTTCTTTTTCCTTTGGGCTTTTATTTTTTGCAGCTTCAGCATTTAGTTGAGTGGTTTTCCTTCACTGAGGAAATACTGCCACCCCGTCCATTCTGGTTCACCTCTCTTTCCACCTTTTCACACCACTGGTGTTCAGTGGCCTGGCATCCCACGTGTCTGAGATACTCCAAAAGCACCAGGACACGAGCCGGTTTTATATGGAACAGATTCCCCCTACTGGTGTTTGTCAGATGACCCAATGGGCGCTTAAAGTGTTCACATCTAAAACATGACCAGGTGTTCTGAGGTCATCTGGATCCCCTATGCATCTGGATCTTCTTAATCTAGGAATCTTGGGTAATGTGATTTAAGCAGCTCCTGGCTCCCAGGTGTTTAATGGATTTCAAGTCATTGTAACCAGGTGCTTTAATGCACAAACTTATCCACGATGAAGCCAAGAGACCTCTGACCATGTTAAGGTGCCTCTATTTGTAACTATTGTGTCATATGGGGAAAACTTGATAGTTTTAATATATAATAATGATAAATCAGATATTAAGTTAGTTTTAAATTAGATGTTTGTATAATAAGAACTGAAACGGTTTATTTGTGTTCCTTTTGCTTTTCATAAATTATTTAAAATTTTATTCATCTTGTGATCATCTTGGAAATGTTTAGCAAATGTCAACCTGCTTCCTTGTTACGGTTGATCAGAACATGGGAGGGATTTCAAATAAGTCATTTGCTAGTTTGAATGTGCTCTAACTGATGATCCAGTACAAGATTACCGCGAAGGATGTTTTATGTCGAGTGTTGTCGATCGTACAACAGGGCACCTCCGGCTACCACAACACGCTTGTGATTGCAGATCGTCACTTGTGGTGACTGCTGAGGAGTGCGCGGAAAGGCTGACTTCTCCGCAGTTTCGCACTCTTAAGTCCTGATTAAACTCAAAAATAAGAGATCTCCCTTTTCACCGTGGGATCTGGTCATTTCCTGTTGAGCAGAATCCGAATCTTTATTACAGTTATACGGACGCTTGTAACTATTACGCAGACTTGGGAAGCAGAGCTTGCTATACACTTTTTTTAAACTGGGAAGTGCTGTGTTATTCCTTTTTTTTTGTTATAGCAAGGGCTCCCCCGCTGCTTATGCAGAGCGCTGCACGGAGCTGGGCGCCGCTCGAGACGGCTTTCCAACGTTCGAAATCTGGGCCTCGCGGACGTCAGCTGGCCAACGCGCGCGACGCGGCCGTTATATAGCTTAGTGGAAAAGAGGCGCTGCCGCTTCCAGGATTCTGCTTAATTTAGTGTAACCGACGGCTTCGCGTTGGAGAACAAGCGCTACAAAAGTCCCGCTAGATTGTGTTTAGCCGTATAGCCCTCGTGTTTATCCCTTCTGTCAGAAGAGAAGTACAGAAAGCTCCAGCAAACCGCGCTAGCCCGCCGGTGAGGTAGCCCAGCTTTCTCCGGTTGTGCCTTGGCTTTTACCCCACGGACGCGGCGCATCGGGAGTCAGCGAAGAGGTTATTGGCCACGCTTGCTGAAGGTGTGCAGGATTCTTATCAGCACGTTACACACCGGCCAAAACAAATTCTGACGTACTGGATCCAGCTTTAAAACAAATAATCCATTCCGCCCCAACCCTCACCCGCCCCATGCAAGGTAACCCGCACTCAGTTTACCAATCTGACAGGGATCCGAACCTGAAACATCTGAACTTGTAACCAGTGTAGCTTTTGTGCTTTTGTTTAGCACTTTTTCTTAACGTTTTTCGGGTTTGCCGTCTCTGTAGTTCTTCTCACACTCTCTAGCTCCCTCTTCCCAGTTTCCTCGGGCTTTAACGTTAGCTAGCGGAGGTGAAAGCACACTGGGAAATAAATGGCCCCTTTAGTGTTGATCTGGGAGACAGACGGGGGACGGTTCCAGGAATGTGACGTCTGTGCAGGCCATTAAGGAGGGTGCTGCCGGGCTCCTGCGCGCGCGTCTGTGTCTGTGAGGGAGCGCTGCTGCAGATGCATGTGGCGATCAGATGCAGGAGCCTTTTGCGAGCAGCCAGGAAAGAGCCCCGCGGCGGCGGTCTCGGACACACGTGCCACCCAGGCCGGCGCGCTGCCCCCTTGAACACCCTCCCCGACCTCGCTGTCTCGCCATCATTTCATTATCGAGCTCTTTGTGTCCACTTAATGTCGGGGGGGGGGGGGGGGGGGGGGGCAGGGGGCCCCACGGGGACACGACCCAGAGACCGAACAAGAAAGGGGGGGGGGGGGGGGGGGTTGGGGGGAGTTGGTGGAGTAGGGGGGGGAACAAAAGAGACTTGAAG
>JAODLD010000001.1:2151838-2172046 GCA_026781065.1 Mormyrops boulengeri | reverse complement strand
CTCCCTCACCACGCCACGTCACATCACCAGCATACCAAAACACACCGCAGAGTATCCCAACAGGAGGGTCCCGGGCCTGGCTGGCACCTCCCTCACCACGCCACGTCACATCACCAGCATACCAAAACACACCGCAGAGTATCCCAACAGGAGGGTCCCGGGCCCGGCCTGTACCTCCTTCACCACACCACATCACATCACCAGGATACCAAAACACCGCAGAGTATCCCAACAGGAGGGTCCCGGGCCCGGCCTGTACCTCCTTCACCACACCATGTCACATCACCAGGATACCAAAACACAGCGCGTGTCCAGTGATGCGTCACATTGTATCGTGTCGAATCGTACTGCATTGCAATAGGGGTGAATCATTGTATCGCAAAAGTAGTTGCTTCATATGTATCTTCAATGTATCGGATCGTTGGCAATGCAGGGAGATGTGTATTGCATCGCCTCAGAGATGGAGATGCACATTCCTATTATATACTGTAGTTGGTAGGGTGTCTGAGATGTCAGGTAGTAAGCAGACAGAACAGAAGAGGTCAAAGCTACGCATTACCCTTGGGTCAGTGCTCCTCTGAAGGTATGTCTGAACTCCCCTCACATCTCAAGCTCAACATCAGCCTGTCCACTCAGCACGTGAATGGTTTGACTGCAGCAGGGTGGGCCACACCTCCCAGCCTGCGCAGGGCGCTGTGAGATTCAGTGATTTCTGTATGGGTTTGTCATAGGGCCGTATCTGGCACACCCAGCGATCTATCATGGTGTCCAGCGAGGTTCAGTCTTTCTGCAGCATCGGTGAAGTGTGGTGTTTAGCTCAGAGGGTTACTGGTCTGTGCCCATGTCCAGCAGAGTAATCATATCACCTTTGGACCCTTGAGCAAGGCCCTGACCTCCAAGTGTTCCAGGGAGCGCTCTCGTATGGTGGTGCTTGGATGAAAACTTATGCTTAATGAACAAATGTTAATGAAATAAAGTGTGTTCAGTGAGAAACGGGAGCTCAGTGAACACTGTGCCATGTCATACAGATGTTAAAGCACATCTTTCTTTTGTATCACTGTCACTCCAAGAACGTGTTTTCCATTGCTGGACATGCACACTGAGTTCTGTGTCCCTGAATGCTCTTTTTCAGTGGTCTTTTCAAAACTTCTTCTGTACAGTGATGTACATTTAAATGAATGCTCAGCAGTATGCTTTGGCTAGCCATTACCCTTTCTAGCAGTTTTTTTAAAAGAATAAACAATTCAGGTTTTGTCGAGCAAGGCTGTGCAGGGCCGTCATTTTAACTGCTGGGTTATTTGTATAATGCCAGGTGTAAGATTTAGTGATATTTCTTTTTTTCCCCTGAACCTGAGTTGCATCCTTATTGCATTTTGGTTTGTGTGTTTTGCTTAGTTTAGGCTTAGAAGTTGATTGCGTAATAAAAGTGGATAAGTTCTTTTGGAGGTACTCTTGCAGTCCCCAGAAGCCGGCCGTTTCTCCTCCAGCCCCCAGAGGAAAGTGGAATTTGTCTTTTCTGAAAAGGCCAAAGAGAGGGAACCCTGTACTGTAAACAAATATTTGCAAATGCGAAACGCTTGCAGCCCTCGCCAGCTGCTTGGGGTCTAAGCATCAAATATGAAGTATGCTCTTTAGTTTTTCTGGTTTTTGTTTTTTATTGTTTTTCCTCCCCCAGACGAATCGTGTGCTACTCCCTCTTTTCCCTTTGTGTAGCTGTCTGGCTGGTCATGCTTGGCAGTTTGGAGCTGCTAACTACAGGAATGAATGTGGCTTCGGGGGTGGTGGGAGGTTTGGGGGTATCCCAGGCTTGTTTAAGCACCACGACTGTCTGTCTCTGCCCCTCATCGCGTCTGTCTCTACATAAGCTCTTATCTGTCCTACAGCATTTTAAGCTGCAGGAGGAATGCGGAGGGGGCGGGGCTGTTCCGTGACGCAAGCGAGGCGACCTCCGACCTGCGTGTCATGGAATGTGCCCTGACGTGACTGTTTCCAGCAGTTACAGATGGCGAGCGGTACTCTCATGTTCCTCTTTTCCGCTCTTAAGTACGAGTGCCAAATCGCCAGCCCTGCCTCCACCTCTCCTTCTGCTGTTGCCACGGTGGCACCGCTGCTTGCCGAGAGAGCCCTCTTCCCCACGAATGGCCTCTGCTTGCCGTTCTTTTAACGAGTCCATTGCTGTTGTGAACATGACCCCCTGAGATCTGAGCAGCGCTGGCTTCCGCTGGTCCTCCGTTGGCTCGCGTGATCCCGTAACGTAAGCTTTTGCGTCAGCAGGCTCCGTCGCTGCCATGGAGACCCAGCATGCTCCTTCCCCAAATAGGGAGTTTTTACCATTCAACCCTGGCGTGCCTGAACCTCAATCACCATGCGTGGCTGACGTTCCTCATGCCCCCCCCCCCCCCTTGCCGTTTTGCCAACTGGTTCATCATGCAATTCAATACATTTTTCAGCCACCCCGTCAGTTGAGAGTGCTGGAATTAATTTCCATTCCAGATGTGTTCCTTGGGCGTAGTGCTCTGGTAGACCCCAATGAGTCGCTGACCTTTCTGTCAAAGACTTGCTTCCCATTTAATTTTGATCCCTCTGTTGAGTTTTGCTTTGAGAATCGGAGGATCACTCCGAATATTACATGTCCGTGTTCTGTTACTATTCCCAACCATTTCCATCAATGACTCCTAAGCTTTTTTTAAAATGAGCATTAATTTATGCCTTTTATTTTCAACAAAAATCTGAGCTCTTGAGGGAGGTCTACAACACCAGTCCAACTTATTTTTATGTCTGTTGCTAAACATTAATCTCTTTTTTCATGACCAATAATTACTTCTAGCCTGGCTCAAAATCAGAAACTTTTGTTAATGCTCCAAGCTGATGTTTGTTTGAATTTTGAATAGTGATTTACATTTATTGCGAGCCAAAGGTACATGAGAACTCAGGTTTATAACCACTAATGCCTGTTATAAATTATGTATGAACTTAACTTTGATAACACCTGATAATTCAGTGTTATGTTGGTCGCTGGCATCTCATTTACTCTTACGATTATCAGCTCTGAGCATCCTAAAAATTAGGTGTCTAATAAGAAGGAATTAAGTTAATGAAAGGGTACATTTAAGAAGTTAAATGATTTTTCTGGAAACAATTAAAAACGTTAAATGCCTGCTGGGTGGTTTTATCTGAAATTCACTTTTTATGACCCAGTGACTAGGGATTTTAGCATATATTTCCAATTGTTATAAAACCATCATACCGCCTTCTTTTCTGCATTTGTCACAGAATGCATAGAGTGGAATAAAAGTGGCCACCATAGTATTTAACCATTAGCCTCAACTGTACTTTTATTGTAACTGATTGGGTGGTGGGGGTGCAGCTAGTAAGTAACAGGAACTCGATACTTCTCCATGGGAGAATGTCTGTCTGCAGAGGGTAATGACGTTCTGTCAGCAGCCGATGAACTCAAAGGGGGTCAAAGGTCAGAGGTTAGCACAAACAAAGAATTGCTCTCAGATTTATTAAGCACATCTCTGTGTGGCATATGCAGTCAGCCTCACATCCTGGCATGACCTCATCTGAAGCTTCTTAGAAATGGTCCATCATAAATATTAGATGTATTACAGCTTCCCCTGATACCAGGGTAATGTCTTGGAAAGATGCACATACTTCGGATAACTTGGAAGATTTGTGCTTCAGAAAAAAACTTTTTGTCTGCAGTAAACTTGTTACTTTATACTGTTTGTTGTCTTTCTGTGGTTCTTTTGCTGGTCTAAGTTTACAGGTGACACCAGATATATTGCCTACATGCAATTCTTATTCATGCTTCGCAGCATCTTGTGGAAGCACTTTCAACGGCATGTCTGTCCGTTTGTGTAGTTCTATACGTGCAGTAATTCATGCACATATAAATGCTTCAGCGAAGGCTTTGTTCCGGAGCTATCATCCCTATCAAAAGCACTTGAATGAAAGGGACTTTCAAAGCAGCAGAAATGTTTGTTATTGTTTACCTGAAGGGTGGAGAAATCTTAGGAGCCAATTTTTCCTGCTCTTTGTCTTCCTTTGCTACTTTCCTTGCATATTGCCTCCTTTACCCCCATGCTAAAACACTCACTCTTTCCTGTTAAATAGGGATGTGGTTGACCTGGCCTTGAACACTGCCTTATTTTATGTTATTATATCTGGGGTTTTAGTACAGCGGAGCCTGCTTGACTATCACTTCACAGTTTTGTCTGACACCCAGTGCAGGAGGAGTGCAAGGACTTGATTTACTTGTTGTGCCCCTTCATTCTGAACGATTCACATGGACAGAAATTCATCATCGCACGTGTGTGCATGTTTGTGTGCACGAGGGGGAGGCAGATGACGATACTTAATCCAAGTGTGATTAGCTTCTGGTTAACCTATTATATTGATTTGGAACACCAGAGACGCTCTGCTGAAGATATTGCGTGCTGTTACTGTCGCTGTGCTTGTAACATCCAGTGGGGTCTCCGCGGGGCGGCTGTTACAGCAGCCTAACAGGGTCGTCCAGGGGCCCATGCCGCCCACCCACGCCAGCTGCATCCCCAGCTCCTAATGAGGCCAAGCAGGCCTGCACGCCTGGAGGAGCGAAGCTGACGTCAGAGCTCCAGAAGGAAACGGAAAAGCAGAGATCGTTTACAGTGAGCTGGCCTGAGCTTTATCGTTCTGCCTTTGGGATCGCTTCCTGCCACGGCCACTGAGAGCGCACCGTGGTCCCTCACTTGCAGGCTATTATTTATGTGACCTCTCCCCATGTGCGTGTTCAGCGTCAGGTGCGGCACAGTCGTGCCCATCATGGGTTTGGCTGAACGCTAAGTTTTCAGGTTTTGATTGTATGTCATTCCACCCTGGCTGGCCTGAGTCTCAGTCATCACCATTGCCTCTCATTTTTCTCTTTAGAATTCAGACTTGCTTACAATAGTAGACAAAAATTTGGTTGTGGGTTGGAATCACCACAGGTTGGAGGAGGATGGACTCAGGGTCTGGCTGGGGTTTTGGAATAACTGCTCACCTGTGCCAGTGATGAATGGGCAGAAACCCAAGGAGGCTGCACATGAACGACCTCCTCTTCTACACAATCCGTCTTCTTTCACAGTGTTGTCACGTTACTCTTATAGGGTTAGACACTGAATGCTCGCGTATTACGTTGTCTGGTTTTTATTACATTAATGAACATGGTGTAATAGAAGAGAACATTTCCCAGATGGAAAGGAGAGACTAGTTGCCCAGAGTCTGTGGTTTTTATTCCAGGGTGGCCTCTAATTTTGCTATATAAATACGGCCCTGTCCCACGTTGTTCATTTGGAGCAATTCTTTACTACTTTATTTTATTATGAATTTAACAAATGCACTCTCCTGAATTTATGATCGAACATCTACTGACCCCTGCAAACAGTTCTCTCCAGTCTATGTTTACTGTCAAGCAGAAAGTGTGCAGTCCCATAGAGCACCCTAAGAGCACGGAGATAATGTCACAATGCTGCTGTCCTAGGGAAGCGTACCAGCTGTCTCAATCTTACTGGCTCTGCATTTTAGCTTTTGTGAGCCCTGTGTTGAGTCGTGCACTTCGGGCCTTGAATGATGGGAAAAATGAGGCTTTGACATGATGCGGCTGCTTTAGCCCCCTTCCTTGCTGGTTTGAACCAGTCACACCATTCTTGTCCACAGATTTTAGTTCCTTTCTGAAAACCGAAACAAACATTTCTTTCTTAATAACCTCTATCATGATTAGCTACTTCGGCCAAGGAATTAGCTCCATCATTTGGCCACGGTGGCATAATTACGCGTCACCCTAATTCGTATTGCTGAGCTGGCTTCACGTAATACGCCGAGCTGTTGAGCCAGCAGCCAGTGGATCGGGGTACGCCAGCCCCACCCTACTAGCCATCATGTGACCAAATGCCGGGGGTGTGGGAAAGACCAGGCTGCAAGGAGTGGTGAAATCTTATCTTGGGCCGGTGACGCACTCTTCTGACCTTGAATTGAAAGGCACGGGCAGATTCTGAGCCCTGCAGCACGTTAAGCGCTGACCCATGCCAGCGAGCGCCATCAGTGGCAGTCTGTGTTCTGCGTCGGCTGCAGCTCTATGCAGCAACCCTGGGTGTGTGTTTGTCTATGGGACTGCCCTGCTTTCTGATACCCTCTTACTCACGGCTGGTCTTATCATGGTTAACTTATAATGGTTGTTCTCATTTCTTCTTAAATTTAGCAGAAGTAAAGGCAGAGACATGTCTGTATCTGACATTGTTGTTATGTATCACCAGGGGGAGGATCTTAACTAGTAAATGCTTACTGAACAGGCCGCGATTCCTAGAGCCGTGACATTGGAGCCGTTAGCATGGTGAGCAGCACTGAGCAGGTGGCACTGCTGACTCTCTAAGGTCATAAAGCATCCCTGGGCATCTTTCGAAAGAGTAGGGGTGGTACCTCGATGTCCCGGCACTGTGGCCCTATCAGATCTGGCCTCCTAATCATCCCCTTTAGATCTATGAGTTGGTAAATTCTATCCTGCCCCTTCACTACCTTAACTACTGTATGGTGAACGTGCTGGTGCACAATGGCTGCCATTGCATCATCCAGGTGGGGGCTACACAGTGCTGGTGGTTGCAGCGGCTCCCCATTGGTTCTGTAAAGCGCTTTATGTGTCTTGAAAAGCATTATATAAATGTAACATTCGTTCATTCGTTCAGGATGAGCGAGTGGCCGTCCCTCATGCCGCCTGCCTCGTTTCCGTATAACTTCTCGCCGGTGCCTCATACTTGGCCCTAACACAGCGGGCTGATTCCTCTGCCACCGCAGATGCAAGCGTGTACACGTGGCACGATGAGCAGATATTGCTTGTGCCCAACATGCCAGTGTAATGCTGGCCTCTGTCACTTTGGCTTTGCCAGAGATGGTGAGAGAGTCGCTTCCGTGACGTCAGCACGGCCGTGCCGCACGCTGGATGCGACGATCGGTTGTAAACTGGGATGCAGCTCAGTAATTTCAGTCAGCCGTGGCATTTCTTCCCCCTTCTCTTGTTGACTCAGCCTTCCTGTCGCAATGCACCCAAAATCCAAATTCAACTGGGAGATGTCAGGAGAAACCGCATCTATTGGAATACGTGTGGTGCCCCATCATGATCTGTAGCATGTTGCTCAGAAATTCCAGGTAATTGCCAATCATTCAGTTTACCAAGCTAAAATGAACACTAAATATATGAATATTGAATGATTGTTGAACATCAAGTGTGTAATGAAGAAAAGCAAGAACGGTTTTGATTGCTTGCTTTACCTTTATTTGGTTGCAGAAAAGGTATAAAATTTAAGCTCTGCAATTTTTATTTTCTTCCTAAAACAAAGTTATTTTAAGGAAAGTTCAAAGGGTCACGGTTTGTTTACAGCACATTTCACGTGCTATATTCTATGCCAAATGCTTTCAGCGGCTAACTGTGAACTAGCTTAAACATTAAGCTTAAAAACGGTCAAACAAGCTCCTTTCCAAACCCTTTGTTCTATGGACATATTTCAGGGGACGAGGCATTTACTTTGGGACCTGACGTCACCCAAGGGGTCAAAAGGGCACGCAGAAATGGCGATCTCCAGCAGCGCCATGTCCGTGGGTCATTGGGACTAGCCCCGGAGTGCAGTGGAATGGAGGGGGGGTCCCAGCCTCCCCATTTGTGGCACGTGGCGACACCAGGCTGGGCCAGGCCTCATCCGTTACGCCGCCAAGCCAAATATTTAGTCAGCGCTCAGATGAACGACTCGCATGTGGCACCAGATGAAATAATGATTTAGTGTTCCAGCTAAAAGCCAGAAGAAGCATGGCTCTGTTTGCATCCCCCCTTTTGCCTGCAGGTTTTCCTTCAGGGGGTGGGGGGCATGCTAGCCATCTAGTCAGCCTCCTTTTAAACGAGCTCACACACTTTTTCTTGGGTGTGATTTTTCTTCTTATGTAGTTCATTTATTTTTTTTCCCACCTAAGAAACTGGTAGATAGTGTAGTAGTTACAGACTTAAGCTCTGGTGGTACCCGGGAACAAGCTGCTTCAACTTGAACTGTTTCTGTAAGACCATCCAGTTGTGTAAATGAGTAAATCGTACTCTGAGTCGCTTTGGGATAAAAGCATGTATTAGCAACCAAAATAAACAAAGAGCTTTACACAGGACCCAAATAGCTGTGTTTACATGAGCAGATCATGGTGGGATTTGATGTTGAAGAGGCTCTCAGAGGGCCTGCCAGTGGGGAAAGAGGGAGTACAGCAGTGTGGGGGTGAAACACAGAGAACGGCTGGGGGGGGTGGTGACCTTCATGTGCAGGCAGATCATCAAAGACGGGCTGCTGCAGAGGCATCATGCTTTGCCTCCTGTTTTCTTATTTACTGCTTGTCTTTTAAGTTCTGCTCAGAAGTGGTCGCGGAAGTAACGCATGTTTTATTGCTTTTCGTGGAACATTTTGCCCCGAGTTTGATCTTGTTTCCCAGTAGTCGTTAACCTGCCCGCCTCCCCGCTATGGCCGGCGCATGGAGCGCAATGCCTCTGTTTTCCCCCGGTGGAGATTTAAAGGCCAGCGAGCCGTTAATGTGGGGTGAAACGGAGGGTAGCCATTTTCTGTGGCCCGCCCGTCGACCCAATGCCGTGGTAACCTTTGCAATTGCTGCTCGATGCTGTCAGGCATGGGTGAAGCCCAGATTGGGTCAGTTTATAAACATCTGCCCAGGGCCGCTTGTCTCAGAGAGCTCTGATATAAGCGAGATCTAAATCCATGGCACATAGTAGGGCTTCACTGGGATGGCATGTGCAGGTCTGGACTGTTTAAATTTAAAAGGAGAAAATTCAAAGAATGGTCTGTTTATGCCTGTTCTTCTGATTGTTGATAAAAGCTGGGTAATAGAAAATCCTGTTGTGTTCTTAAGAACAGTGAACGCTTCTGCTGATATATTCCTTTAATTGTTTTTTGCTTTGTCCAAATTTGCAGGCATGCAGGAAGTGGCATTCCTGGTAAGGGGGTACGTGAGTGCTGTGAGCTCACACTGCCGCACACAGAGCGCTCACAGCATGGGATGCCTCTCTTGTATTGCTGAGGGAAACTGAGCTGTTGGATCTTCACTTCAGTGAGAGTGTAGCTCTGACAAATAGAGAGGAACAACGCGGAGCTTCGGCTGAGCTACGTCCCATACAGCAGATGCATGGGAGGATCTCCCAGCCAGATGTGTCATGGTGAGGCGATGTCTGTCTCTCACCAAGGGACTTCTTGGGGCTTTCAGCTCCACTGTACTGGTAACTACACTGAACCTGTAAATGGTCCCCTGTGTCCACAAGTATGGCACACGCTTCTGCTCTCTGCGCTGTAATCCCAGTAGAACTGGGCCGGATGATCCAGCGGTGGTCAGGGCCAGGGAGAGTCAGATTTCATCCTGTGCTGTGCCAGTGTGCCGCATTACACATGGCGTACCCTTGCAAAATGTTTCACAAAGAAGCAGATCATCGCCCAGTTTATCAGGCACTTCATTCTGGGCCTGAGCTGGGAGGAACATCATTCTGAAAGTTTATTATGAAAGCTGGTTGATTTGCTTTTTATGAGGATTTAACTGGCTAAACAAATGAATGGTTGTAAATTTAAGTGTGCAATTTTATTATGTTTCCTTTGAGACCCCAATGTATGTGTGTATGTTTTTGGCTATATAAACTGTATCTACTCTGAGCACTGTTACCTGAAAATATTTCATTGTTTCATGATACTTAGACCATTGTTGATGATTAATGCACAAGTGTGATCTTGGAGATTATTCAATTAATGAATTAATTGTGACTAGAAGTGTCCATGATGTACCAGAATGTTGTTTTGGTGTGTAATAGCCAGCAACTACCACAGAAATGTTATGGCCAAAGGCAAAAAACACTGAACATAATACAGATTTTTATACTTAATGTTCACTTGGATGGGTGGCATGGTGGTGCAGTGGTTAGCCTCACACTATTGGGACCAGGGTTTGAGTCTCCTCTTCGTCTCCGTATGTGGAGTTTGCATGTTCTCCCCGTGTCATCATGGGGCTTCCTCCGGGTGCTCTGGTTTTCCCCCACAGTTAAAAAACATGCTGAGGTTAACTGGAGTCACTAGATTGTCCGTAGGTGTCCTGTGAGTGTGTCCTGTGATGGGTTAGCCCCCCATCCTGGGTTGTTCCTGTAGCCTTTGGGAAATAACAAGCAGTTTCACAAGATGTATGGATGTATGTAGACGAAAGGTTGCAGGTGGGTGTGTGGCATGTGGTGTGAGAAACAGAATATTTTTGTTTGCATGACATGTTTTTACTCCGCAGCCTGGCATCGTCTGTTATCGCTGCCTTCCTTTTCTGAGAGCAGTAGTGCAGGGCCAGGAAAATGTTCCTTCCTTCCACACAAACACATGCATAAAATGCATGCATGTGTTTCTGCTACCTGGATAGTTTCAACATGCTCTATCACATAAACGGTAATTTTATGATCTGCCCCCCCCCCCCCCCCCCATCTGGTGGATAAACTGTGCTGGGTGGCCTCCCAGTTCCTGCAGGAGATGCCACCCGCAGATGTACTTTAATAAAGCCCCCCCCACACCCCACTCTCTGATACCTCTGTTGGGGGGGGTCTGTTTCTCAGTCTGAGAAACTGATTATTTCTTCTGTCCTACTGCCTAGCTCTTTGTCTCTGTATGTCTCTCTGAGTAGCACTATTAATTTTACCAAGCTAGGAGTAGCGTCTCCTTCGTCCAGGTCGACATCTGACAAGTTGCATCAACTTCCTATCCAGACTGGCGCATAGTTGAGCTTGTATATTCACATGCTGGGGCACACTGGAAATGAGGCCAAAGCAGTGGCTTTGTTATGTTTATTGACAGTTATGTCAGCCCAGTTGTACCTTTTGGCAAGCGCTTATTGTAATGTGAGGGTCAACAGTGGGGTGGGGGCTTCAAAGCAGCGGTCAGGATCCAGGACAGAGCACTTCATCGCCTGAGATCCCCACTAGGAAGCTAGGAGTAGCCCCCTGATCCTTGGTCCATCATTCGAGACCGGTGAAACACGAAAGTCAGCTCCTGTCTGCCAGCAGAGAGAACTTGTTTTTACTGTGATGTCATTTCCGGTTTATAGCCACTCTGTTATTTCTTGGGTACACCACTTTGGTTACCCTAGAACATGCTACCAGCGATGGACTAACGGAGTATGCCGGCATCCCCGGCTTGTACATCTCTGTGGGGAGATTTATGAGAGAACATCTGCCAGCTTCATAGAGGCAAGTGTGTTTGTTGGGGAAGGAATGTCAGACATATCCATGAAAGCAGCTATGTACTCTGTGTGGAAGTGTGCCATGTAAGAACAGTGCATATATTTCCACCTCAGAAATGTTCTGGATGTTTACAGAACCTCGGAATAGGTCCTGGTTGGATGGGTCTGATGAGCCATTATCTGTATTGCCTGTGGTTGCCAGGGCGATGTGAAACGCAGCCCAAGAGAGTTGTCGCTCAAGGGGCCTTGGGAGAAGAAAGAGCCAGCTGGCTTCACCGTGCTGCACGTTCTCGCTTGTCACAACGTGGCACGATGTTGTTTTTGAATCATCTGTTTATGCCTGTTTACATGCATTTTCTTTAAATAATCCATAAGCCATTGCTGTGTAATGTTGTGTGTTTGTGAAGTTCTTTGCATGTATATTTTCATGTTTAACATGCTTTGATTTTTATGTCAGCCAAAATCCTTATCTTCTGGCAGGTTTATGGATGTGTGAGTTTCGCACTGTGTGATTACAGCAGCTGAAATGCTTATTGTTCAGGACTTGGTGGGGGTAGATGTAGCCCCAAGGCCAGTAGTATCCTGACCCAGGACAGGCGACCTTCACCCGCTGCTGTGATCCACAGCGATTCTGCAGCAGCATTTCAGCCAATATCAATACATCACTTTGATTGTTGTTAACAGAAAGGCTGAGTACAAACATGCCTCCATCCAGGGTTTCTCGAATGAGTGCGAGAAATGCCCAGAGCTATGGTTTTCCATCACCCTGTTACAGATGTGCAGTTCTCTTTCCAGAAGGTGTTAAGCATGGCTTAGATGTTCCTGAGGATGTGGTCCTGTCTTCATGGTGGTGAACCCTGTGCAGTGCAGCCCCTTCTCAGTCTGCAAAGGAGTGTGGCTGGTGTTGTCCTGCGGTCTCCCTCGGACGCCTTGTACACATGACGAGGTCCAGATGCTGTGAGAGCCAGGGTCTGGGTGAGGCCTTCTGGGTCCCTGCAAGCACAGGCATTGACTTTCACTTAGTAAATGAGTGTAACTTTTTAATGGTATTTTTTCAAAGAGAAAAAAATGGCAGTCGAGTTGGAAAGGGTTTTCAAAGAATCGCCTGCTTCATGTGTGCCTTTGACAGCATGTTCACACTAACGTTTGCTCTGTAAGATGAGTACCTAATTGACGCAGCTGGCATCTTGCTTTTGAATAATGGACATTTCCCAAAGCTGCTGCTCGTCTCCCCGGGTGAGCCGCTCGTCTTTCTGGAGTCGTGGGTTCTGAGCGAAGGCCTCTCTCGGTGTGATGGTATGTAGAGCTGCCGTCTGCTGCTTCGTTGTAATTTATTTTGATGTTTATTTGTAGAATGATTAAGCCTTTTAAAAAATAAATAAATAAATGTGTCATGATCTAGTAGTGGAATTTAAGACCATGTAGTATATCTAGAGCGGTAACTCATTTTACACACACTTCTAGACACAGGTAGCTGTGTGTCCATTTATTTGCCGTAAGTGTTTTTGGTGACCCTCGTCATTGATGTAAAGGTTTGGCAAATGACCTCTTTGTTCATTCAACACCCTTAACAAAATGTGTGAATCCCCACACATCAGCTCATTAAGCAGTTCCAGTTGTGCAAGATTTTCCATGCAGAGGAATTTGTCTTTATTCAGGGAAAATAAAAAACACTGGATCCCCTTCCTCCCCTTCCCTTGATCCCTCTGGGACCTTATTAGTCAAGGCATGAAAATTAGGGGTGGGGCCTGAGAGAACAGGAGTAGGTGGTCAAGGGGCAATTGTAGAGAGGGGGAGCTCCCCAGGCAAAGAAACGGTAGCTGGTGCCCGCCCACTGTTCATGTCCTGCTGTGATATGTGTGTGATTGCATGAGGGAAAATATGGGGTCACGAGGTGTGTTGGGACTGGGAAGCCTCAGTATTGTAATCCTTGGCCTTTGGATCTATGAACAGAAAGACACACCTTCTGAACAACTATCACCCTCTTTGTGTTTTCCGTGAAGTTAAACAAATTTGTTTTCTTTTTAATGTCTTGTAAAAAGTCTGAGGGATACGTGTCAGGTGTGACATGGTGTAAAATGCAGGCCAGGTCTGAAGCCAAGTGTCTGGGGATGTTACTTGAGACGTCAGACCTACCTTTGGCTCCCTCACATATACGGAAAGGTAGCAGTGTGTTCCAGCTGGACCCTGCTCCTACAATAAAGGCATTGCCTGAAAATGCCTGAAACTCAGTCCCAGCATCCAGGGGCTGTACTTTGGCTCGCCTGCTCCACACAAGCTCGCTCTCTGAAGAAACAGAATTAGTCATGTTTTCCCGTGGAATTTTCCCCCGAAGTTATAAATGTGAAGAGAATGAAAACAATATGTATCGCTTTCGAGTGTCCACCACCTGGTGCACCGGTTTGTCTGTTTTATTTACTGGGTGGAGAAATCAGAACACTGAGGTTGACATGGGTCAGAAATGTTTAACAGGAAGCTGAAATGCAAGCAGCGCTCATATTGTGCCTTTTGTTTTTGCAAACAAATAACAGATACTTTACTAATGTATGAACGTTACCAAGAAATAGGTGTTTATGTGGTTTAGGTTTTTACAACCAAAAGAGATGTTAAGTAATTTCTTTTGCAGAAAGTGATGCGATCCAGTGGGAGGGCCTTGTGTAATAGACTGAACATTTGATTAAGTCTGATATTAGGTTCATTCGACCAGCTTTTTTTTTCCTGACTTAAAGGTCCACAAAATGAGTGAAATGGAGCTTGTAAAGCATACAGGCGTCTTCATCTGGTCTAAGTCAGCATTAACTAGGAAGGTGTGCCATGCGTGTGTATGTTTGTGTGCATTTTCAGTTTCCCCCTGGTGTTAGAGAGCTCTCTTCCTGACTTCCCTTGTGCTGGTCTTGATCAGAGCTCCACCAGCAGGTCACAGGCAGCATTGCACCATGTTTCGAGGGCTCAGCATCTTTCACTTTCTGCTGTTTTGCACAAACGCCCTTGATTTGACGTCATTGTTCCACCATATGGGATTTAAATTTCTTCCTCGTCTCTGAGTTTTTTAAATGATGTGAAACAAATCTCTCCCTTGGGGATGGGTCCCATTATTTCTGTTCTACTGTTTTCCTGGGATTCTTCTGAATTAAGCTAAGAAAGTAAAACATTCCAACTTCATTAAAACAGCTTCCAGAGTGTTATGATTTTCCTGAAGCCTTTTTTTGTTTGTTTTTCTTTTTTCAGTGTTTGCTCACATATATTCTAGGGCACAGATGTGAAACCGCTAAATATTTCAGCTTGTGAATGAAGGCTTACTACTCTTTGGTTGTTAATCTCGTGCAGGATTCAGCCTCCACCATTTCTCCATGTTATTAAAAGAGCATTAGCTGACCCAAACTGAGGACAGTTCTGCTCCCAGGTGATCGTCCCGACACCTTCTCTATGAGGAGGAGGAGGACAGAAGTAGGTTTGGATTGGTTACTTTGGCTGCGATTTGATACATGCTCCCCCAGAGACTCCTTCACTGGACAGTGAACCAAACCTGCCCATTAATTTGGAGGAGGAGAGATTCCGAAGCTGCTGCATCGTGGGAGTTTTTAAATAACTTACAATCCTGATTCACCATCAAAGGAACAAAATAGAGCATATGACAATAAATAGCTCTCTTTTTAATAACCTTCTTCTTAACAATAAGTTTTTAAAAGTTGCAATTTTTTTCTATGTAATGGAAATAAATAGTAGAGGTTCCCTCTGAGAAGTTTAGCCACGGGTCAGAACATCAGAGAATGACAGCACTTCTCGGCCCAGGTTGCATCATGTGCCCAAGCTCGGCGACCATCCAGTGCAGAATTAACAGCAAGCATGTTAACAGGCCGCGCCTTTCTGTCCCCACCTTTTATTTGCACTCCAGATAAGGCGGGCTTTTAAAACTGACCAGTGTTTACACAGTGTCTCGCTTGCTGTGGTCCCTGTCCATCTCCAGACGGACTCGCCTTCGCCACGACATTCACGCTGAGAACAGCGGCAGCTTGCCGTCGCGCGGTAAACGCGGCCCAGCGTCTCTGTTTACAGCTGTTTAGGTTAATGAGTTTGAAAGGCCTTTTGGCTGAAGCAGCCTAATAATCTGAGGCAATGCTGCTCCTCTCTCATGTTATTTTAATAAACGGCTAAATGCCACCATGTGAACTTGGCCCTTCTGAATGTAAATATATTATGCGTTCCTAGTCAGACTTTAAACTGCAGTTGGATCTGTGCCCGTAATTCTGAATGACTGAAAGTGTATGGACCTTTCAGCAAAAGCTGAAGCTTAAGTGAAGACATGATGCAAGTTTATTATATTGCTCATTGCTAAATATTCTCATCCCTATTACTTTTATATTGCTCATTACTGAATATTCTCCTGTTACTTGGAAACTTGAGCTAGTAGTAAATTTTCTTTCTCTGTGGTCTCTGTAGTAAACTTCTAGTGGTGTCTGGCCAGTTGGTGGTAATTTGTGCCAGACTCTTTTGTTGTTGTTTTTTCTGAATGTTTACCTGCAGTGCATGATCCTAATCGTGATGTCATGCTGCTCATCTCCATTTCTTTCTAAGGGATAGCATTGCCCTTTTAGGAAAGAAGTCAAAAAGATTAATAATCGATATAGAACTGTATAAAAAAAACATGCCTTGGCCAGACTTTTATACAGCGTGTATTTCTTGCTAACCGGCGCACAGTGGCATAGCAACAGAAATTTAACATCAAAATATAGCCAGTACTTTTTTTCTTGGAAGTCCAGCTCTAGAGTTTTCCTAACTGTGTTCCCCAGCCTTTAGGGAATACGTATTGATTTAGCACCGGTCCACCGTCTCCGCTGCCACTAACGCCACTGTAGACACTTTGGTATGCGAGCCAATAACTCAAACACTGATTGATGGATCTTTCTTAAACTTTGCAGAGGCATTGTATGAGCACTGTTGTTTTTTTGAGACAGATCGCCCCAAAATTGAAGCAGTACTGCATACTGATATCCAAAATAAAGGGCAGTATTGACACTTAGAATTTAGCGATTGTCATTGTTGACACACGACAGCACAACAACAAAATGTGTTCTCTGCATTTAACCCATATGTGACCATGTGACATAGCAGGAGGCAGCTTATTCAGAGCCCGGGGAGTAGTACCTTGCCCAGAGTACCTCAGTGGTGCCTTGCTGGTGGGGGATTCGAACCTGTAATCTTTCAATTACAAGTGCGTGTCCAGCGCCGCCCCTCCCTACACGCAGAACACGCGCTGTGCGTAGGGCCCCACGATCCATGGGGGCCCCATTTTCCGCAAGGGGACGCAAAGGATGCGCATTGCTGCCGTGAGGCGCGTAGAGCACCAAGTCAGCCCAAGGCAGGAGAGAAAGAAAGATACAGTCATTTTGTAATGGGGGGTCTCAAAATAAAATTCTGCATAGGGCCCCAATTTGGCCAGGGGCGGCACTGTGCGCGTCCCTAACCATCAAGCCACCACTGCCCACTTCATTCCGTTATAATGATAACTGAAAAGTTTTTGATGTATACTTTTAAAACTTTGCAGAGTCATTGAATGGGTGCCAACCTGGAACTGATTACATTTTGAGACTGATCACCTCAAAATTGAAGCAATGCCACTTAGTGGCAGCAAAGGGGGGAGGAAAGCAGATGGCATTTGACCTTGTGAATAACTCAAAAAGTATTTGGTGGATACTATTACTGCTTCACCAAAACATTATATGGATGAAAATCTAAACCTGGTTTCATTGTCAGACAAATTTCCCCTAAAATGAAACAATAGCACTGTGTGGCAGCAAAGGACGGAACCGGCAGCTGTAGAAAACACTTGGAGGGGGGGCAGATGTACTAAAGTAAACAGAGTCTCTCATTCACCCACTCACTCACCAACTTGGTCCACTCTTTCAGGTTCGTCATTCATTCATGACCAAGAGCAGGGTTGCCAACTGTCTCAAAAAATGAACTCTCATGCATCTGACGTGACACTCATGACTTTTACGCTCATGCAAGACAGTTGATTTTGCAGGTGTTGGAAGGAGGCTTCATGAAAGAAAATAAGTCTGTATCAGTCTTCTGAAATCTGGACATCAGAAGACTAAAGCTATTTTCTCTGATGATGCCCCCTTCCAACTCTTTGGTACATCTGGACAATCGACTCATCCCAGGGGTTGCGCTTACTGACAATTCTTACTCACAATTCAAAAACACTTCCATGAATAAAGAAAGGTATAAATATGTCCTCTAAGAGCAACTTCTCCCAACGATCCAGACGCAATTTGGCGATGAACTGTGCCTTTTTCAGCATGCTGAAAAAGCCTTTGAAATGTATGAATTGTTTATAATTGTTCTTCAGTATACCATAGAAACATGTAAAAATTATGTAAAAGTTCCGAAGCAGCAAAGTTTGCAAAACACAAAATTTGTGTCAACTTTTGGTCATGACTGTAGCTCCTTTAGGGGACTTTTGTTACCCGTGAACAAATCATTCGCGAATGTCACGCCATTAATCAGAAGCAATGCGGTAGCCAGTTGGAGCAGATAAATGGTTTTGCTTGGACCCTAAGCTTCACGGTCAACTGGTGTCAGCTGGTGTGGTGGAATTTCAGAGAGGGACAGGGGGAAACTTAAACTGCTGAAGAGGGCCAGCTCTGTCCTGGACTGTCCGCTGGAATCCATCGAGCAGATTGGGAAAGAGAGGATGCTGTCTAAGCTGACATCCATTATGGATAACACCCCCCACCCCCTGCATGAGACTGTACGAGCTCTGAGCAGCTCGTTCAGCAATAGACTTCTACACCCACAATGTAGGAAGGAGCGCTATTGCAGGTCATTCTTACCGGCAGCTGTCAGACTTTATAACACAGTTTAGCATGGTTATTTTACTCATCACCTGTCTAACTGACATATCATCTGTCTTTAATTGCTGTTACCGATTTGCAGTTTGCTTGTACACTATATATTTCACCAGAATCATTCACACACCCCCCACACACACAATTGTGTACATATCCCTGTACATTTTGTACATATCTCTGTACATTTTTTTTATTTGTACATAAAAACTTTGGTGTGTGTATAGACAACTGACCTACTTGTTCTTGTTCTTCTATTCCCTTTGTATAAGAGCTCTGTAACACTTACATTTGTCATTCGTGGGATAATAAAGGTGTACTCTATTCTAACTATGTGCATATAAAATACATAATATGTGTGTGTTTTGAGTATGTATGACATGAAGAGCAATTAACCACAATAACCGCAATTAACCACCATCACACCTCTTTTACGGAACCTGCACTGGCTCCCTGTGGCTGCCCGCTTCAGGTTCGAATCCCTAACACTTGCATTTAAAGCCAAGAGTGGAACAGCTCCTCCTTACTTGGCAGCATTGATCAAGAATCGTGCCACTTCTCGTCCTCTCAGAGCATCAAGCACTGCTCGTCTCGAACCGCCAACACTTAAACGAGGACAAAGTGCATCAAGACTTTTTGCAATGTTGGTGCCTCAATGGTGGCACGAGCTTCCTCTTGCTGTAAGAACGGCCGAGTCCCTTCCTGTCTTCAAGCGTCGTCTGAAGATACACCTCTTCACAGAGTACCTTGGAGACTAATACCACCCTTACTGTACACTCTCTCCATTTAAAAAAAAAATCCACTAACAATCTTTTCCTGTGCACTCTCTCCTAACAACTTTTATACAACATTCTTAGCGGTAATTTGATCTTGACAGCTGTTGATTTTACATCTAGCTTATAAATTGAAGAACAGTCATAGACTACTAAGCAGTTGGTGTAAGTTGCTCTGGAAAAGAGCGTCTACTAAATGCAGTAAATGTAACCATGTTCGACTATTCAAAATGTGAGCCATCAGTCAAGTCACTTGTTCGCCATTATTACTTGTTGTTAGTATGCAAAAGTGAAAGCCAAAAGTTAAAAATGCTTTGATTTGTACATAATGTTGTACATAAAGTTCTAAAACTGTAGAGGGCAAGATGATTTTTTAAATACTCTACGATCAAGTTTATATTGATTTTTGATCAGTAGCCTTTACTAGGTAAAATGAATTGTAGGAAATTCTGCAAAATTTATGGTGGGAGAATTTAGTCGGCTGGGTCTGAATTAACTTGCGGTTTGGTCTGCATCTGGTCCTCGGTCCGGACTTTGAGAACTTGTGTCCTCGTGTACCTGTTTTACATCTGCATCCCACAGTTTGAATACATCTGGTATATAGGGTTACTTGCCCGTACTTGTGTCCTCGTGTACCCGTTTTACATCTGCACTCCACAGTGTGAATACCTCTGGTATATAGTAGTACTTGCCCGTACTTGTGTCCTCGTGTACCCATTTTACATCTGCATCCCACAGTTTGAATACTTCTGGTATATAGGGGTACTTGCCCGTATTTGTGTCCTCGTATACCAGTTTTACATCTGCATCCCACAGTTTGAATACTTCTGGCATATAGCGGTACTTGCCTGTACTTTTGTCCTCGTGTACCTGTTTTACATCTGCGCTCCACAGTGTGAATACCTCTGGTATATAGGGGTACTTTCCCGTACTTGTGTCCTCGTGTACCCGTTTTACATCTGCGCTCCACAGTTTGAATACCTCTGGTATATAGGGGTACTTGCCCGTACTTGTGTCCTCATTTACCCATTTTACATCTGCGCTCCACAGTTTGAATACCTCTGGTATATAGGGGTACTTGCCCGTACTTGTGTCCTCGTTTACCCGTTTTACATCTGCACTCCACAGTGTGAATACCTCTGGTATATAGTAGTACTTGCCCATACTTGTGTCCTCATGTACCCGTTTTACATCTGCATCCCACAGTTTGAATATTTCTGGTATATAGGGGTACTTGCCCGTACTTGTGTCCTCATATACCCGTTTTACATCTGCATCCCACAGTTTGAATACTTCTGGCATATAGTGGTACTTGCCTGTACTTGTGTCCTCGT
>JAODLD010000001.1:2094690-2104860 GCA_026781065.1 Mormyrops boulengeri | reverse complement strand
TTAGTTAGGTTCTCCCCAAACGAGCTTGATGGGCCGAATGGCCTCCTCTTGTTTGTAAATTTCTTATGTTCTTATGTAGTATTTCTTCTTGTATGAGGGAGTTTGGCTACTTATCTGTGACTTATCCAGCTTCCTCCTCATGTTTATTATTAACCAACATTTTCTTTTCTCATAAAACTGCATAAAACGCAGGATGGTGGTGCAGTGCTTAGCACTGTTGTCTCCCACAGTTGGCTGAGTGATGTCACCATTAGGCCTTTGAGTAAGACACTGAAGTGCAGTTGCTCCAGTGATAGGCTGACCCTGCTTCCTCAGTACTGGTTTTGTAGCAGCTTGCATAGATTAAGCTGCTTTGAATAAAATCATCAGATAAAAAGCTACAGCAGAATTTTGGATGGACAAGTAATTCCATTCATCACCATTATGATAAAAGTCACATGGATGGTTACATTATGGCAATTTTTTACAGATTATAACATGGAGTGACTCTGTTTTACCATGTGATCTCAACCATGATTTGGAACCTTCAAAATAGTTTTGTGATCTCAAGATATGCAGCTAGTAATTGAGTTTTGGTATTTATCTTGTGGTCATATAAGAAAATGGTTTGCTATGGTTTTTGCTGGATTTTGTATCAATGGCTGGTAAGCTCTGATAATTTGATGTCATGCTAATTAGATACCGCTTAACATGGCTGGAATGATGCTTGCAGTAATGGTCTAAGTCAGGTCTAAGTGTACGCTTAAGAAGGTGGTAGGGGGGAACCACAGACGGCTGTCTACAGATCTGTTTAATGAGATAGACAAATTGTGTCCAGTATCCAGAGAGAAACCACCAGTGACTCAGAGACATGAGATCACCTGCAACATCACAACACTACTCTTCAGACTGCACTGTGAAGTGGGATTTGGTGGCATGTGACCAAGGGGGTTACACAAACTATGTTCCAGGGACTCATACATCAATGCCAAGGATTTTCATCGTGGAAACACTCCCCGAATCAAATTCACTCTATCCGTGGAGGACTACAGATTTTTGCCTGGGTGAACTTCATCTAGTAGTTGAATCAAGCTAAACTCCAGAATGAACTGGTCCAAGCTGACATTCCGGTAGAGATCTCTCACCATCAACTGTATCAGACCGCTGAACAATATATGAATTTAAATTGTTAACAAAATGAAAACTTTTCTTTTCAATCTGTGGTTTTGGTTTTATATGCAGTGGCTGTTTTCTGTAATGAGACTATTACCAAACACCTGAATGGGCATTAGATTACTAGAGTGAAAGGTTGTTCAAAGCTGAGACACATGGGGAGATTCTTCATGGCCATGAGGTCTTCTCCCTTCACCAAACTGGAGATACTTGCTGATGGCAGGATACAGAACCTGGCCTGTCTTCTGAAGCTTAGCAGAAGTCCTCACAAAACCCCCGTATGCTGATTTAGCAGAGCAGCTCAGCCTAGGTGACAAATCAGAGAAACCTGCCTGATTAGTCTTCTCCACAAAACTCCCGGGCACATGCAGCAGGCGTCAGAGTTTGTGCCTCCACCCCCTAACAGATATGACACTCTGTCTGTGCTTAATCCAAGAAGGTGGGGAGGAAGTCTCCTGGACAAGGTTTTCTCAGCTTCTGCAATCATATGACTATGGTCCACTAACAGGGGCGGAGATGTGGATCCACACGGTTCTCAGGCCTTGTCATCCTCCATCCTGGAGGATTATGCTGGTTCCTCAGAAATTTCAGTGGTTTCCAAGCTGTTGAACGCATTGTGCATTGTATCCATGGTGATTTCTTTCAGAACTTCCGTGTTACAGCGTGGCGGAAAGACAATCCAGAAAGTGGCTCTCAGGCTAAAGGGGTTTTATTGAACAACAAAAAAGAACAGAATTCTACATGAAACCAGAAACAAAGGATTCATATGATCTTGCTCTTTCACTCCCACCTTTTCACTCCATCTGTGTGCACATCCATGCAATAATGTGCTTGCAGCGGGATCACATGTAACTTATTTTGGAATTCACCCGGAAACAACAAATGCTATTTTCTGATTGGCTGGTAGGTGGCTATTGCATAACTCTGCATAACTCGGGAC
The DNA here is from genome assembly GCA_026781065.1 of Mormyrops boulengeri. Taxonomy (NCBI): domain Eukaryota; kingdom Metazoa; phylum Chordata; class Actinopteri; order Osteoglossiformes; family Mormyridae; genus Mormyrops; species Mormyrops boulengeri. The sequence goes on along the minus strand of JAODLD010000001.1, from coordinate 2,102,768 downwards.
AGCTATGAACTTGGTGGAAAACTCCACTCCGTACGCCTGCGCCTCATCCAGTATCTCCATATAACAGAACACCTTGGTGGCCATTATCCCTTACTTCTCAGCGTGAGGAACACAAGTTGCGGCCTGTGAGCGTGTGAACTAGTTGAAATGTGTGTGTCTCCCAGCCATTGTGTGAGGCCTGAGAGCCCTGTTAATGTGATTACATTTGTATTACAAGCTGTCACTTGACAACAGGCATCACCTTCACACCGCATTATGGGATACATTGCCTGTATGCTACAATTTGCAGTGCATCGTGGATATTCTCTAATGTACGTCCACCGTTGAGAGTTAAAACAGCATTACAAAATGGCGGACACAGCATATAAGCTACTCTTCGGATAATAGGTAGCGTTTTCTATCACAGCCTAGGAATACCTTTGACTTCTGATGAGGCTACTGATCTGATGAGAACTGCCAACGGGGGCCATCAGATGCCATAAACTTCCAGTGAGAAGCACAGAAAACAGCAAGCCGGCAAATGTGGCGATAATGAGAAAGCGGGCACCCTGTGGCAGGCCTGCGGCTCAGTGTGAGGAGGGACTTGGCCGACTCACCTCCGGCACTGACAGCGAGGGCCACAGCGGAAGCACAGACAGAGGGGGGAAGAGGCCAAAGGGAGTAATGTCACAGTGAAACAGTGCTTCCATTTCAGTTAACACCATCAGAGGAATAACTTTACTTTCACACGGGTCTGTTTAGTTCATCCATCCATCCATTCACTTGTAGATCTGTTTTCCACCTGCTTATTCAATATAGGGTTGTGGATCATCTGTTTAGTATTAATTGGTAGGAATATGTAACAAAATGTATTAAAAGTTACATAATTTTCATGAATAGACGTGTCTGAAATGTCAGTCATTCTGGTGTGATTCGGTAGTCCTGGTGCGCCGCCCCTGTACCCAAACTCGCTGCCTGGTTCTGGGTTACTGGTGCAGGGCAGTGGGCCGTCTTTCACTGGCTCAAAGTGCCTTTTGTTCCTGCTGCTTTGGGCTCATGTTTTTATGTTTCTATAGCTGGATGTTAAACTGTGCTTAATGAAGGTGTGCTGTTGAAGAGCATTATATAAATATTTTGGCCAATAAATAATGGTCATTTTGGAAATAGTACACACAAAAAATCACAGGTCTCGTAAGTGGGCTGCTGGTCTGGTTTGTACCTGTCACGGCTTTATAAGACTTAATGGTTCACGTAACACAACATACAAACTCACAAAACACTGACGGAAAATCAGTATGATTCATTTCAGTTCCTCCCCCCTCAGACACACCACGCCCCTCCCCCATCTTTTCTCACACCTGTATCGGCCCAGGACGTGATCACATGGGTGCCTGGGACAGCTTTTCGGGTGTTTTCATAACCAGAATTTGAGTGATGGTTATCGAGAGTGCAGGCAATAATCGAAAAATAAGGCATTTTCAGGGACCACAGAATGGTGGCAAGTCCACGGTAGTCCAGTCTGTTTCGCAGTGAGCCCACCTCCAGCACATGAAAAAAAATCTAAATTACATTGCATTACATCATACTAATTCCAGAATATAATCTATGACATCTATGACATATTATAGTTGCAGGGTTGTATGTTGAAAGTACTCAGATTGACAAATACAGCTGCTAGAAAAAACTCCCTCTCTCCCTCCAGATCCTCAGGTAATGTTTTTACACCTCACGGTGAGACCGCTTGCGAAGCATCGGCGAGTTCGAGGACACGGCGGCAGTCAGGTCCGCATCGGCGTGTAACCTCCGTCAACAGAGTCGTGGGGGTCTGAGCGCGGATCCCTGACCTACATAGGCACAGCGGATGCCGCTGCGGGGAAACGTCTGCACAAACACCCGTTTTGTTTCTGTGCAACCAGTAGCTGTGCCACGGCCTTTTACCACAGATAATGGATTGCGTTTTTGGCAGCTGAGAATCTGTGACATCCATCCAAACTTTACCCGTTTCCCAGACCCATTCAGTGAATCTCCAATTGTCTGTTTTGCTGTTTTCCCAAGGCATAACATTTACATCATTTATAGATGTTGTTTTCTTCACATTATGGTTCTCAGGGTTTTGGCCAAGGGGATCAGGTTTTTTACAAAATGGGTTTAAAAGACTTGTGTTTAGGAACTAACACTGCAGACATGCCTGTCCCATGTGAGCCAACAGCTGCATTTGATTATTAGGTTCGAAGTCATAACTTTTTAAATTCAAAGTGCCATGCAATTTCTGTCCTTCAAATTATACAGCTAGGCACAGACACTCTACTTATGAACTTTCAACTTACAAACTTTCAGACATACAAACGAAGCGGACTATAAGTCCAAATTGTGTTTGTCGGGCTCCCGTTTCCTGTCCGCAATATCAATTTTTCTTTCTGCGCTCCAGTTCCGCCGAGTATGACTTCTGGCCGCTACTCCCACCATGCAGCAGCGTAGCGTGCGTACTCCTGGCATCCTAGTTCTTTGTACTTGCGTATATCCTTAAAATGATGTTGAATAACGACTTACGAACATTTCAAGTTACGAAAGGCTGTTCGGAACGTATCTCGTTCGCAAGTAGAGGAGCGCATGTATTTTATTTTGTGCGCGCCCGGTTAATTGACTTTTGGAACAGGATCTAACTTCATTGTTAGCCATTGTCTTGTTAGCCAGGTGAATCGAACTCGGGGAAAACTGGGTTTTAATAAAGAAAGCCTTTCATTAAATTGCCGTGTGTATGTGTGTTGTTTCCTCGTTAATTGTCTTGAAAAAGGTACCGTAACATAATGAAGTAAATGTGAGTAAGTTGCTTTAAAATGGAGAGAATTAGATATCCGTTGATGAAATAGAAAATGTCTGATAAAGCTTTAAGGCGAACAATTTTTAATCACTAAATATGCCACCACATTCCCAGTGTCTGCATCTGAATTATAAAATATTGTGTCTAAAAATCACTTTATTCTCTTGTTCTAATAATACTTTCAGGCTGCTTTTGATTTTTTCTAAAGGCTTGACAATTAAAAAAATGTATGTGGAGAAAACAAGATGAGTTTATTTTCATTGTTATCATACAGTCGTTTCTTCTTCACATTGGGGAAAATTTTGTTGCCCTTATACTCTGTGGACGTTTACAGAGAGCGGAACCCCTTTGAGAGGGTTACTGACAGGGCTTTTTCCAGTTGGCTCAGAACAAAGCACCCACCTTGTTTGTCCTATTACCACCCTCACAATGTCAGGCATGCCCACTTGTTCACCTGTTTTCAATTAGCAGTTTCAGTTCCCTGGCCTTGTGCGGCTTGATGTGATGGGGATGTGACATTAAGCTGCCCTGTCCTTCCGCAGCATCTCCAAACGGCACCAAACTGTATAGTCTGTTTATAAATACCACCCTCCATGGATTCTCTTTTCTTCTATTTAGACATTTCTGACAGCCTTGGGCTTCGCCTATTTCGCCAAGACGCTGTCCGGCAGCTATATGAAGAGCACAGTGACTCAACTGGAGCGCCGCTTTGACGTCCCCAGTTACCTAATAGGGGTTATTGATGGCAGCTTTGAGATGGGTGAGTACAGCTTCTGCATCTCTCACTCTCAGTCACAGTCTCCACATCTCTCACTCACATCCTCCGCATCTCTCACTTTTACTCACAGCCTCCGCATCTCTCACTCATAGTCTCCACATCTCTCTCTCTGTCTCCACATCTCTCACTCTCAGCCTCCACATCACTCACTCACAGCCTCCGCATCTGTCACTCTCACTCTCCACATCTCTCACTCTCACTCACAGCCTCTGCATCTCTCACTTTCACTCAAAGCCTCCGCATCTCTCACTTTCTGCCACCGCATCTCTCACTCTCACTCACAACCTCCACATCTCTCATTCTCACTCACAGCCTCCGCATCTCTCACTCACAGCCTCTGCATCTCTGACTCACAACCTCCGCATCTCTCACTCACAGCCTCTGCATCTCTTACTCACACTCACAGCCTCCGCATCTCTCACTCACAGCCTCTGCATCTCTCACTCTCACTCACAGCCTCCGCATCTCTCACTCACAGCCTCCACATCTCTCAGTCATAGCCTCCTTGTGTCACTCTCACTCACAGCCTCCTTGTGTCACTCTCACTCACAGCCTCCTTGTGTCACACTCACTCACAGCCCCCACATCTCTCACTCTCACTCACAGCCTCCTTGTATCACTCTCAGTCACAGCCTCCGCATCTCTCATTCACTGCCTCCACATCTCTCACTCTCACTCACCTTCATCTACTCTGTGATGACGGAGCACAACCTTAGCAGCAAATAGACCTCTTTTTCAAAAACACATAGTGCTGCCACAGATCCCAACAGTGCCTCATGTCCTGATATTCCAGGGTTTTGTGCTTTCTTATATATTTATTTAGTTTTTGCTTTATTTTACTAAACTGAATACCAAATTTGTAACTGAAGAGCAAATTTCCAAGACTCAGTCCACGGGATACATTTTTGAGAAAATTTCCATGGCTTTGGAGTTTTGGAAATTTAATGAAATTTCTTTGTTGAATTCCACAAGGGCTGAGTGAGTAGTGGTTTTTGTGAATTTGATCTTCACTTGGTCATAAGTGTTTTCTGATGTATATGTACAGCTCTTTAGTATTCAGAATGAGGTGATTTACCATGCTTATTAAAGCTTGACTGGGGTAAAGTTACCTGATTGACACAATCAATGCCCATCATGAAGAGCAGCTTTTGCTGACACCTGTTGATCCTACTTCAGTCTCATTGTAGATATAATTCCTTGCACTTCTGAAAGCCCTCATTTTTATTCACGCTGTTCCTGTACCTTCTCACCATGGATTATACCTGGCAGCTGGAGACTGCCCTGTGGCCAGTGCTCCCTCGCAGCACCCCTGCATTGCTGTCATGCACATGCACTTGTTGTCATGACAACAGTGCACAGTGTAGCGTGTCTGCCATCATCTACAATCACACACCCACCATGATGAGGGTAGTCAGTATTTCGTCATTTTGAGTTGGTATCTGTACCCAGTAAGATGTTGGGTTGCTTCAGCTCTGATTTTGTAAGAGAAGTCAAACATTTCAGATCCATGTTCTTCTAATATCCATACCTAACTCGGGTAGATAATGCTGGGTAGATAATGCTGCGAAAGGTTCCTTAACTGCTTTTGAAAGTATGCTGGGCTTTTCAGGACCATACAGTGACACACAGGCAGACAGACAGCTGGATCTCGGAAGGCCAAACTGTCCTGACATTGCCATGTCTAAACACCCATTCATTCATCTTCCTGCTGTTTTTCCAGTATTGAGTGTGAGAGTGTGGGGCAGGGGGGAGTTCGTTTCGTTTCGTTTCTAGTGTAATATCATTGTATTTATCCATTCCATTCATTTCCATTTAGTTAATAAACTTATTTAAAGATTTTTTAAATATTTTAATTATTATTTTAAATTTAAGTACTGCTTAACAAAGGACATCCTTCATAGAAATGACTGTGTATTTATGTATTATCATATTTAGTTTAGCACGATCCATTTGCACCGTGCAGTGCCGTGGGTCAGATGGGCAGTACAAACTGCATTATGCGCATTGTGGGTAATCCGTGTCACAGACGGGCAGCGGGCGAGGCATTGCCCTGATAGTTTGTCATGCTTTATCGGCTTGGAGCTGCAGTGATATGTTTCCGTTCCCTTCCTGGCTAATGTCTGTCATGTCATGGTGATTTTACTCCAAAAGAAATAATTTTTACAAAACCCTATGTCGTCTCCCATAGGTAACTTGCTGGTGATCGCGTTTGTCAGTTATTTTGGGGCGAAGCTTCATAGGCCAAAGATCATTTCAGTAGGATGCCTCCTGATGTCTGCTGGGACATTCTTAATCGCCACACCTCACTTCATCACTGGCCGGTAGGTGCAGAGCATGTGATTTTTCTAAGTAGTTTTTCTAGGCTACTGATGCAAGAAGTGTTTGTTATTATTATTATTAGTAATTATTATTATCATTATTATATAATAACAATACTAATAATAATAAATATTTTTAATTAACAACATAATAATAATGTTTATTATTATAAAATTTATGTTACCATTTTACTTAATATATAAAATGTGTATTTTTAGAAGGTATAATAAGGATTTGATATGAATGCACAAAACATTAAGATAATGAAATGCATATTAAAATTAGGAGGCCTACAGAAGTACTGTTCAGGTGTTTGCTAACTGGTGATCTCAGAGGAGTCGTCACATTAGTGCTATGTGTAAATGTTAAATGGCCCAACTTTGTTTGATGAAATATATGAATGTTTGTGTGATATCATGCTTTGGCTGTGAACTTGATACTCTGTATTGAGGACATCGTAAGCAACTGTTTTCAAGAAAGTGTTGCAGGAGTTACTGGAGGCCTGAGTGACTGGTGGCACTCTCTGAGTAATATTACTGTTCCCTGAGTAACATAAGCTCTCACTGAGTAATAGTGGCATTCTCTGACTGATACTAGTGTTCTCTGCATGATGTTAGCATTCACTGAGTGATATTAACACTCTCTAACACTACTGTTCCGTGAGTGAGTGTTTGCTAACATTACTATTTCTTGTTGGAACATTACTGTTCCCTGAGTGATGTTAGCATTCAGTAACATTACTGTTCCCATTTGTAATGTTACTGTTCCCTAAGTATTGTTACTGTTCTGAGTGATGTTAGCATTCAGTAACATTACTGTTCCCTGTTATAATGTTATCGTTCCTTGAGTATTGTTACTGCTCCTTGAGTGATGTTAGTGTTCTATAATGTTACTGTTATTGTTCCCTGAGTAACATTACCGTTCCCTGAGTGATGTCAGCATTCTTTAACGTTACCGTTCCTCAAGCGATATTAGCATTCCGTAACATTACTCTTACTGTTCCCTAAGTAACGTTACCATTCCCTGAGTGATGTTAGCATTACCTGAGTGATGTTAGTGCTCCTGTCTTCACCTGTGTCTAATGTGCAGCTACAAGTTTGAAACATCAGTCAGGTCTTCGGTGAACACCAGCGCTAGTCTGTCCCCGTGTTCAGCGAGCTCACTCGACCCGCTGACACCAGATGACAGGCTTTCCGCCATCCCAGGTGAACATGTTTACTTGCCACACAGTTCACGCTCTTTTCATGTCAAACCCTGCAGCTCTGACAGCCATTACGTTTAAATAGTCGACAGAAACAGCATCAATTATTCATAGAATAAATTAATAAAATATCAAACATTTCAAAGTTACTCTGATCCTAATTCAATACTACTCAGGGGAGGAACAGTCTGCATTTTTATCCTGAACATCGAGATGATTGTCTAACATTTAGTGTCTCATATTGTATATAAAACATACAATAGTCATATCTAAATTCCATATGCAGTCTCAATATGACAGCTGTATACATGTTTACGATCTGGCACTGCATGTAGGATTACTTGAGATAAATAACTTACATACATGTTTAGAATCATATACAGTTATTCTGTTCATCATATTCATATGTAAAACACGTATATGGAGGTAATAATCATATCTACACGACACACACTTAGTTGATTAGGAGCCAATTTTATCTTCAGAATCACTTCATGGGTTGTCTGTTCAGAGAGGCCTTTCTGCACGCCGCTGCTGTATCGAGCTCTTATATTCACATGGGTGGCCTTCCTGCTAGTTTTATCGAGTCTGACCACACTCCTCTCTCATTAAAAAGGTGATTTCACAGAAATGCCACTGACCGGATGATTTTTCTTCTCTGTAAACTCTAGAAACTGTAATATCTGAAAAATGCCATGTCAAGAACCAACGTGTCTAGCATGAACAGTCACAACACGTTTAAAACCACTTAGATCACATGCCATGGCCATTTAAATGCTTTTATTCCACGCTTTTATTCTTGGTAATGTGTGCGTGATGTAATTCAGCTGCAGCCACATAATTCCCTTATTCTAGGAGTAGGCTGAGTTAATTAGCCGCTAATAAGGTGGCGGCCCACTAAGGACACTGTGTGCAGAATTATTAGGCAAGTACTATTTCCGAACATATTTTTTAGCAAAAGTTGGGCAGACTTATAAAAA
>JAODLD010000001.1:2078280-2093592 GCA_026781065.1 Mormyrops boulengeri | reverse complement strand
CATGCAAAATGAAATGCGATTAATATAGATTAAAAATGAATGATATTTAATCGTGATTAATCAAAATGAATCCACAGTAACCCTGTGATTAATCTGATTAAAAAGTTTAATTGTTTGACGGCACTAATTATAATTATAAATTACATTTGTTCTCCAGGCTGCATTCAAACAATATCCATCATTGGTCCAGTGTTTGGCTACTTACTGGGATCTGTCTGTGCTGGAATATATGTCGACATTGGATTTGTGGACATGGGTAAGTACAGGAGTGATTCTAGTATAATTTTAAGGTGGGGGGCAACCTTACTTTAAGGTAGATGCATAAGTGGGGCCAGCCTCATTAGCCAATGATATGTTTTGAATCTGAGTGACAGGAGGGTGCACACTGAGGTCCAGTCAGCTTTCAGCTTGCACCCAGTTAACCCCGAAAGTGCCTGCTTCTCCCCCTTTCAGACAGCATCACGATCACCCCGGGTGATGCCCGCTGGGTGGGGGCCTGGTGGCTGGGCTTCATCATAGCAGGTATCGTCACCCTGCTCTCTGCCATCCCTTTCTGGTTCCTGCCCAAGTCGCTGCCCATGCCATCGGGCCACCGCCTCTCTGGGTACACCGCGGGAGAGCAGTCCTGCTTCCTCATGGGCGCGTCGCACAGCGGGCATAAGCACACTGCTGAAGAGCCACCCACACTCCTCGAAATGGCGAAGGGTAACATGGCCGCTAACTGTGGTGGTCTCCGTTATGCTAAAATAAAGCTGTAAATAAAAAATGTCCTTGTTGTCACTTTAAAGAATTTCTTCCATCTTTGAAAAACCTACTTGGCAACCCAGTCTACTTCCTGTATCTCTGCGTGACCATTGTCCAGTTCAACTCCCTGATTGGGATGGTCACATACAAGCCAAAGTACATCGAACAGCATTATGGACAGTCAGCATCCAACGCCAACTTCCTCATGGGTATGTAGCTGTCACCCTCCTGCCCTCCTATCAGACAAAGCTCATATTCATGCCAGCCCTAGCACTGATCTGTGTATTAATCCTAATGCCAACCTACTCCCATTCTAAAATTGCCAAATGAAACTCTGATAACAAAATGTACCCCTAGCACGAATCTTTGATGGTAAATGGATTGCATTTATATAGCGCATTTTTGCTACTCTTCCGAGCACTCAAAGTGCTTCACATTCACCCATTCATACACCAGTGGCGAAGGCTGCCATGCAAGGCACCAACCTGCATACCGAGAGCATTTGGAGTTCAGTGTCTTGCTCAAGGACACTAACGGGGTCAATAGGAACCAGGACTTGAACCTGCAACCCCCTGGTTGCCGAACGATAGCACTACCTCCTGTGCCACCATCTTCATGCCAGCCATCACCATGGACTTAAGCCTAATTATAGCCTGAATGTCATCATCAGCTCTAATGACAGCAGCATCCCTAACCTGTCTCCTAACCCTAATCTTTCTCTTGGGCCTAATGTTAATACCAACCTTAACCCTAAACCTAACCTAACCTGAACCTAACCTAACCTAATCTGGCGCCATCCCTACAAAACCCTTTATGCCAAACCCAATCTAGTTCAAGATCAAGTTCAGTTTATTTCTATAGCACATTTCAGATAACCAAGGTTGACACAAAGTGCTGTGAAAATCAGAATAGCGAAGGGGACAAACACGTACAACACCATGACGCTAGACAGCTCCTATACTGAATTAAAAGCCAAAGAATAAAAACGGGTTTTTAAGCGAGCTTTAAAAGTGGACAGTGTTGGTGCCTGCTGAACGTGCAGGGGCAAATAGTTCCAAAATGTCAAATGCATGATTTCCCCTAAGCTTCAACCTAAATTTTGGGATCAGCAAAAGGCTTTGGTCTACTGATCTCAAAGTCCTATTTGGAATATACAGATTTAAAGGCTCCGACAGATAGGTGGGAGCAAGGCCATTAAGGGACTGTTAGTATTTTAAATTCAATCCTAAAACACACCAGTAACCAGTGCAGTGCAAGTATCGAGGAAATGTGATCCCACTTTTGCTTTCCTGTTAGAAGTCGTGCTGCCGCATTTTGGACCAATTGTAGATGAAAGATAGAGGCCTGGCTGATTCCAGCATAAAAAGAATTACAATAATTGAGACAAGCAACCCTGTCATCAAAGCTCAGAAAGGGTTTGCCTTTGTCAAGAGCCCTAACTGGAAAAAGCTCTTCTTAACCACAGAGTTTACTTGTTTATCAAGTTTAAAGTCACTGTCCATAATTACCCATAATTTTTTTTACAAAGGGCCTAATGTAAAAAACCATAACCTCGGTTTAACTTCCATTTAATTTTAAAAAGTTTAGTGCCATCCATCTCTTAACATCATTCAGACACTCCAACAATGTTGTTAGTCAGTTTGAATTCTTCGGTTTTAATAGATCTGAGTGTCATCAGCATAAAAATGAAATGAAATTCCATCATTCCTAAACATGGATCCTAAGGGAAGCATATCCCTTAACCCTTAACCCATAAGGCAACCCTACCCATAGCACTGGGGTGGCCATGTTTTACTTTGCAAATAACAAGGACGCCTGGGGCAGGACACAAAGACAGGCGTCAATGCAAAGCGAGTATGCACACAATTATTATGACTGTAGAGGGCAAATGTCAATATGAAGCAGAGTGAAATCCTGGACATCTTTAGGTCCCGAAACAGAGGAGAAGCCTGGGAAAAAAGGACATATGGTCACTTTACCTAATCCTAACTCAACCCATCAACACACAATGAGCAGTTTAGACACACCAGTTAGCCTGCATGTCTTTGGAGTTTGGGAGGGAAGCAGCGTACCCAGACAAAGATCTGTGTGACTCTCCACACACACCAGGGGGGATGGAGTTGGATCCTCAGCCCCGGAGGTGTGAGGGAGCAGAGCTTCTCTCTGCCATCAGAACATTTACATCTCTAGACTTGAGCACTTCCCATTAAGTTTGGGTTTGGGGACTTTAGGAAAGGAGGTCACTTTTTGCATTTGGCATCTCTGAATAAGCAGTGCATTGGGATGCTGTCCTGACACTCGTGCCGTCTCTGCAGGCGTCATCAACATCCCGGCTGTGGCCCTCGGGATGTTCTCAGGTGGTGTCATCATGAAGAAGTTCAAGATGAGCCTCATGGGGGCAGCCAAGTTCGCCTTTGGGACGTCACTGCTGGGCTACTTCCTGTCCCTCTTCTTCTTCTCCATGGGCTGTGAGAACTCCAAGGTGGCTGGGATAACAGTGTCCTACAGAGGGTGTGTGCTTCCTAAGGAGCTGAATAGCATCATGTCACAGTGATACGTCTAATGATAAAGTGAGCTGCAGAAAGCCAGGACATTGAAGGAGGTGCTGGAGGACTTGACCGCTGTTTTGTTCGTATCTATATTAAATGGGCCCTTTATGCTTTCTGGTTTTCCCATTCCTTTAGTGTGCTATATAACTTTATTTACCTGTAAACGGTCTGCAAAGTTTTGAGGCTCAAAGTACACACCAAACGGAGTCACTCTCACCACAGAAACCACTAATCTCTAATCAGCCTGAAACACCTCGTTGGAATTCCTGCCCTTACTTCCGTGACATGGTGAGGTCACCTCGTAACACAATCCTTATTGGCCAGCTGCTTGCAAGGATCTGTCTGCAGACTGAAAGACGGGTGGACCGTGTAGGGCAATCTGGCCAATCTGGCAAACTGACCGATCAAAGCAGACTGGGCTCATCGGGGGTGAGACTTAAACCTTACTTATGCCGACATGGCTAAAATTGCCCCCCAAGTGGTCCTCTAGGCCTATTTTTATAGCCGAAAGAGAAGTGAGAATTAAAAACAATATCACATCAGTAATCCCCTAATCAGCGCACCGTCTGCTGGCAGTAAATTTGCAGATTGGGTTTCCATATTTCCCGATGCGGGGCAGGGGTCCTGTTTTGCCAGCTGCGGCCCCTGATTTCACTGGGGCCCTCGACTGTAGCCAAGTATTGCCATGCATTAATCTGCCTCTGAATCCTCTGAATCTGGGTCCTTATGTGTACCTTAAGTTTCATTATCTGTTGAACAGATAAGTGAGTCTGTCAGCTCACTCTCACTCGAGTTGCGTTCACACTCCATGTGCTTAAAGAGCAGAGGGACTCTCTTACAACGAGAAGTCCCAGCTTGCAGACTGCAACTCCGGCTGCCTCTGCTCTACGAACGACTGGGACCCGGTGTGCGGCGAGAACGGAATCACATATGTTTCTCCGTGCTTAGCCGGATGCCATACTTCCCGTGGATCGGGGAAAAACACGGTGAGAGGATACGGACGAGGGGGGGCATGCTCTCACTTTGCGGACGTTTATCGGGTGTCTTCCCAGGCCTGGGTGCTGACCGCTGGCCGTGTGTGGTCTTGCCAGGTGTTCGAGCAGTGCCAGTGCGTGGCAGAGGCTGGCCAAGGCCCCCACAACTTGACGGCCACGGTGGGACACTGTCCTTCCAGAGAGGGCTGCGATCGCATCTTCCCCTACTTCCTGGCCCTCTCTGTCATCAGCTCATTCATCATCTCCCTGGGTGGCACCCCGGGCTACATCCTGCTCATCAGGTTCCTGCCTCTGTACCAGACGTAGAGCGTCACCTTTTGGAACACACGATACACTGCCCTAGGACTGGAGAAGGAGGATAGCTAGATGTCAGAATCAGACAGGAAGTTCAGAACTCCTTTGATCTACCAAAGGTTTGAGGTGAAATCGCCAACAGCCTTGCTACTGTAGTGCTTCCATACGTCATCATCCAAACACAAGGACCTCCTAGGTCTTTAGAGCTTTCCGATCACAGGTTTTAATGAATGTACATTTCTTCCTCACCTCATAGGTGCATTAAGCCAGAGTTAAAGTCCTTAGCTTTGGGATTACACACACTGGCTACACGAACTCTTGGTAAGTAAGAATAAAGGACAAACCTGCATCTTATCTAGAGATGCTGAGCAGTGAAGCCGCCAGCTACAATCTTCTGACTCTACTCGCTAGCTCTTTATGTAGAAGCTGAGCAGTGAAGCCGCCAGCTACGATCTTCTGACTCTACTCGCTAGCTCTTTATGTAGATGCTGAAGGGCGGGCCTTTTGAGGGGGGATTCAGAAACAGCAAACCTGCCCCTGAGTTCAGGAGGGGGGAGCCTGCCTGAGATATTGACACTACTGGCATTTTCCTCTTTTCCTGTGCCATAGCGGGAATTCCTGCCCCCATATACTTTGGGGCCATCATCGACAGCACCTGCCTTAAGTGGGGACAGAACAGATGTGGAGGGAGAGGAGCTTGCAGGATCTACAACACTGTGGCATACAGGTAGTGGGGTGCGCTCTGTGCGGTCACGTGCGTCAGGAGCATGTGGCATGCAGTGCTTAGCACATAGCGGTTAGCTTAGCATGTCCACCTGTTCCCCGCAGGATCGTCTACCTGGGCCTGACACTGGGGCTGCGGACCGTGTCCTTCTTCCTCTGCTTGCTGGGAATCATGCTGCTGGAAAGGCAGGTCAGGGAGGAGGCAGAGGGGCGGGGCAAGCTGGGGAACGGCACGGCGGAGGCCGTCACGAAGGGCGAGGAGGAAGACGACAACGGCGACAGCTCGGTGCACTACAACCAGCTCATACGGACATCAGGCCGTGACCCTGACAGGGAGACGTGTCTCTGAGCCGCCCTCTCCATCCTCACGCATGCGCTGGGCAGCGCCAGTAAACATTGCAACTGATTTCATACTGCAGATATATATTTCTACATAGATCACAAGCAAAATATTTCATAGAAATTGCAAATACGCACTGTTCTACAAATTTTTTTTTTAAAGGACGTCATTTTCGTATTGACTTTTTTAAGTGTCTGATTGTAAATGGTTTGGAGCTGTAGAAGTATGGACTTTCATTCCACGATAGTTTTTTGTGACTGTTGAAACTGTCCTGTGTCTCACTTTTTGGTTCAGGCCTTGCACTGCAGAGACACGACTGTGTCAGGTCATCACGTTCCCCATCTTGTTTAAAACTGTTCATGAAGCAATGTGGCAGTAACCATTTCAGGGATTTGTCAGCAGCTTCCCTGTACACATCCGGCCTCCTTTGTCACAGGATGTGGTTTTTGGCACACAGAATCATCAGCTGACACCTCAGACTGAAACCATGCAGCAGTACGATGTGAGGTATCTTCTGAGGCCTTACATACCATCCGCTGCTTTTAATTAACCGGCCCTTTGCACCTCAGTCTTCTGAGCCAGCATCATCCCTAACAGAGATGTTGATTTCAGTAGAATAGGTATATCATACCTTGTCCGTATTCAATATTATTTCCATAATAGAAAATTAGTTTTTAAAAAGCTGGATTTAGCTTTGTATGAAAACACATAACAAATGAATATTACTGCAAGTAATGCTCCATAACCTAAAGTAAAATATTTAGTTCTTCTCTAAAGTCTCTCTAAAAATGAATGTGTGCAGATTTTGTCTTTCGAATCAAATGTCATTTTCTTGAAATCCAAGACTACATTTTCTGGCCCGTTAATATTATCCGGTACGTATGATTTTAACAGGAGGGGAAAATGAGATAGAAGACATAGAGCCTGACTTAACAACCCAAATAGCTGCAGATAAATAAGTGTAAACATTCCACATCTCCATGCTTGATAGATTCTAAAAACAACCCCATTCCCTTCAGCTGTGACCCAACATCAGTATATTCCCTTTAAATACAAAAATTCAGAAAATCTATATATTATACATACACTATACGGACAAAAGTACTGTGACACCTGGCCATTACACCTACAGGAACTTTTGACGTCCCATTATAAACCCAGACACATCAATATGGAGCTGGCCCCCCCTTTGCAGCTATAACAGCTGCCACTCTTTTGGGGAGGCTTTCCATAAGATTTTGGGGTGTGTCTGTGGGAATTTTTGCCCGTTCATCCAGAAGGGCATATGTGAGGTCAGGCACTGATGTTGGATGTAAAGCCCTGGCTCACAATCTCCGTTCTAGTTCATCCCAAAAGCTGTTTTGTGGGGTTGAGGTCAAGGCTCTCTGCAGGCCAGTCAAGTTCTTCCACACCAAACTCACCCAACCGTATCTTCAAGGATTTTGCTTTGTGCACTGGGGCACAGTCATGCTGGAACAGAAAAGGGCCTTCCTCAAACTGTTCCCACAAACCTGGAAGCATAGAATAGCCCAAAACATCTTGGTATACTGAAACATTAAAAGGCCCATTTGCTGGAACTAAGAGGCCCAGCCCAAACCCTGAAGGACAGGGGTTTTCTGACCGCATGACAAGGTGCTTGATTTTATGGATCTGTGTCTGAATGAAACATCTGAATTCATATATATATGAATATATGAATTAATATATATCACATATATATATATATCACATCACACATTGAAGCCGGCATCACAAAAGAGGAATTGCTGATTGACATACAAAAGCCTTAAAATGATCTTTATTTCACATTAAGAAAGAGCTAAATTCAAAAACAAATATATAAAACAATGAACATATGCGGCATTGTTGTGAGGCCCCCTGTTAATGAATTATTAGGGCTAATTTAGTGCAGGTGGTGGCACACGGGTGAAGGAGATGTGGCGGTGATCGGAAGCTTCTATGTTCAAATCCCAGGAGAGGTGGTGCTGTTATACCTGTAAAGTACTAAACCCATAACATTCTACTACATTAACCAGCTACTAATGTGGGGTGAAGATGGTTAGCCCTATCAACGTGAGCTTGAAGCTTCAGGGCTAACGGCCACGGACGCAGCAGACAGCTTCAGCCGGTGATGTCTGGCCGGCTTAAACGGTCATTAATGCATGCAGACCGAAAACCTACAAAACCAAGCCTGTTTACCTCCAAAAATGTGAGGAGAAGCTATACAGCCATGTCCCCCCTATCCTCATCCACCAGCCATGTGAAGAGACTTTGTAAATATTTAAATGTATGACATGTGTGAATGTTGGTATTTTCATAAAAAATCGAATAAACCTTTGCTCACGTGACGTGTTCGCTGCATTTAGGGTGATTGTGCAGTGGCATAAGAATAAGGAGCACAGAAGCCAAAAATATATGGTGAAGCAATACAAATGGATGGAGGACTTTGTCAAAAGCAGGCCTTACCCGTCTCAAAGCGCGCAATTAAAACCGCAAGACCTTTCACATTACTGACAGTCTGTCTTCCCTTTTTGGATCAAACATTCCTTAAGCTATCAACTTTGACAGCAAAAACGTGTCAAAATTGGCGAATACTCAGTGCAACCACGACAGCACGCCTTCCTTGGATCAGGACCCATGTGAAAGTTCGACATCAAGACGACCGATCCGTTCCGATCTGACCTCAAGCCGCAGAGGACAGAGCTAACAGCTACTGGGTCTACTCTACCATGACTGAGTCGAACATCATTGGACAAAAACAATTCAACCAGTATCAAACAAAACTAGGTAGACAAAACAAACAGCACTTATTTCGGAGCTATTAAAGTGTGAAAAAGATTCAAATGTGCCCATTTGAGGACGACCCATTTTGATAATGAACAATCGGCAACACGTGGAGAGCAAGTGAACCTTTTTTTTTTTTTTTTTTACGTTTCTCCAGTTGAATTATTTTTCCCCCCAGTGGATAATTAAAATTCCACACTAGAAGAGTGCTGGAGAACGCTTGCCATACCAAAGCGGCCTAACGCTGGGCATCTCGGGCTGAAACGTGGAGAACATGCTGAGGGGTTTCCTGAACGCTGGTTTAGGGGCCTTCTCACGGACGTCCGCCCTCATCTGCCGGCAACCACCACCGTGTGAACTGAAGGCTCCACCTCAAAGCTCCTTGACTTACTGGCTCTTCTTGTCACCTTCATCTCCTTGATGAAGATTCTGGGTAAGATAACAGACAGTATTTGACAGTGTTGATTAATCTATGAAGGAGAGCTGGACTGTTTCTACAGAGTCTCAGTTCTAAACACTTAAAAGTTCTCAGACTGATGCAAACTTGATGATAAAATCAGCAAAATGGACATACATGAAACTCAAGGGTCCTTTAACTCATCATGTAAACTAAAGTGGTGACTGATTAGGAGCAGCCATGGAGGATGGGGTAAGTGCCTGATGCAGACAGTCAGGTCCTCCTGCCTGTGAGCCTGGATGAGGGCTGGGAGGCAGGTGACCTGGAGGCAGGCAATCTAGAGGCGGGCGTGGGCGGCTCAGAGGCAGGTGATCCGAAGGAAGGCAGCCTGTTGCTTACCTGCAGCACATGGTGCTCCTGCAGCAGCCTCTCGTACTCCTGCGTCAGCCCCTCCGCCTGCCTCCGCACGGCCTTCATCTCTACCTGGGACTTCTTCAGAGCTGAAGGGGAGGGGGGAGATAGATATCCCTTATACTGTTCTCTACATTTATTTATTTATTTAGCAGATGTACATTTTTAAAAAAAAAGCAGGGTTCTAACCCACTGAGCCATACATTACCCCCAGACTTTTATAGTGGACTGACACTTCCCTACTACTATGACAACTTGGAAAAGCATAAAAATGAACTCCACAGTCAAGGCGATTACAGACCGTCGCAGACAGGAAGTATGACAAACCTTCATCGGTGGTCCGCAGCTCCTGAGTCAGCCTCTCCACCTCCTTCTTCAGCACCGCATTCCCCTCCTCCATCTTCCTCCCTGTCTTCCCTTCATCCAGCGTCTGAAGGATTGGGGGGGGGGGGGGGGGTGTAAGGGCCCGCATGTTCTTTCACAAACTGGAGAACGGCTCTCAGTCCCATAAGCCATTGCTGCTGTTGTAGGTGTAACGGCTGAACACAGCAGTAACACAGGTCAAAATGGGAAAAAGGAGCCTTGTCAATAATTCTATTTCTTACTTATCCCATCCTCACTGCAGACCACCTACAAAATGTGTCAAGGCGCTACAGCAGAGATGTTCATGAGTCACAAAAAGCAAGTCTGAGTTAAGCTGAAGCCTCATTCTCCAATTCTGATTTTTTGCTCAGACTGGATTTGCCTCTCGACTGTTCACATTCATAGTTACTGAATCTGTACTGTGAACGCCTCTGTCCTCCGAAATGGTTCACATGCGCACGTTGCAATGTTTCTAAAGGAGTAATCTGCATCGCCAACAACAAAAACACTCAGTGCATGCGTATAGGCAAAAACCCACATGAACTCCGATCTGACCGTTCACATTCATGTCCCGTGGCCATGAATTGGATACATATGAATGTGACTCAAATCTGATTTGATTCGGATTTGTGTTGGGCCTGTGTATGTCCCCTTCTGTTTTCAGCGAAGTATCGAAACATTAAACAAACAAGTTCATGTCCTCTTTAGTGCTTTTTTTGTATTGTACACTGCAAATACATTATTGCTTTTCTCAAAATGTACAACACAACTTGCAAAGTTCTCTGTATGATTGTTTTGAGGAGAATTTTCATATATTGGCAAAAAACCCAATTCAGAATTTTTTTCGAAATAAACTGTCAATTCAACGTTAGCTGCAAATAAAATCAGAGCCAGTGAGCTATTAGGTTGTTTACGGTACAGGTTGGGTATTGCTTTATGCACAGCGCGGTGTGTCTGCTCTTCTGCCGGCTCTCGTGTCTCTATTATCAAAAGCAGGTCAGCATCCACACAAGTTTGGCCGTGAGTTATTCCAGACACTGGCAGTCAAATAGTGCCCATAGTTTTTTATGCAGAATGTTATTTTGTATACATGTTTAATGTTGCGTTGTATTAGCCATTTCTGTGATTGTACATGATTGTCCATAGTGTTTGTGGTGGGAAAAGATGGAGTGAAAAACGCATACACTTTGGAGTACACTTGTATCCATTTTCATTGTCATCTATGCAAGTGCGCAGCACAGAGAAATATATGCAGCGGTGGTTTTCAAAACACACTACAACATAGCACACTAACATCAAAACACACTACAACATAGCACACTAACATCAAAACACACTGCAACATAGCACACTAACATCATAACACACTGCAACATAGCACACTAACATCATACATCCTTTCCACACAATGTACGATGTTCTAGCGAATCGCAGAATGCACGTTAACGAAAAGCACAAAGCGCTTAGTGAGAACGAGTCTTAATTGATGCATGAAATTCAATTGGGGTGGAAAATTACACAAGTCTGCTCAATTTCTGCTCCATTACATCTCTTCTGCACTTCAGCGTAACTTCCATGTATGCAGTGGTGCTTGTGGTCAACAAATCAGTAAGCTATGGCAGTATGAAAACGCCTATTTCTGCCAACCATGGTCGTGTGAGCTCCAAAAAGATCCCAGTCAACTGCTTTAAAAAACTCAGCTGGGTTTAACCTGTCTCGAATTTTCCTATATGGGACTCTTTCCTCTGATCCCACCCAGCAAAGAATTGTAGCCATATTGTCAATAAAACTGAAGCAGACCTAACATAAACCGTTTCAAGGGGTGGTTTAAATATGACTGCTAATCCAGCTTTATACTAGGTTTAAGTTCACTGGTGCAACAGACTTGAATTTAATCTAGGTTTAAGTGGAAATTAAACTAAGATTACCCAAGGTTTAGATTTAACCAGGATTAATTGTAAACTAATTTTAAACTACCTTTAAAGTTTGGTGCAACAGGATTAGTAGATAAATCTTGATTTAATCCAGATTAATAGTTAAACCATGTTGGTGCAACCCAGCCATAATGCTCATTAGTCTTTATCCAGGAGTTTGAGTAAAATCTGAAGTTAATTTGGAACAAGCTGCAGGTCAAGTCAGACATCTATTTATGTACGACTCAAGTCCAATTCGAGTAGGAGTCGCCAACTTGAGTGCCCATCTCTGCATAACAAGACATGTCAGCTACCCATTTCCACCCATTTCATAAAGCACTCATTTCTCTATTTGGTTAGCAGTGTGGCTAATGCTATTTTTAAAACTAAAAATGTAATAAAACTCTAAAACCACTCTGACAACACCAATACCAAGCTGTTTTAAACTGCAAATAGTATAATTGCCTGCTTTAATCCAAGGAGAACCAATAAAACAGCCGATAGAAAGTAAGATTAATCTGTGGAAGACAGCCATCAGAATAATCTCACCCACTGGCGGTTTAAGAAACTCACCTTTCTGAGCTCCTCGCAGTCCTCCATGTACTTCTTGGCCACCTGGTTGGCATTCTCCGCCTGGGTCTGCAGGGCCACTCCAGTCTCCGTCACAGTCGCTAACTGGTTTATCAGCATTATGACTCGCCTCATGACACTGCCATCAGACACACAGCAGGGAATTTGGCACTCACCGAGCGCATTACATTCAGCCAGTAGGGGGCAGCAGAGCACACAGCATGAGATTAGGTGATGGACTTGTCTGCACAGCATTAAATGAAAATTTCATGCAACTATGAGGATTCCATTTAGGTATTAAAGAAACAAAAAATATACTTGTATGCCGTGGGAGGAGCACTGAGGTTTTGAAATTAAATAACTGGTACTGTTAGTGCCCTGTAGTCATCGTCTAATCATAATAATAACGGCTGACTTACAGCCACAGAAAGAGAGAAAAGCCAGAGATGTAGAGGTTCCTCTGGGAACGGAACAGCTTCATGTGCAGGTGGTCGAACATATTGGGCTGCAGCTTGGAATTCTTGTTGAGCTGCTCCCCCGAGTACTTCCTGACCTCCCGGATAGCGTCTGCAGGGGAAGCAGGAGATAGCAGGGTCAAGGCAACAAATATTGTCTCTACAATAAGACCGTAACATTAACAAGGTAAGTCAGCAGAAAACAAATAATACAAAATGCGACAAAATGTGTCAAGCATTCTTCAGTCGAGGTCTGTCTGCCGGTTATAAATTTCATTCTAACTTACCAAGGAACAGGACAATGAGGATTATTATCATGGTGAGGAAGGCTTTGTTCCAGAATGAAGTCAACGCATTCCATACACGGAATCTGAATATAGTCTGCCACCTAAGGGAGCAAAGGCACAGGTAAACCAACCTTTGCTACCTCTACTATTGATTACATTAGAATA
The DNA here is from genome assembly GCA_026781065.1 of Mormyrops boulengeri. Lineage (NCBI taxonomy): Eukaryota > Metazoa > Chordata > Actinopteri > Osteoglossiformes > Mormyridae > Mormyrops > Mormyrops boulengeri. Next base: position 2,080,602 of record JAODLD010000001.1, on the reverse strand, counting down.
CATTCAAGCATTTGCTCTTATTTTGCCTATATTTTCATTACATGTCATACACTTAGAATAAAACGTTATTCAAGCAAAGTGTTCTGATAAAAGTTACAAAAGGTGTGTGTGACAGTTACCTCAGACACACAGGAACTGTTCTATCATTACAACACTGCGTGATGTTCATACGTCTCTGCATCACATATAAATAGATATGCAGTCACTGCGATACCTCTTGGCTGATATGAAAGGCAGACAGAGGATGAGCAGGACACCAATTTCCGCGTAGAGGAAGGTGGCCACCGCTGTCCACTGCAGAGTCATCCTTCTGAAAATTAAGCTGAAAACTAAAAAAATCGTTTCAAAATTACTACGAGATTTCTAGATCATGTGAACACAGACATCGGTTTCAAAACCCAACTGAAAATCTTTTTGTTTGCTCAATCTATAACCTTCCCAGTCGATTGCTGGTTTGTTTTACCCGTTTACTTTGCCATGTTCTGCGTAAGCGTCTTTGAAAAGCGTTATATGAATAAAATGTTTTATTATTATCATCATCATCATTTAGCAAACATACCCCTGCTCCACCACACCCAATACGTGGCAGTTATTTCTTTTAAAACACACATGTAGCTCAGTGATTGGGCAAACCAGAAGGGGGGACACCACAAATTTGCATATGTATAATTTATGTAGGCAAATGAATTTGTGGACTGTACATTCCCATTTTCAATTAATTGTCTCTTCAACATCCCGTCAGTAGTGTTAAATCTTTATATGCAGCTTAATCTACCATTAATTTGGGGCCGCCTTACATCCGGAGAACTACCGGCTCGTCTGACAACTTTAACTAAGTTTAGTCGGAAGTGTTTGAGCGAATTCGCTACTCGTAAAATTATTTATAACTTTGTAACTATACTTAACAGAAAAACGTGACAAATATTAATAGTTCACCACTTACCTTCTAAGCACTTTCTTTTCTAGATATAACAGATCAGAAAAGAGGAAAACACAGGCAAGGCACCGCACACACCCCTTCCTGGAAAAGCAATGCTGCGGGCGAACTCACGTGACGTCATATTAAGTCACCGTCGCATAGTGTTTGCGTCAAACCTTAACTTTACATTGCAGAGTTCGTGTATTTCGTAACATCGTGTTAACGTTTTTATCGATTATAACGATATATTTATTATTAATTTGCAGAACTAGACATTGTTGAGGATAAGTTTTGGTTAAGGACGTTACTAACACTGTGCTCCACTAATGATTTTAAATAGAATGTTTTAGCCTTCTCTCCTACCTCACATATTTTATAATATAAAAACGGTACGGCCAGACGATGGCGGTATTGTCAAAGTTTTAGTTCAGAATAGCTTAATTGACCAAAGAGATTAAAATGACTTGGTTTACGATGTAGAAACGGTTTGAATTTTGAAGCTTGTGTGAGCCTTGTCATGTGTGCATATAGAGATGCATGATATAGTGCACACGTGCATAATAGTGAGCATAGTTCTTCCACTAGATTATATAACTTGTCTCGAGAACAACAATTTCACTTCGCAATGTTTAACAACTTGAAGTACATTATTAGAGTACAGCGTGAATAAACTGAAATTTGATACTGACTAAAGCATTTAAACTTTGTACAGTGTAATTTTTACAAGAATCGTGATTTCTGTCTTCATTTGTGAGAAGTTTACTTTCTTTTCTACAGAAACAGTACAGAAACAGCATTGCTAAAATCACCAATGACCACTCTTATCCTTCTGGATCTGAGCGCAGCCTTTGAAACTATTTCTCACAATACTCTTCTGAATAGATTATGGCATCAGTCATACTCCCCTTGCTTGGTTCACCTCATACCTCTCTGGCCGCACTCAGTTTATCCAACTCAAATCTGACTCTTCACGTTCATTTCCCGTTTCAGCCGGTGTTCCCCAGGGTTCAGTATTGGGGCCCCTTTTATTCATTATTTACATACTACCTCTCGGCCTCATATTTAGGAAATTTTATATCAGTTTTCACTGTTACGCTGATGACACCCAACTCTATATCTCCTCCAAGCCTAGCTGCTCCTTTCCACCCTCTTCCCTCTCAGACTGTCTAGTGGAGATTAAATCATGGTTCTCTAACTTTCTCAAACTCAATAGCAACAAAACTGAAGTTCTACTCATTGGTACAACTTCCACTCTAACTAAATCCTACAGTTTCTCCATCAATATTGATAATTCCGCTATCCACCCCTCCACTCGGGTTCTGGGCATCATCCTTGATAGTACTCTTTCATTTCAGTCACACATTAATCATATCACCCGGTCCGCATACTTCCATCTGCGCAAC
>JAODLD010000001.1:2028192-2045796 GCA_026781065.1 Mormyrops boulengeri | reverse complement strand
CGGAATAAACCCCGTATTGCCCGTATCCTGGGTTCACTCGCCTCCTTCCCCGCTCGCCTCCCGCCTGATCGTGACAAATAGCATATCCATGACATTCGACAGCACCTAGCCATGATGTAGTGACATCCTTAGGAAATTAAAATTCCCCAAGAACATATCTTTGACCAGTGAGTGTAACTCTGCGTTAATGTATGTTCATTTTACATGAAGAACATTTCCAGTAAGTTTCATTAAGCCTCCCAAATCAATCAGGTTTTAGAAACAGTTTAGAATTCGGTCCTGTGTGGAATCTTATTAATAACCCAAAAATCATATTTAAACGTGCAGTATAAAAAATGTGCATCTTTCTTTCAGTAACCCACAATCAAAGCAATTAATGTCAGCCAGCCTTATGTGTCAGATTTTAAGATTTTACATTTTGGGAGGGTGAATAACATCATGGATCCACTATTTTCCTTTCCAAGGCAAGAAAAACCTCAAAGATGTTTCCAGGAAAGTTAGATGTAGCGTGGAGATTTCTGGGAAAATCAATGCTGCTATTTTAATAATTCAGCTGTGAATCTAAAGTGTCGGCCATTTAAGTCTGCTGCTGGAGCACCTGGATTGTTTTCATAGCTCTCTTTGTCCTTGTGATTGGATTTATATATTTTCGTATTTATTCTCTTTTTTAATCGTGCAAAGATCTTGCTCCCCTAAGAGCTTCTGACCAAAGCTACGCTTTTGGATATTCCGGGAAGGGAACTTGTTGTAATTGTGAACATGTTATTGTTTAGTTAGTATTTTTACAACGATTGGCCTCTGTAGACCTCCGTATCCTTGTCTTCCAGGCCGGAACAAAGGAGGATAACTTCTCTTTCCAGCATGACTGAAGAGTCTTCTCTGCCGACTTTGGATGTCAGCTGAATAACAAGAGAGACCTCACTACATCCTACAAGAACCCTGCTTAGCTATTCAGACCTGTAAGAATTCGTCTCTGATGCTTTACTCTACTTTATCAATCAATCAATCAATCAATCAATCAATCAATCAATCAAGAGCTTTATTCATCACATACACAGTTGTACACATACAACATGTAGTGAAATGTAACCCTGGTCACTCCGAGCAGCTGTGCATAGTAAAAGAAAAAAAAAGAGAGTAAGATATAAAATATAAAGATAACAACATGAAATAAAAAATATATTAAATATATTCAGCTGTACATAATCTATACATAAGTGACATGTCTGCCATACTTTCCATACCTTATAATATATACTTATTACTGACTGTATAAGTCCTAGACATCCACAAACCACTAACTACAAATGCTTAGACACTACCCTAACCACACCATAAGTGATCTGCTGCAGGATTCCTAGCAGGGTGAGGAGTCTGACTATGGACCAGATCAAGCACAAGTCAGCAAATGGTCTGCTGAAAAATACTCTGATAATGTTTTATTGGTAACATTTGGGGCACCTTGTCATATAGCTCTTGTGTTGACTCGTCAGTAAATTTTTAGTATGTATGCAGTTAAACAGTAATATATTCCTCCCTTAATCATGGGAACTGTAACAGAAAGCTCAATATATTGTCTGGAGGATATCGAGAAATAAATGACACTAAACTTCAATCTTCTTTGATCTCTAGTCAGCGCTTAATGAGTGACGCTCTGATGCACTCATATGGCAAAGGAAGGAGAGCAGGTCTGGAGAGGAGGCCTGGAGAGCAACTCCTGCCGGCGTTCCTGACAAGGTGAAATCGGTCCAAAGAAGGAGCTTGACACTGGGGGAGGCCAAATTTGGGCAATAGTTACATCGTGATGGATGCGATGTACAAAAGTTTTTAAAATTATTTTTGAATAATAAAGATTTCATCCTTTAAAAAAACACTATTTTGGGTTCAGTTTCACAGCTAAACATAAGGTAACTAAAAAATTAACTGAGCCATGTAATAAAACGTCTGATACAGGATTACAGTCTTCGTTAGGTAAACGTCCCGTAACGTGCGGATTCATAATGAAAGATAAGGAACGAGGTCTCATCTATTTGTTTGTTTGTTTGTTGGAGGGCTCCCCCCTCATCCCCCACCCCCCTATTTCCACGCATCTGATGTGACCATCAGATCCGTGGCTGGCTGTCGGGCCGTGCCATGATGGCACATTCCAGTACAGGTGGGGGGGGGGGGTCTGTGGGCCCTGTGGGGCCCTGACACCATCTGCGGACGTGCAGAGGTGCGGGGGCCGCTGCCATAAAGAGAGTGTAGAGCTTAAGCCACGGCCCAGAAAAACAAGGGGGGGGGGCGTTTAGACGCGGAACGAATTGGGGATGCAGCAAGAGTGTGCCAGTGTTGGCCGGGGGTTAGGGAGGACCCCCGAAGAGGCCTCATTGACGTCGATATGACCACAAAGCAGGTAGTTGGTGGTCAAGGAGAATCCCAAAACCCAGACTGAGCAGGCGACCATGACTGCCTCCAAGAAGCATTGAGAGGAGCGACCATGAATAGACTGACTAGAGATTGGAGCCACTGCAAGTGGGCGTGGTTACAGGTGACCCCCGTGCCCCTTAAGGTACTTGCTCTTTAACTGGACCTCTGAATATCACTTCTGTGAAACTGACTAAGACCTTAGTTTCTTTCATAATACATACTTTTATAAGTGATATCACGGTGTTTTAGAAAAGGCTAGCACAATACAGAAATGAATTTGCATACTTAATATTTCATACAAGAGCTTTGAACTAATTTAATCCTAAAAAGTAACATTGAACTTTATTAATGATTTTTATTAATTTATACTATTACAACAAATCAATGTGGACTATTCACAGTATTTTCTGAAGTTCACTGCATCTCAGTGACTCTCTGCTAGACAATATTACTATACTTGTTACTCCGGTAAGTAATATTTCTTTGAAATGTCTTCTTTCAGATCACTTCAATGCATTTTTAAGATAGATTCTCCCAGTGATGCTGGCAAAAATTAAACGATGTTCCGAGAGGATCCGGGCAAGTGTAGGGTTGAGGCTCACACCAAAGGCGGCAGGTTTGAGTGCCTCTCAGCGGCTAGTGAGCGGACCTTAGATATTCCTGGGCATGTCGCAGCAGACAGGGAATGAAGCCTAAAGGTATGCCAGACCAGATGAAACAGGATGGGGCAGCTGTAGTCAATAGTCTGACTTGAATTCTGAAAGATTTCCACCATGATGCTTCATGAAGAAAAATCTCTGACTGTCATTGGACAGAGACTTTGGTGGGGAACCTAAAGGACAATTCTGATTGGATGCAGCTCCCATGCTAGCATGCTCTCCAGCTCCCCTAGAGGAAAGAATCACTGGAAGCAGTTATCGTGTTGACAACATCTGCAAACAAGGAGCCCGTTGAGCCTTTAGTGCAATCCGGCTTTGGCCCCATGTCCACTGCCTGTCGCTGGGCTGCAGACGTCCACCGAGGCCTAGGTGGGGGCTGGGGGGGGGGCTAGTCAGCAGCCGGAAAGGCCGGGTGGCCTGTACGGATTAGCGGAGGAGGGCCCCTGTGCTCCCAGGAAAACGTCATTGGAGCAGATGGGGCCCGGTTGTGCAGAGCTGGCCCGGAGACAGCCTTCTCATGCCAAGGGCGGTGCGTGTCAGCAGAGGTGTAGCCAGGAGAGCTGGGGGGGGGGGGGGGGCCAGGCAGAAGACCCAGTCCTCACTCATCGTTCTAAAAGCTCCATTCTGAATGCCAACGTCCAAGGGTAAACAAGGCAGTCGGCGCTATTAATGGAATCCGATTTGAACAGGAAGCCCACAGACGGCTACAGTATTCAAGCAGGAGGGGGGTGTGATGTGGAAGCAGGTCGCCCCATGGCCAGGGAGGGAGCCCTCATCCCTTTGGTCACAGGTGATACCAGAATGAACGTGAGGACACTTCTGTCCCGAGCAATGTACATTTTTAGAGAACAGGATCAGCCTGGGCCTGAAGCAACGGTGGGTTAAGGGTGACATCACCTTAAGGGCCCTGCTGAAGGACCCAACGATGACATCACCTTAAGGGCCCTGCTGAAGGACCCAACGATGACATCACCTTAAGGGCCTCGCTGAAGGACCCAGTGATGACATCACCTTAAGGGCCTCGCTGAAGGACCCAATGATGACATCACCTTAAGGGCCCTGCTGAAGGACCCAATGATGACATCACCTTAAGGGCCTCGCTGAAGGACCCAATAATGACGTCACCCTACCAACCCTGAGATCTGAACCGGTGACCTTCTGATCACGGGCGCAGCGTCCTGTCTCCCTGAACCTCACACCACCTCCTTTGTAATGATGTATATTGCATTTTATATTTCACGTTACAGGCAGGTAACCTGCCATGATGAAGCACCAGGAAAAGTGACGGGTTTCAAGGAACAGATTACCTGTTCGAATGAGGTGGTATAACCTCGGTGTTTGTCGACAGTGGGACTCAAGGCTGACCACTGGGAACGAATCAGCCATCACGAAACCACGCGCGGCATCGAGTTCATGGCCACCATATCGAAGTGGCGCTGTGTGCACACGGTCTGCTGCCTCAGAAATGGGGTTGCTTAACCGCGCAGAACTCCAAGTACGTAATAATAATAATAATTACAAGCGACGCGCACCAAGCGACATGCCGCACAAGCGACGCACACCAAGCGGCATCCATGGAGGCCTGCCAAGCGGAAATGACGTTTAAAAATGAGAATTCCACAATGTGTCCTGATCTCCAGTTTTTCACCCGGATGCTGTAAACATACGCGGTGCTGTGGGCCTGCCCAACAACGTTTGAGATTTGGACTGATGCTCTCAAAGAAGTCAAGATGGTTTACATGAACCTTCTCCCAGAGTGCCATATAGTTTTAATGCTTTTTAAAGGGTTCTTGATTTCCCAGAATGCTTTTTCTTATTAATGCAGTTTCATCCCCGTGGCCTTTAAGTCTCTCCTCACATCCTACCGATTAAAAAGTCATCCTTTCAGATTTCACTCCTGTCTCTCAATGACCTGTTCATCTCAATGAACTTCCAAGGGTTCCCATATTAGAATAACCACTACAAGGGGTGTACCAAGCCCCGCCCCCTTCAGGGCCCAGAAACACTGGCTGGACAAGCTGCCTCCAGCACAAATCGGAACAGGACAGCACCTCCTATCTGAATCTCTCAGCCGCCCTTTCCAGATCTGCTAATTCTGCCTTGGCAGCATTAACCTAGCGGTTTCTGAAAGGCCTTTCACTGCATTCAGCCTTAAGTCTGATTCGACTGCTGCTTCTTCAGTAAGTAATTAAATCCATGCATCACAAGCTAGTTTCATACAATAGTATTATTGCATTTGTTGACTGATGTGTACTTTAGGGCAGGTGCTGTCAGAGAGCTCAGGGATCTGCAGTTTTCACACTGTATGTAGAATATACTTCTGTTCACTTTATTAAATGTCATCACTCGGCCCGGACATCCTGCCTTTGGCTCACAGAGGACACAATGCCCCTTCTCTCTATCATTGGCTATTAGTATCAGCGTGGCAAAAACCTGGCAATGAGCTAAAAAAATTTACTGTTGCCATGGTTACCATGCATGTGCTCAAAGATTTCTGAAAGTGCCTATAATAGAGAGAAAATATCTGCGGCACGGAGCCCAATCCCACAATTCCAAAATCCCCAGCTGTATATTTCTGCACTCAGACCCCCCAGGCTTGCTGGGTAAATGTGCATCCCTCAGCTTATGAAACTGTTCTCCACAGGGAGTAATTTACCTTCAATTTCACTTCAGCCAATTAAATAACTACAACAAAGACACGGCTCAGAAATAAGAGGTGATGCAAAAGCTGACCTAGTGACAGAGGTCAGCTGCCCGACCGATGTCCTCTCTGACTGTCATTTGTCCCCATGCTGCTATTGGCCATCTCTAACAGCGCCACCGCTAGCAGCGCTGCCACTAACAGCCACTAACAGCGACGCCATTAACAGCTGTTAGCAGCCGCTAACAGGGCCGACCCTAATAGCCGCTAACTGCATTGCCGATAACAGCCGTGTTCTTCCAGAGGAGTAAAGACTGGCGATTTTGTCGGGCTAATTTAGGTTAGCAATCATATTTGAGGGAACGCCGATGCACCCCTTCCTGATGATTCAGAAGGTTCCTTGGTTACTAGTCCAGCCTGTAAATCATATGCAGCATGCAGCCCTAATAAGGGTCATTGTAGCTCATGTGTCCTGGAGCCTAGTATGACTCCTGATATGACTCTTTGCTTCTGAGACTCAGTGAGTTTACCCTGCAGTATCCTGATTGTAGTTTACCTGGCATATGTGTGCCAGAGTTTTTATGATGGAGGACATAAAAGGGGCCATAATTCATACAGAGGGGATCAATTACCAATGGCATGATTCAAATCGGTGAGTGACAGGGAAGTGGGCACTCTGTGGACCAATCAGCTTTCACCTGGGGCCAGTGCCCCTGTGGCTCCGCCTCAGTATACCCCTCTACCGCTGGGAGAAGCTTTATCATGGGTACATCTTCACCATGGTCAGAGTAATGAGGCTCCACAGTTGACACTACCCATAAATTAATTTTGTTGAGCCTCAAGACTCACGGAAATATGGAGAGAACATGCAGACTTCACACACAGGCCTGAAGAATCAAACCCAGGAGGTGTGAAGCCACAGTGCCACCCAAGAATGAAACGAAACAAAATGTGCTTTTCTGAAACACATGTATGCTGCTGGCTTATACTTGTCATCTGAAGCCAAACACGAAGGTGCTGTGTGTTTGTGAAAGATCTGCCATCAATGACAAGTGTTACATTAATGCTGCGCGGTGCAACATGCGGCCTGTCAGCTCGCAGAGCCAGCGCCGTACATGTGACCAAGGTGCTAGTGACTCATTTGTTCCGTGACCTTTGTGCGCTCTTTCGTCCCATTCTCTATCTCATGGCGTCCCCAGCCACAGTGCTTCATTTCCACCGTGACATTTATGAAGGATCATTAGGACGTTGAGATGCATTTAAGGTCTGTATTATACCACGGTCCTGCTGAATTCTCAAATCTGATTGGTCAGAACAAGTGTTGATTAATTTTCTGTAACCACACACGTAATGCAGGTCAGACGAATCGCGGTAGTAAATCAGTGCATCATTATAATCTTTAATTCAAAAGTTACTTAATATTCCAGAAGTAGAACATAATTTAAAATTAATGGAAACTAAACGGAAATGTTCAAATAAGTCATTGGAAGAGGAAAGCAATTCTACTAATAAACGAATTCTCAGCTTTAAACATGAAAATAATCTTTTAGTACAAATAAGAAAGCAGGTGATAAGTGTCGGATTAACCCTCACTTAGCCTGTCACTGGCTGACTGATCATGAGGCAGATTTTAACTCACCATCTTTCTAGAGTGAAAATGTGTGCTTTCGTTTCACTTTCTTCACTAGTAGTGTTAAGAGTCAGTGGGACCTGCAGTAATTAGGTCACACTATTTTAATTCGTCCTTCATTTTCAACAAAATGTCGACAGTACTTTTCTGCAACATGTCCCAAGCCGTTTGGGTGTCCATATTCAGATTTGGATCGATTGCTTGGGACTGTGGTTCTGGTGCAGATATGAAGGACATGACTAATGCAGGCAGGCATGTGAGGGCCCCCCTCCCGCGGAGGGCATGTTACTCAGTATGACCTTGGTCATGTGCATGACATTCCAGGTTGATAGCAGGACTGATTCCCTCAGCCGTTATAGGCTCGTTCATCTTGCGGCCATGTCAGGTGTTTGCATAAGTTGACTGAAATATCCACCGTGTGCTTTCTGCGCCTTTTCCTTGTCTCATACAGCAGGTTGGTATTTCAGTGCACCTGTTTCCTCCTTGACGAGCTGGCCATTTAAGCACCAGCAAATCTCGATCTCCAGCTATAGGTCACAATGACAAAGATTTGTTCTTACATCTACCGTTGGACTGTATCTCAAAGATCAATTACTGTGACATGATTGTGAGCTTCCATTTGTGATTAGCATGTGTGCGAGCAACTGCTTCTCCTGGGTCAGCCACTGGGTGTACTGGCCCGCTTCTCTTCGCCAGGTCACATAATCTTGCTGTCTGGTATATACAACTTTTTCTTCAAGTCTACAGATCAGGTGGATCAGAGTACTACTTATATAAATTTAGAATTGACACCAAAGAAAGGCACTTCTGAATTGATAAGGTTGGGGGTGGACAAATAACCCTCTGAGGAAATAACGAAGGAAGGATTCTGTGCAAATTGCTCCAGGGGGCATGACAAACTAAGCTATGTGAAACAGCACTGAGGAATGGAATAACAGGTTTACTGGGAATAAGGTTTTCCACATTCAAGGGGCCAATTTGTCCATTTATGATTTGAATGTAAGTTAATGTCTATGTGAAGATATGTGATACATTTGAGAACCTGAGCAGTGACCAGAACCGTGTGTTAGAGAGTAGGGCACGGAATTTGGATACAAACATGTAATCCATAGTCCGGCTGAAACAAGATACATCACCGATAAATAATCTTTTCGGAATGAGGGACAGGTGGAACTAATCAACAGGAAAACCCAGGTCAGCTGACTCTGCTTGTGATAACCATGCCCACCCCCCCCCCCCATGTTTAGTTATGAATGAGGGACAGGTGGAGGGACAGGTTCACAAAGAGCCCCAGTCACCTGATTCTCTGGCCCAGATGGCCACGCCCCCATCTCGCATGTACCTTCACCAAATGACTGCTCTGACATGATGTTTCGTTGTACACACAGGTGGAGTAATTAACATCAAAGGTAACCCTGCGTGAGAATACCAAATGCTTTTTTTTTGTCTTTGATCCGCAGCAATGAGCATAATTACCCTGATTACAGGAGACCACATGTACTTTCTGAAAGCCAAGATCATTTTGTGCTATTACAAGATTTAAATGATTTCTCTGGGGATGCAGGGATGAAGCGATGTACCGCAATGCAACCAGAGAAAAGCGAAAACCATCAAACAGGTGCCAACTGCTTTGATATTTCAGTTTCCAGCCAAAGGATTTTATACAAATATATATTCGCTGATACAGCCCCCTGATATACATGCCCAAGTTTCATTTTTAATTTTTGTTCTTGTGGATATGGCTTGTTCATCCCTCCTGTTGAACCCTCCCTTGCCTAGTACCAATAAACCTCGAAATAAACGCATCTCCAGTAAAGAGCTGCTTTCTCGTGGTTCCGCTTGTCATCCCCAGCGTGATGTGGATCCATTCGCTCCTGTTTTCACAGCATAGTACAGTGGTACACATCCTCAGATGTCAAGGGGAATGTCCTGCAAGTCACTCTTCAACTGGATTCCTTTTTCTACCTGTTTTTTGAAGAGAAGGCCTGAAACCAGATTATGCCACAGGAAGATACAGAAGGAACACCTGTGTTTGAGGAGAGACACCTGAGACGCATTGCAGCAAATCCCATCCTTACGTTCTCTACCTTCAGGTCTGATGTACCTAAGATAAGTTCATGCGCCACCTTCACTCAGAGACTCGGACACATGGTCTGAGATACCATCACAGTCAGAATTCACATCCTGAAACCCGTTTGAAAGAAAACTCAGCAGCAACATCTGAGATATCTCCGGAGAAGATGTATCTCCGAGATTCCTGTAGGTAGAAGCTGCATGTTCTTCTGTGGTGAGAAGAACGCCAAAACACAGTATTGGCCCAGATTATCCATATTGCATTCCCTTCAATTCCCCTAATCGTCATATGATACCAGAATTTTACTAATCTAATTTACATTTACTCACTTCTGAGTATTTTTAGACACACTCCTGGTCCCCTTGCCCGGAGCAACGAACCTCATTCTTCTGTAAGCTCAGTTTACAAAGTGCCAGCCAAACCTTTTTAAGTGGATTTTCTTCTGCCAGCAGGGAAACGGAGAGTTGGGCACCTGTGACAACAAGGCAGTAATTCTCAGGACAAAAGCCCAATATTGCCAAAGAGCGAGTGATAGAAGAGAGAGCACTCCAGTGTGAATACACTCCATCCATCAAGGTTAGCCTGCTGCCATTCTCTGTTGTTAGCTACAAACAGAGCTTATTAAATTCTTCTTAATGGCTGTGTTTTGCCCAGAGTAATGCATTTTCCACTAAACAGGATGCTGTCTAGGTATTAAGTAATAACCAGGGAAGCACATTCCTATTTGAGGCTGGGGTACCTCCACCTTAATGCAGTGGCGTGACTTGTGGGCAGAAGATTGCTGGTTGAGTTCCAGGATGGTATAATATGGTACCTTCAGGAACTGAAGATTCCACCAGCCTAATGAATCTCATGTGTAGTGCTTCCGGTTACAGGGAGGGGGCCACGGGGGCACTGGCCCCCGTGGAAGCTGATTGGTAGCCCCCTGTCACTGACTAATTCAAAAAGTGTCATAGGCTAATGACAATGCTGGCCCCTCTTATGCCCCCCACCTTAAAAAAATCCAAGAATTGCCCCTGTCCTGTCAGTAGGTTACTGTTGCTGGGACACAAAAAAATGTCATCTAATCAACTAATGTAGAGTATACACATTATGCTCATCGGGGAGCAGCTTGCACGTCGCCAGACGCCATCAGCCACGGCCCATAACAGAGAGCCTCCTTGAATACCTGAGCAGATATAAAGTGAGATGTGATTTCAAATACAGCAGGTAGATCACGGCTGGTGTCTTCGCCCTGCTGGGCTTTAGGAAGGAGATGAAGTAGGAAAGCAGGAGAACCATCCAGGAGTGGAGGCTCTGCTGACCTCAATCCCAGCACACCGCATGTGACTCACTGAAGCAAGACCTTCCCCGGGGCCACGGTGACGCGGGCAAAGCCCTAATTGCCACCGAGAGTTCGCTCGCTAACAAGCGCTTTAATCAGAAGCCATTCTTGCTATCCCTGTCTCATCGCGGCGACATTAGAGCGGCATGAATGGTCAGCTGCCTTTTGTTGTCATCCTGTCATCATACATAAATCCATTCCTCTGGGACAAACTATGAATTGTGAAAAATGTCCTTATCTGATGATGAAATTACTTTTAGGCTTGATATTTAGCGATATACAGCAGTTATAGACAGATGCAGAATAATAAAAAAAAATCCTTTGACTTATTCCAAAATGTTAATCTGCTGATTTCAATGGATTGGGTGCTATGTTATTAATTGTTGTCAAACGGTGTCCGTCATGAAATCTTCGGCCATTACTGGACGTTTAGCCAAAGACTAATGATTTAACCCATTGGTCCAGCTGTCAAGTATTCTCTGGTGTCTGACGCAAGTTCTCTGGTTGTTCTGGGCCCGATTATTCTTGAAGCTGGTCATCATTTCAATTTTCACCTTATACCAGTGTTTCTCAAACCAGTCCTCGTGGACTCCCATACAGTCCATGTTTTTGCTCCCTCCCAGACAGTCCATGTTTTTGCTCCCTCCCAGACAGTCCACGTTTTTGCTTCCTCCCAGACAGTCCACGTTTTTGCTCCCTCCCAGACAGTCCATGTTTTGGCTCCCTCCCAGACAGTCCAGGTTTTTGCTCCCTCCCATACAGTCCACGTTTTTGCTCCCTCCCAGACAGTCCACGTTTTTGCTCCCTCCCAGACAGTCCACGTTTTTGCTCCCACCCAGTTCTCCTCATGGACCGTCTGGGGGTCCCAGAGGACTGTTTTGAGACACACTGCCTTACACCACTGCTATTACACTCCTCCAATTTCTGAGTCAAAGTTCACAGCCTCTGGTGATTTCTCAGGCTGTGATTTCCATTCAGATGTTAGTTCATTACTTTCTGATTACCTATTGATCTCTTATATACACATTAATCTCTATCGCTGATCTCTCATGGCTTTTATTTGGCTAATCTCCTGGTCGCCATCTTATATCTTCACTGCAATCATAAGCCTAGACGACACAGAGTTGGGCAAAGGAGACCCCTCCATTCTTCCCCGCTTCAGTGATGCCGCCATCACGGTGACAGTGAAGTCTTTTGGGTTTCACGGTTTGCTGAGAAGCCTCGGCCTTCCGCTTCCCTGTCATGACGATGTATCGTGGAGCTCCATGTGACCCACATGAGAACGACAGGCAGAAGATGCCATTTTTAGCGGTGTCCTCGGTGATAGCGGGACAGCGTTTCTCCTGCTTCCCCGGTTTCCCTCCCCCGGTGTTAGGTGCTCGTTAGCTGCTGATGCAGACTAATTGGGCCTCTCCAAGGTGTGATTTCCATCAGCAAGAGGGCCCCAGGATATAGCTTGTTATCAGCCTCCCCCCCAGTTCGTAACTGACCTGGCTCCATCCTGCCCTCACCCAGGCCATGCCTGCTAAGTCAATCAATCCCTGGAAGTCAATTTTCATTGTCAAACATGTGTGTCAGACAAAATAATGAAGAAGGATTGATTTTTCCACAAGTCATTCCAATCTGGTCTGTCTGTATGGTGGTTGTTACTTACCGTTTTCATGAGGGGTGTTTATGGTCTTCAAGCCAGGTCCAAAATCAGCTGTCTAACAGTATAAATGTGCCGCAGAAGAAGGTCTTACATGGTCAATGACACCAGAACCTTATGAAACATTTGAAACAGCAGATGCGTTAGAGAGAACTAGCGCCGGTTCGATGAATGCATTAGTGGGCTAACCGATATGCTAACAGGTCACATTAATCAATAAACCAGGCACTACCCGGCACCAAAGCATTTACTCTCTTAGAACAGAGCTAAGCTAGCTAGCTACATCTGTGACCATTCAGTAAGACAAATAACCTGGTTTGGACCTAGTCTGGATGAGGTAGACAGGATGCATTCTGGGAAAGCGAAACTTTTGAAAGATACCGATTTGAATGCAGCAGGTGTTACATGCTGTTGAAATGAGCTGTTGACAGACGTCAGTTAGGGAATGTATGTCGAATTATTCAGGTTTTTAAAAAGAGTGGCTATCCACTTTGTGCGTCTCTCAGTATCAGATCGTGGGAAGAAAGAGAATCCAGTCGAATGAAAAATCACAGCTGGGATTCGCTCAGCTGAACACGTATCACACGAGGGCTTTCTGGTAGCTTAGACACCCCACAGTCCTGACATAGTGATGCCAGCCGGCTTAGCCAATCAGACTCCTACTTGTTACATTGTATTACTAACATTAAGAGACCTTTTACACATACATTTACATTTACAAAGAGATATTTACTGTTAACCGGGTCATCCAAAATCACACTGAAAATGACGTTCCCCATTCGCTCCTCCTAATTAAATATATTTATATATATGTTTTAATGAGATGTGGTCCACCCAAAGCTGGAACAGAATATGAGCAATAGAGACTGGGAATTAATAGAGCAGACCCAGTGCAGACTGCTGCCAGCCATGCACCGCACTTGGCTTTCTCCATCGGAGGAGGTGTTGTGGAGTGGGCGTCACCCTGACTGGAGTGGGCGTCGCTCTTTTGGTGTGATCGCAGGAACGCTGTGCTTATTGGCTCGATTCACAGGTTCCAGCAAGGATGTATAATAATTATTATTATTCCACAATAGGGGGGGTTTAGCCGGAGGTGGGGCTGCGTGTTTGTTGGTACTTTCAATCACCCTACATCTCTGTGGTCTGTCTCAGTACTGCAGCGTTTTTTCCCTATTCATCTGTACCCAAGGAGGCAAAAATACAAGTAACAGCCGCAAGTGTCAATGCCACAAGAGGGATGTCCAACGATTTCTCCGTAATCAAGAATTCACCCAAATTACAATATTTCAAGTCAAGACGCTTAATTGCCATTTCCAAAAACATGGAATGAAACTGCAATTCTACAGAGCATCAGAAAGCCTGAAATAAGGGTTGGGAAATAAATGTAAAAAGAAATTTAAAATAAACTGTCCCAAACAACAATGACTAAAAGTGCAGGTATACAGTCCTGCAAGTGCATATAGAGAGTAGACAGTGCGAAATGCAGGACATTGTCTCTTGGGGGGCTTTGGGGAATGAAAGGCGGGACTGGGCTGCACAATGGTGCCCCCAGCCCCCTTTGTGCAGAGCTCTCATGTCCTCCCCCTCAGGTGAATCGGTGTCCCTGCATTAGCCTGTGGTGTGTCATCGCGTGTGTAAGTGTGTGCACCATGATGGACTGGCCTTCCATCCAGGCTGTTTCACTGCCTTGTGTCCCCTTGTGTGGCTCTGGGCTCATTGCCACCCCACTGGACAGGGACGGTACTTTTACCAGTTGTGGGTCACCCATCTTGAATAAGCCCGATAGGAGGCATTTGCATCGTTAAGGGTCGTAGCAATGCGTGTTCCTTTGCTGCTGCTGGAAAGTTTCTCTGTTTAACACATGCTAAATGCAACGCCCTGGACTCCCTAGTGAGTCCATCTCTGACTTTGTGTACAACCCCATCCCTTGCAGCCCACTCCTGGATGCAGATTTTACTGCCTCCTCTTCATGGTTTCTAGGCCAAAAACATTACATCACCACTAATACGACATCAAATGCAAACATAATAATCCAAGCCAAATATCTCATTTTATTACGAAGCGCTGTGCCGTGTGTGTAGACAGATCGTGTTTGTCAATAACCACTCATGCATTTGCATGCAAATATCATCCTGAGGTTTTGTATTATGGGATGTCCTATGGGTGGCATTGTTACTGCGGCATTCAAAAGGTGAAATTTTGCGTAGAGGGTGTAAATAACGGTTTGGAATATTAATGTGGCATTTGGGCGATTTTCCGAAGGGCAGGCATCTTCCGACACGGCCAGCTTAATCAGGAATGGTGTACGGCCCCCATTAACGCACAGATCAATCTGTCAGGATCATTTTTCGACGGAAAGGACATGATGCGGTGTTCATCCCCCAGCCAGTGTTCAAGGGGGCACTGCTCGGGGGGGGGGGCTGCCTAGCCCTGATTAATGCCGCATTGCCCTTGAGTGTTTCAACCAGACAAAGGTGAGGCTGCATTGGAATTCTGTGCTGCTACGAGACACCATGGCCTTTTCTCCTCCGGAAGCCATGCTGTCATCCTTATCTGCCCACTATTGTCCATGGCTCAACAACCGTTTCCATTTATTCAAGCAGTCTGGGTAACCATTCAGCGACAGCTATGTAATCTTGCTGTGTTTATTTATGGTCCGCACGTTGACACTTTCACCGTGGGGATCAACAAGCTGAACACCGACCACAGTATGTTAATACTGTCTGCTAGAGCGAATTCAGCAAAATGACACATGTGAGCCTAACAGATTTGGGGCGATGCCTTCACCTGGAGACAATGGCTCACTAAGTCATCGATCACAACGGAGTGTATTTCCTTTTTAAACTTGACTAATTGTTCCTCTATAGATGTGGACACTGAGCACGGTCTGAGCATTTTAATGTCAGACTGAGTAGCCACACTCGGCTAGGCAAAGCCGACGAGCTTCTCCACTTAACACCCACTCTCGGCTGACGTTTCTTCACACATTTTATATTGTTCTTATTGCCGGTGGATGATTCTCATGCAAACACTGAGCATGTGCGCTAGTCCGGCCTTGTAGCTGTCAGTTTTCCTGGACATTGCTTGTAGGAAATAACAACAAAGAAGTACCCTCAGGAAAAAGTACTTTTTCGAAGAAGACTAGAACAAAGAATCTCGTGAGAATATCAGCACTCAGAAGTGACTCTGAAGTCGACGTTAACTGACAGTATATTGAACTTCGTTCAAAGCTTAGCGTAAATCGTACCCTTATCCACATTCAAAGGTACGGTATAGCCCCTGGAAATGGAATGTATGTGCACACATGTGTGTGCTTGATAACAGAGGTGGGATGTGGTCTGTGCCATGCAAAAGTGACTGAGCAAACGCTACGGCGGCCTTGCTGGTGTATGGTATCCGCTGACAGATGGGGGGATGGGGGGGCAGAGCTTGAAAGCCCTCCCCAGCAGCTAAATGGCAGATTAACGAAACACTGTGGCACAATCCACTTCAAGTTTCCACAGAAGAACAGCGAGATGACAGAACGGTTTTGTTCGAAAATGAAGCGTCTTTTCGTTATTGTTCAAATCGTCATAAAAATAGAACTGCTTCTTTGGAGGACTGAAACCCAGCAGAGAGCGACTGTTATTGTTTCTATGGAAACGACACCTTATTCCCCTCCAACTGTGACATCTGTGGGTTTCTACACAACAGCTATATTTGCAACTAAGTTAGCACGCCTCTTTAGTTGGAGTCAGGTTTACCAGGCTCGATAAGTCCATATATAGGAGAAATATTACGGAGTATAAGGTGGTGGGAAGAAAATGGAACTGTTCACAAGAAGGATGACATTACATAGCGCTTGTTTTTTATGGGTGTTTTTAAAATACGAAAGTCAGAGTGTCCACCATTACAAATTCACTCCACCTTGGTTAACGGAATAGCAAAGTCTCTTCCGTGGCAGATGCTGCCATCTTCTTTAATTTCTGTGATCCTCGAACAATGCTTTTGTTTGTATTTGTAGAAGGAGCGACAATCTCCTGACATTAGAGGGAAGGCAGTGTAGAAAAGTCCATTAGTGGCTAAACTTTGAGGTGGCAGGTTGGGAGTTAACAGTGTACGTTTATCATGTGCTGACAGAGTCGGGAAACTGCTTGTATTACACATGTTCCTGGGTATGCTGTGTGTCTGTCAGGTTAGGGTTAGCATTAGCCAATGATATGCTTTGAATTAGTGAGGGGCAGTGGCAGAAGGCCCCCGGGGGCCAATCAGCTTTCAGCTGGGGCCAGCGCCCCTGAGGTCCCGCCCCAGTACACGTCCCTGCTCAGCACCTTTGTTAGTACCCTGTTTCCCTGTCAGGGGATGCTGGGCTGCCTGTACATGTGTAGTTATTTTTGCCCCTGCCTCAGGTCATATATCGAGCTGAACCCAGCCTTAATAACACCCCCCTCCCACCCCTCCTCACTTGAGTTATTAAAGGGCCGGATGGAGACAGAACTCACCTGATCTCTCCATGCTCTTGTTCTTCTTCCTCAGGCCAGAAAGCTGCCAGGACCTTCTTTACTCTGTAATAAGATGGAGCGTGTGACCACAGCCATCCACACAGGGGGGGCATAACTCAACCTGGCACATAAATGCCTAAACGGGCCCGTAGTTCAAATGTGAGTCCTCATGTCGGCCTGGAATGTTCCAAAGGCTCTTACCACAATCATATCGGCTCCTGCTAAATCGTGCTAAAAAACGAGGAAAAACCAGAAGAGCTCTTTCCCGATTCTCTCAACTCAGAAAGAGCACAGTAAACTCTGAGTGACGATAAGCGTGAGAAAAGTCCCCGGGTGAGTGATTGGCACATCTTTCAGAAACCACGGCATACTTGCCGGTGTGGTCCGACGGGAAACGTGGCGGTGGGCTTGGAGGCAGCCCCATCTCAGAGAGTGCTGTCACCGGGAGAGATAAAGGCCACTCTGGGGACAGGTTTATTCTCGCTGAAAGGCATTCGCAGGCGCCATTGTATGATCGATAGCGTCGTCCCTTTTGACGAGGTAATTGTCAACTCAAAATTGCATCTTTCACCAAAACCTGAGTTGGCTGGATCCCGGTGGCGCCGGAGACTGTGGCACGACATGGGGACTCTCATAAGAACATAAGAAATTTACAAACGACAGGAGGCCATTCGGCCCATCAAGCTCGTTCGGGGAGAACCTAACTAATAGCTCAGAGTTGTTAAAATCTTATCTAGC
>JAODLD010000001.1:1985591-2006401 GCA_026781065.1 Mormyrops boulengeri | reverse complement strand
ATTATGGTTAGGGCTGGGTGGGGGTTAAGGTTGTCATAGTTAGCGTTAGCATTTTTCCCATAGAAATAAATGAGCGGGCCCCATAAGGATAGGTATACCCAACATGTATGTGTGTCTGTCTGTCTGTGTGCCTGTCTGTCTGTCTGTCTGTGTGTACGTGTGTGTGTAACACTGCTACCCCATTAGTTAGGATCGACACATCATGTCATGCTGAAATACAGAAATGGCCCCAATAAACACATCAGCTTCCTGTCTGAGCTGTGTTTTACCTGTCAGGAGGGTGAGAGAAAATTTCCCTGAGAATTAGCTTGGATACAGGTCCACAGTAACTTTCAGATACAGGCCTGCTGACGTGTGAGCGCCAACAGTGCGTCAGAGAACAAGCTGACGGCAAAAAACACGGCAAGAGTGCTAGCATCATGTCAAATCAGCTGGCATGATTATACAGTGATCAGACGGACAGAATGATGTAATAATGCCTGCGATGGTGCTACTGTGACATAGTGCTGGACGCCATAGAGATCCGTCATTTGGAAGTCTGCGTGTGGGGGGGGGGTCACCTAAGGAGACTGAGTGACAACCGCTGGCCAGCCTGCTCTCTGGAGCAAATCTCTTTCAAAATATAAAACCAAGCTTGAAGAGCAGCAGGTTCTGTGTGGGGTCAGGCTGAGCCGCGCGCCGTGCAATGGCGTGCGCTGAAAAGCCAGATGGGGCTAGGATTCGGGATTCCGGGCCCCTCAATGTGGTTGTCGTCTGCCAGACACGGAGTTGGGAAAATGTGTTGCTAGTAAAAGAGGGAAACTATTGCTGGGAAGAGACTTATGATGAGATCTTTAAGCCTTTTCTCCTGCTTTAATGCCCTTGCTGGCCAAATACACCATTTGGCTCTTTATCTTTATTCCTTGTTAATATCATTCGCTCAATTTAATTATGTCAGTTTCACTTAAGTGTTAGTTGAGTTTAATTACCTTGAAGAACAAACAAATTCATCAAAAATGAAATAAACTGTAAAATGGTACAATATCTAAGTGAGGGTGTTACCACGGGGGGAGAGGTGAGCAGGTGTGTAGTGACGCGCGCGTGTTTCACGTCACACGTATCACCATTGGGTCACTACTCCTTGCCCAGTGTGCGCGTTTACAGTGCATGAACCAGACCCGCCTCAGACCCATTCTGTGCTCCCTGTGAGTGCGCCGAGGTTTATGGTGTCATTAGGGCTACAAACTGGAGACTTATTGACGGGGAAAGTTAATTATGTTGAAGGAACATCTTAACAAACAATCTCTCCTGCATAGAAGGAAATTAGTATTTAAAGCTGATTGTTTTCTCTGATTCGGGTTTGGTTTGGCCCTGGTGTAGAGTCCGCGTTTGCGTCATTAACCTTATCGAGTCTTCTGCCGTTTAGTGATTAAGGCCCTACAGGAAGACGTGGCAGTGCCATATTGGAGCTGCTTGCCAGTGTGTAAACAGCGCCTCCAGGTACAGGGGGTGAAAGAGCACTGACGGGGGCTCCACACACTGTCTTTAGTCCCATGATGGGGAAGTCGTTGAGCCAAAAGAAGATTTTCACATCCCTTCCCGACAGAGAAGCAGATGGCTGGGCTGAAACAGGTCCCTTTTCTGACCCACTCTTCTTCATCGTCATCATCTTCCTCATCACCCCTCAATAGGGCCCTCTCCACAGTCCATCCTCGCAGCACCGCACTACATAATAAATGCCATTGTTGCAATGCACTGACCTCTAAGCGTCCTAAAGAACCGTCCCTTAAAATGAGCCTGGTGCATTTATCTTCACAGAGCCTGTATCCTATTTTATAAATCCCACACTTTTTCCTTTTGGCAAAAGGCACCATAATATACTTGGCTTTGAAGTGTAGGCTGTTAAAATCGGCTGCTGCTGCTTTAACACCACCAACACAATAGCACTCGGCCGTACAAAGGATCACCGATTAGAATTACGCCGCCATCACACACTACCCCCCAACGCCTCTGGGTGGCTTCACCGGGGTCTCATTTCACGGTTCTGTTCTTCCTGGTTCTCAGCCAGCCCAACCGTGAGGTACTAATTTGTGACTCCTTTCCAGTCTGGCCCCTTGCGGCTGGGGACCCACTCTGAAGGTGGAGTCAGTACCCACAGGGTATCCCGTTGGTTCAGGGAGGGGCAGATGGATGGAGCGAGGGAGGGAGAAGTGGGAGGAAATGGAGAAGATGAAGCCAAGAATGTTGAGACAAGATATAATGAGGAGGAGCGTGAGAAGGACGAATGACAGAGATGCAGCGCCCTGCTTTCCTGTTTAATTCAATGTCCTTTAGCCAGCATTGACCTTTAACCCATG
Organism: Mormyrops boulengeri; assembly: GCA_026781065.1. Taxonomy (NCBI): domain Eukaryota; kingdom Metazoa; phylum Chordata; class Actinopteri; order Osteoglossiformes; family Mormyridae; genus Mormyrops; species Mormyrops boulengeri. Next base: position 2,004,065 of record JAODLD010000001.1, on the reverse strand, counting down.
GCAATTTACAGCTCTCCATAAAAGTCAAGCTAACCCAAGTGGAGGTTTGATAGAGTTGGGGCTGGTTTTAAGATATCATACATTCTTTCTTTCCTGGAGACTCGTTAACAGTCGTATGCAGAGCTACTTCTCATCATTAGCATGTTTAATAAATCAAATGGAGAATAATGCTGGCACCTAATATCCAGAAAAGCCATTAGTTGAACATTATGAGTATATTTTTTCTTAATTGGACAAGTGCAACTTTAAAGAGAGCAAGTACACTGTGTTGGTTACATAACAGACATGCCGTCCCTTCAGGCTGATTTCATAGCCATCTTCAGCGGTTGATGCGTAAGTCAATTGCAGGAGTGATGCGTGGTGCGTACTGTCTGCCTTTGGGTGTGGATCGTCAGCCAGCTGTGAATGTTGGTGGACATTTGAATGCGTTTGATGGGTTTCCTGTGCGCACCTATTACAGGATGTCAGTTCTGGCAAATAAGGCAGCGCTGAGGTTTGGTAAATAGCAGCCAGCTCTATTGGTTTTTTAATTAATGCCAATGAAGGGTATGATTGCTGTCCAGCTGAGTGGTATGCCAGTCCATCACAGGTCACACTCTGGAGGTGCCAGTTCTCCTACTTATGTTTTATGGGAGAACCTCAGACCAAAAGGTATGAGGCTTGTGCCACCCACTGAGCAACCCTAGAGACATGGGAGAAACTAGGCCCCCACCTTAATGGTGGACAGGATTGACCTGTGCCACCAATTACTCTCACCTCATTGGTTAAGTGGCTGCGACAGTACCCAGTAATTCTGCCTTCTGTGGTTTGTGAAAACACAATAGTGCACCTCCGTCTCGGCTCATGTATCCATAGATCCTTGGATCTTGCTGTGAAATGTAAAGGTTGGGTGTAGAACCTTCCAGTCTAGCGTTTCAGCCCCTCCGTCTTCTGTGTGCTGCTTCCCTGACCCAGCCATCTGCTACTATACATCAAGATCTACCATCCCTATTCAACAGCAGCTTAAGTCTGAGAACATTCTGCCTAAATATGTCCCATTTGTCTCTTTTATTTTGGAAATGATGACGACCGTGGAAATAAACATCTCATTGGGTTCCATTGCTCCTCCCTCCCATGAAGACAGACAGACTCCTTGGTTCATCTCGATAAGCGAGAAACAAAGAGTCTGACGTTCCCTGCTAGATTATTGTTTCTAATTGCTTCCAACAAAAAACCTATGATGAAGATGCAGGTTCGATTAGCACAAGCCATCAGTGACATCTTCTCCATCTGAGAAGACTCCTTTCATTTCCGAGTTCATTAGCTAGGTTAATGGCTTTCTTCGAAAGTACTTCATGTAAACATTTGGAGAGCAAAGTCAGCTTATGCAACCGTAGCATTAACCAACGAAATTCGTCTCATGACAATTGCTAAGGCCCTTTTTAATTTACCCACTTCTCTAATTAATTAGCATGGTCCCACAAAAAAAAACAGAAAATGCTCATTTGAAGATTTCACTCATTTTTTGGTCACTGGTGGCAAATTGTCATCTCCCAGTTTCCAATCTGTGCTTCAGAAATAATTTTGTTTTAACCAACTAGTTGAGGATCAGTCACAGAGTACTGCTTGGTTGAAACAAAATCTTGATCTGGGTTTTTACTTTCTGGATCTAAAATGTTCACCTCTGAATAATAGTGACTTTATTTTGCCAAATTTCTAGAAGCCAAAATTCATGTTGGGATGGCACAGTCGGTAGCACAATCTCACCTCCCCTTTGTGCGTGTGTGTTTGTGTGTGTGTGCTCTGTGATGGATCGGTATCCCATACAGGGTGTCCCCCAGCCCTGTGCTCTGTGATGGACCGTTATCCCATACAGGGTGTCCCCCAGCCCTGTGCTCTGTGATGGATAGGTATCCCATACAGGGTGTCCCCCAACCCTGTGCTCTGTGATGGACCGGTATCCCATACAGGCTGTCCCCCAGCCCTGTGCTCTGTGATGGACCGGTATCCCATACAGGGTGTCCCCCAGCCCTGTGCTCTGTGATGGACCGGTATCCCATACAGGCTGTCCCCCAGCCCTGTGCTCTGTGATGGACCGGTATACATGAATTACTAATGGTAAAATAATGTGTCTCTGTGCGTCTTTCATTTATCACTGTTGATAGCCAAACCGTCCTTAACTGACCTTTAATTATAACAGCCAGCCATGTGATTGATGAACTGATGGATTTGTAATTATTTTTACAGTGATTCCCATAGTTTGACTGCATACGGGGCTGCCTGCAATTGCGGGGAATGGAATTGGTCCCAAAACGGTCAAAATGTACCTAAATTAAAATTTTATTACATATCAAATGTCATTTGAAAATGCTTTACTGTATAAAAGGGCTAAGTGTTAACCTATACAATTCTTATTTAAATATACAATATTTAAATGACTTAAAAAAAAATTACACTAACTTTTAAAATAATAAACTAATATAAGTAAACATGCAGACAGAGGAGAGCTGCACAAACATTTTAGTGCCAGTCGACTAACCTCAGAGGTACGTGTCCCGTTGACAGGCAGTAATCAGAGCCACTTGCCCCCCCTCCCTGAAACACAGACACATAGACACAGTCCCTGGTCCTGACTGTCATGTGACAGCTGCCACCACTGTAACAAAATTAACTTTTGAAAATTTATGGAGAGGTGAGCGCTGTCACCATGACACAAGAGGAAAGGCAGCGGTGAAGCTTATGTGTACATAGTCTACACAGTCTGTTATAGGTGTATTTGTGTATATTTATAAACAGTGATGTAAGTGTGCACCCTAGTGGCAGAGGAGAGAATATGCTAGGCATAAAGCACTGAGATTGCTGACCTTATTCACTTACTCTCCATTCCTTTCCACTTTGAACACGCACAGTAATATTTACTGCCTACCACCTTTTTCCTGATGCACTTTGGGAAAGCGTGAGGTTAGGTGAGTAAGATAAGGCAGGCTTTAATTCGATAATGCCTCCCTTTCATCTAGCAATTTCCTTTCTATCCTGACCTCGTCATGCCGCCTGGCACGGAATGAATTAAAAGCGTCAGAAGTCGGTCCCTCCGTCAGAACACCCCACAGCGCACTGGGCAGCTGTGAGAGGATTAGATTACACATGCATCTGGTTTGAGGTTGTACACCAAAGCCGGGAGCATGGTGTCAGGCTGCAGCGGGCCTGCCATCACCATAGCGATGGAACCTCCGGAGAAGGCGCTTGCACAGGCAGGCACAGACGGGACTGCGTGGAAGCCAACATCTGCTGGACGGAAGGATGCAGGAGACCGAGCCCATCTAACAGTTTACAGTTCCTACTGTAGTATCAGCCCGCTGTCGATGGCATCTTACTGATGCAGGATTAAGCTTCCTGGATGCATAAATCACAGGTCTGACAGAGGGTCACTGTACCCGAATGCAGGTTGCCTCTCTTTGTGATTGCTAACAAAGTTAAGCCATTTCAAACATGTACACGCACAGTACAATGACACACAAGAAGCGAACAGATTAAGTTTAAACTTTTATTTATAATATAATACAAGATCATTCTGTGCAACAGTTCTCTTGGACAAGGAGCTGTACATTATTGACAGAGAAAATTAAAAACGCAATGAAACTCAGCAGTACGCTTGAGTTACTCAGTTAAGCGACGGTTGTGTCTGAAATTATTCCAAAAAACAAAAAAAATCTTAAAACACAGCTTCCATTGTTATAAATTTGTTATACGACTATGTGTATGTATGTGTGTGTTTGTGTATAAAGTGCAAAAACATATAGGGCAATAGTATAGACCCCAAGTACTGCGTGTATGTGTGCCTCTATATTAGCGATGGGAGATTCGGGGCATTGAGAGTGGCATTGGGTGGGACCGCTCACTGTCAATCAGCATCTGCTTCAGCCAATGGCATGTGAGCTTGACAAGTCGGTGACTCGTAATCCTGCCCACCGGTTTCAAAAGCCCAAGTCTCCCATCACAGCTGTATATCATACATCAGTGTATGGCATCTTTAGTCACACACCCAGAGTATATAACAGAAGCCTTAGCTAAACAGGTTTCGCTACATTATACACCCCCAGCTCTTCTGCAAATACAAAGTTAAATGGATTACTATATATTGCAATAACATAGTGAGTAATACAAATATAATTATATGAACAGCTGAAATAAAGCAATTTTAAATTCCCCTTTTTTACATTTAAAAATAGACATTTGTATACAACTCCATCTCTCCCTAGTGTAGCACCATAGGGTCTCGTGTTTCAAGCCTGTAAGTATGAAATTACCTGAAAAAAAGAACTGAACGGTTTCTTACTTTGGAAGAATAAGGCAATTCGGTCAAATAAACACACAAAACATCGAAGCAGTTATTTACTGGATTATATCTGAAAGTTCGGCCTGTGTTCTGCCTGCCCCCTACACCCTGGCGTCTTCCTCTGAAAAGCGTCTTTAAAAAAAACAACGGTGTTCATTGTCACAGTAAAATCATGTCGACCTTACAGGGGGGGGCAGGCGGTCCTGTCCACGATTCTGTCCAGTTCACATTTTCTCCGCGTCTGGCTGCGTCTGTGACCTAGTTCTGCTGTGAGCCCTGTGTGGGAAAGGGGCGGAGAGCCCAGGGTGAGCTGCAAAGGACAGATAAGGCTTCCGGAGCCCTGCCCCACTTTACCTAAGAGATAAATACCCTCCCCCGCCTCTGGGACACCCAACTTCCCGAGCAGCCCCCATCTGGGCAAACAGTGTAAAGAACAGCGGGATTACCGATTGGCCAGGGCACGCTGCCTGGGTGATATGATGAGCGAGGTTTCTAATTGGTCCTCGTCTAGAGGCTCCTCCTACTGGCCAACTCTGCCAATGACTTACTCCTGAGAGAGTGTCTGTGTAACCATTCACTGTCTACCACTGCACAGTTTTACCCAACTGCAGGGCGAGGACTTGGTACGGTGCTCACCGAGTTAGTTCTCTTGCGCTTCCAGCAGTCAGGGTTGAGGCGCTTCTGCTCCTCCGCCAGGGCTTTGGCCTCCATGGTGTACAACTTCCTCTCCTCATTCTTCATCTTCTTCCACTTGTCACCCAGGATCACACTGATGGCTCTGGGGGGGGGGGGGGCACAGAGATCAGGGCTAGGCGAAAAGTGCCGTCCCGTGATCGCAAGCTGGACCGATCGGAGTTTCCATGATGGTCTGGCCGCGCGATGACAATGCAGGACGCTGCCTGCGGACACGGAGGCTGCAGTAGTTCAGCGTGGAAATTCAGCAGAGAAACATCTCAATGACGGCATCATTGGCAAAAGGGACAGGGTGATTCAGAACCTCTCAGGAACACGAACAGTGCTTCAATAATGTAGATTAAAGTAATTTAACACTGTACGAGTGTAATACTGTAGCGGTAAAGTCACTTGATACTGTACTACTGCAGTATCTTAGGGGTGAAACAACTTAATAATGTATTTGGGTTATATTGTCGTGAAATAATTGGTACTGTACTAATGTGGTACTGTAGTAATTTGTTACTGTACTTGTGCAGTGAAGTTCACTGGTACGGTATTAGTGTAGCAGTGTAGCAGTGAAGTCATTTGGGACTGTAGTACCTTAGAGATGAAGTAACTTGGTTTGTAGTAGTGTTGTTTTACAGTAACAAACTAATTGGTACTGCACTAATGTAGTACTGTAACAGCAGAGTAACCTGATACTGTACTAGCGTAGTGCTGTAGCAGTGAAGTGATGAAGTCCTGTCCTAGTACAGTACTATACCACGGTGTAGCAAGGTAATGCAGGAGTATACTAGTGAATGCTGTAGTATTAAAGCAACTCTACTGATAACCTCCCAAGCTCCGTAAATCAATGCGCACACACACACAGACACACACGCAGACAGACCTGTTGTCCTTCCCTGGGTACATCTGCGTATATTCTACCCTGTACTTCTTGGCGAAAAGCATGAAGGCGTTCATTGGCCGCTTGCACTTGGTGGGCGTGGCACTGCTCCCGGTCCCTGAGGTGTGGCTTTTGTTTGATTTGCTGTGGGGTGTCTGAGGGGCGCTGGACGGCTCCAGGTCCCGGGCCAGCTTCTCACAGTCGGGGCTGACGGCGCCCCCACTGGACAGGGAGGCACGCCTCTGGCGAGCCATGCTGCTTAGCACATACACAGCCGATGAGTCCAGGGGGGTGAAGTCATAGCTGGGGGGGGCACAGCACATATTACAAGGCACAGCCCAGCTACAGGGGCAGAAAGATGCCAGCGACTTCACCGACCAGCTGGGTGCTACACATAAGGTCCTCACCTTCTGAACGTGTCAAAGACAACTGAATCGTCACAGTTGATGGCGTCTGGGTGTCCTGGTGGCAGACACAGGTCTCCCACCTGGACCTCGTAGCAGGGTATCCCATGCTGGACGACGGTGAGGCTCGGATAGAAGGAGGACCACCCTACAGGAAGACATGAGGAGGACATGAATGCCTTCACGCGACTCTTCTGCGATACTGCTGCTGCCTTCTCCATTTGTACAGCTGTTAGGAACGTGAAAGTGAAACCTGATTGAATGACGGTTATGAAGACTAACCACTAAGAAAGCCACTGGAAATGTGACATCACGTCCAGGACACAGACAAGTAAACATAATTCTTCATGCAGTACAAACTAGCCATTTTCTCCTGGCATTTCCTGTCTTTACCTTTACTTTTCACATAAAAGGGATGGTCCAGTCTGCACTCTGCAGTCAAGAGCCCATCCTCCGGCGAGCCAGGGTCAAAGGTCAGCTTGAGGACCGACTGGCCGAAAGAAATGGTCTCCTCGTGGGCGACTAGCTTCAAGCCTTCGGAGCCATACCTCTGCAGGGTAACATGCCAGAGACAGAGTCGATGACACCCACTGTGTCAGCCAGTGCTCCCAGTGTTACCAGTGACGACATTTCACCTTGATGGAGCGACATGGTGGCTCGCCCTCATCGCCAGAGTCGTCATCGGAGTCGGCAAGGTCCTCGGCGTCCTGCCACTCCACACTGGGGCCCTTGTGGAAGCGCAGACGCGTGCCTGTGGACAGAGGGGCCAGGAACCCATCACACGCCGCAATTGCGAGACCGACGTCCAGGGGAAACAGTCTCTACTTCTTCCTTATGAGACAAAACTGCATTCTTTTCTGTTTATCTTTGAAATTTGCAGTGTTTTTGACTCGAAAATCAAATCATTTACTATTGAATTCATATATATATATATGGGGATGGTGTGTGGATCAGTGGATTAGGATGGTGCGCCTGTGATCGGAATGTCGCTGGTTCAAACCCCAGGGTCGGCACTGTGATGTCACCATCGGTCCCCCCCCAGGTGCCCCAAAGATTGGCTGACCGTGGTTTCTCAATCATATGGCTCTTTGGATAAAAGCCAAAAAACAAAAATACTCCAAATTTATTTAAGTCAAATCATTTATTATTTACTTCATACATATTTTGTGACTCGATAATCCCTTTTTTAAACTGAAATATTAAGTGGTTATTTGTTTGAATGGCTATAGGTCCTGCAATGTTAAGTGCAGCTCTTGTTCCAGCACTGTCTTGTACTGGGTTTGGACCAGTTTAGAGGCACTGGCTCCTTGACAGCTGTATGCCAGTGACATACTATCTGCCTTCCTTGAACTGTGCTTTGCTGTCAGCTAAATAAATACATGTTTAATGTAAATGAGACGATGACTGCTGGGTTCAGTAACCCCTGGTAAACAGACTCAACTAGAGGAACTGCTAAATGTCTCGGTTTACTGATGCATGACCGAACTACTCATGCCTGTGTCTTCTTGTGCAGTTTAATACCGTACAGCAGAGGGCGCCATTGACTTTAAATACCAAACTTGTACAAAATGGCTGGAAAGTACTAATAGGACTATGGAAACATCAGATACCAGTCATTTATCCAATGCTGTCCATCGCAGCACACGCATATGCACACGCGATGGGCAATCGGGAGCTGTTGGACAGCCTACGTTCGTGTGGTGGGCCGGGCAGCGGAACATGCCAAGTTCACTCACAAGCAGGGCAGAGATACGATTTAGCCTGCAGCCCTGAAGGTATTAAGCCCCATGATGAAACATGACAACTTCTCTGTTAGCCCATATGATGAATTAAGAACTGGGCTGATTATCATGCCTACTGATTATAATTCAGGTCTACAATAATCTAGCTGAGCTGCCCAGGTAGGGCTCTGCCATTTATCTTACGTTTGCCCTAATACATGCAAATATATTTACATTCTGTATATCTCCATACATCACATTTCTGTGTATCTGGAGTTTATGTGCATATGTGCAGGGGGCCGTGGAGATATTGGGCCCCCAACGAGGACCAATCCAACTATGTTCCAAACTGTTTAGGGCCCCTCATCCTAACTTCCCTCCCTTTATGGTGCCCCTGTAAATACGTATGACCTGTATATATGCGTGTATATATTTTTCATCTTTAAATTTTAATTTATATTTTGTGATTTTAATGGCACAGTATAGTCTGCATTCCACTGTATGTCCCATGTAAAAAGAAACTCTTTTCTCGACTTTTTCTCCAAAGGGAATCGAGTGGTGCAGCCTTTGGCGGCCCCTCCCTCGGCAGTCGGTACCTTTCAGGAAGCAGTGCCAGGCGGTAGGGGGCCAGGAATGGGACCACCCCAAGTCGTCATCATCAGAGAGTGAAGACGTGCAGAAGACCCCCGACTCTGACTCGCTGCTTGCCTGGGGGGAGGCAGTCAGGAACACAAATGCAGTCAATGCTACACAGTCAATGCTATATGGTCTGCTTGTCACAGGGTCTCCACAAGGGGGCGACAGCACCGCCTCGGATCGTACCCGCATACGCCTGCTGCTGGAGGCCTGGGGGGGGCGGGCGTAGGAATGTAAACTGTTGCTGCTGGCAAAGATGTGGACAGGGGAGGACCTGCAGTGACAGAGGAAGGCGAGACGAGTTAGTGATTCATCAGCAAGCTGGAGAAAGACAGGCGTGGCGCCTGCATCTGGGAAGAAGGCGTATGCTGACTGTGTGCCGCCCTCGCTTGCTGTACGTGGGGCAGCTTCCTTCGCATCGTCACATTACTGTGGTTTGACACAAATACAATTTTGCTCTGTAACACAATGGCCAGATATTTTTCACTGAAATGACTGAATGGTGAACACTAGTGAACTTCCTTGAACTCCTTCAGCATCCATTGTGTCATACTGTGAAGGACATGGTATATGGGGGGAGGGGCCCACCTGGGGTGGGGGGTCTGCAGGAGGGGACTCTGCGGACTGGTGGCGATGTTAGCCAGCTCGGCGAGCCAGTTGGTATCAGGAGAGCCACTGTCCGCAGCTGGGCTCCACGCTCCCTGCCAGCGTTCCTGATGGGAAACGCCGCCTGACAGCTGGAATACGGCCGGCGAGCCTCTACCCTCCTGGACCTCCTGCAGCTCCGGTAGATCATCTGGGGGGGGCAAATTGAGAATGCTAATGACGGCACCAAAGCAAGACTACAAAGCAGCTCTTTTCAGTGTGTGAAACCTTATCCTGTTGCTCATTAAACATATATTTGATCATAAAATGACTTGTTTTACAGCAAATGTGCAGAACTGGATAAGCTGCATGTGCTAAAATATGATTGCAGCTACACTCAGTCTATGGAGCATAATTACAGATCGGTAAGCCTGGCTGTGCCCTGGGCCTGCCTGTGTATACGTGTATGCGTGCCTGTCTGGGATTACCATACTCCACGTGACTCTCACTGGAAGGGTATCCGGGAGAGGATGGCAGGTCCTCGTTGCACTTCAGCATGTCAGAATCGTCACTGATTCCTGAGGCACTCTGCAGCTCTACCAGCTGGCTTCGGTCTGCTCTGTTGGGCACCACTTCCCAGACCATATTACGCCATGTCAGCTTGCCGGACTGCAGAAACACGGTGGTCACCACAATCAGAAGTGATTCGTCGGCTGAAGCCCATCTGGTCCTCATCGATATAAATTATGAATACGACACCTTTATTGAGTGTATTTAGGTTTACATAATGCAAACAAGTGTATTTACAGTAGGGATTACATAACGGCAAACGTGATATCACAAAAACTCAAAATGCCCATTACATCATATTTACATAACATTACAAATAGCTTCATATTTATAAGACACAACGCGCATCACGGTTGATTTTGTTTAAAGAGAAAGACGTCATAAAAGGACTCAGAAAACGCTACATGCAAAAAAGAAAATGCTTCCCATTCTGTATTTGGAGGTGAATATACATTCAGGTGCAAGTCCGCGGAGTAGTTACACACATTTTTGGGGGGAAAGCATGCCGCGAACCATGGTCTATTGTCTCAAGACTCGCTGTCTGTGTTCGCAGGAGGCGTCATGTGACCCTTTGCACGCAAACCTTGTTTATAAACTTTTGGAACTTGGCGCATGCGCTCCAGGGCTCATTCATTCAGAACTGCGTAACTACGAATGATCAATAACACGACAGAATTACCCTAAAATGTTCAGGTCAAAATGTTTTCACAATGAGAAAAGAACGTGCAATCTTTTTGCCTTACGTGTCCCATTCACTTTTATAATTAGGTTGTGGCAGATCGTCGATCAAATGCACGTAAAATGTGCATTAGTATGTTATATCCGAACAAAATCAGTTAAAATACGTATACGGAATGTAATAATATATTACATTAAATCAAACGTTACACACTTTTCCCGTTGAAGTGTTCCCTTGTCTCGAAAGTCCTCGTCTTTATCTTCTGCAGGCAAAATTTTCATACAAAACCATATGTTTACAAAGACACACAAACGACGGTCGATCAAAAAATTAAAGAAAAATCCCAAAATTAGACAATGGTGGTTTTAGGTGTTTTAATCGCATTAATCTAGTGACTTTCGATGACAAAACGGAACTCTTTTGTTGGATGGATAATCAGCCATTATAATGTCAACAACAAGATAAAGAAAAAGCGGACTACAAAACGATCAAAGTTTAAAACTTCACCAAAATATGTCGACAAGTTCAGACACGAAGCCCCGACGACTTGTCATTCACGATGGTGAAATGAATGAAGTTAAAAGTCACGGATCGACAAAGGTACACGTCTCGGGCTGAACCCCAAACTACCCCCTGAGAGCTAAACCAAAACAAAACTACCCAGCTAGCTAGTGAGCTAACGGCTAGCTACCAAAACAACAAACGTTCACAATGAAATTTTCCACCCTGGCAGGAAATGTCACTCGAAGGCGACACTGTCGGCGGTACTCTTTCGCTCTCTGACGTTCACGTCCGCAGAAAGAATTAAAGTTATTTTATCGTTTCATTGTATTTCCTTCAACCTTTTGTTTCTCTCCGTAGCAAGACAGCTAACTTTGTCACTTACCAAATCCGTCGCCATTACCGAGTTTCTCTGGCATTCACTGAAGGGGCGGGACTGATTACTTTTAGATCTGCACATCTATTGGTGCTACAAAATGTCAATCTTAACCACATTCCTTTCTAATTGGCTTAGTTTAACCATACTTCCGAAAATTTGAGCCCTCACTTAATTTTTGCATTATCATTGGTTGAACGGCACGTTCGTTATCTGTATGCCGCTATTCATTGGACAGAGCCCCCCCCCCACCCATTTGTGGTTTTTGTTCTATGATTTAATATCAAGAAAACTATGTTTTAGTGTTTCGATACGGGATCAGACAACGGCAGGAGAGGCGGGTTATAAAGTAGTCCATTTTCCTCGTAGTTTTGTGACGCCTGTCTTTTATTTACCAAATATTACCAATGGGTATCGCTCGATTCATATAAACTGGTCGTTTACACAACGTGTACAGAGAAACAGCTCTGGTCATATTTACATCGGCAGTTTCTTCATAGTACGCAGAGCTCCGACATTCTTTCCATATTATCTGTAAATGCATTATATTTCTTTAAGTAGAAAATATTTTGTTTTTACTATTCATTACATTCTGCAATATCAAATAGCTATACAATGCTACACTTTGAGTACAATAAAAAAGGTTGACTAAAATTATATGAGTAATTTCCCACATATAAATTAATACTTTCATAAATAAGTGATATTCATATAAGAATTAAGTATTATTTCACATTAGGGCTAATAGACTTTAATCCTCATTGCTTTTGGCTGTGCTTATAACTAATGCTAACGTGAACAGTATGGTAGTCTTCATAACTACAAATGACGTAACGACGAATAACAGCTTCATCAATTATTATAGCAGACCTATGTGGAAGAATTACAAGCAGAAATAAAAGTCAAACAGGAATTAAGTAAAACGAGGACGTGGGCGGTGTGCAAAACAAAATGCTTCTTTGTCTCAAACAAAGATAAGTGGAAGAAAGTAAATGTTATACGTGAGAAGCAGACTAGGAGCTGCTAGAAGGAAATGGAAGTTGGTAGGAGTTTCGGTTACAGCTGAGTATCGGGTGGAAAAACTGCCAACTGCCGGCAGTAGGGGGCGCGCGTTCGCACTCTGGCGGCCAAGCGTGCAACTCCCCGTTCGGACACCAGAAACAATTTTTCGCCTTTAAAAAGCCATGATCATTTTCTGGTCTATTCCCGGCCTGCTCTGCATTTTCCGTCAGGAGTGAAGAAATACAAGGACGTAAACTCCACTGTGGTGAGAGAAAAAACTTTCAAAGCCAAGATTTCAAGCAAAATTTCAGCTGAGTTACACTATTTCATACAGAATTAAACTATATAGGTATACTCCACATATGGAGTATATCAGTGCGTACGACACTCAACGGCCCAGTATACATGTAGCACGTGGCTTCAGAGCCACTGGCAATAAAAAAAATTAAAATTCATCCTTCACTGACAATTATTCAAACTACAAATACATACAATTACATAAAAATGAATTACATTACATTAAAGACTGACCTACATTGAACTGAACTATATATTTTTAAATGATCACAACACAATATACGGGATCGAGTGTAAATATTCAGAAACAACTTCATACATTTCTCAAATAAGTCGAAGAAGTCTTTTTTAATAAAAAAATTGTACTTTATTGTAATGAAAATTCAAATATAATCAACAATATCATACTGAAAATACTCTTTAGACCTTTGAACTGCATTACAGGGAACATACAGCACTGGCAACACTAAACTAGTCCAAGAAGATGTCAACTGATTAACATACAGAAAAAAACATACCTTTAAAAAAACTTCTCCCCATTAAACTTGTGTACATTATTTTCCATGACATGTTCACACATTATAGTCTGAAATTATGTGGTTACATAAATACTACAAAACAAGAAAAAAAATCTTATCTTCTGAAAGATGAACGTGTAGACTTTTATAAAGAATATAGGAAATTGTTGGTATGGGAATGCAGAGGTAGAGAGTGATGAGCCAACCGACGCACTGTCCTTGGGAGTAATATCAGGACAGCAGGAATCTGCCGACTCTCCTTTGCTGACTTTACTGACACTAGGAAGGCTGTTACTTCAAGATTAAAAACAATTCAGTAAACATGACATCTGGGTAAAAAAAAGCTTGTCTAAAGGAAAATTGATTAATACTGCATCTAATGAACTAATTATTAAGATTTCGACTACCATCCTGCCATCCTAACTCCATCAGTTCCACCATAATACCCTAATCATTAAGTATTATTCCAAAAAAGCAGAAAACACAAGCTATTTATCATTTATGAGAAATATAAAGTTCATGCTCTCGTACATACATAAACACACTGGTGAATGCACCCATCACTTAATAAACACTGGACGAAATGAACAATGGAAGCAGCAGTAATACTGGATTTCGGGTTTGGACTGGAGGTATTAAACTCTGAAGTTCGGGGGGGGAGGGAAATACTGTCCTGTAAGAGAATTACGTGGCCACAGACAGGTCTTCCAGTCACCCATGTATAGACAGGGGCGATTCTAGGATTTTTTTAAGGTGTGAGGCGTAAAACGAGCCATAATTCATACAGAGGCGCCATCCATTAGCCAATGATATGCTTTGAATAATTGAGTGACAGAGGAAGGAGCACTTTAGAGCCAATCAGCTTTCAGCTGGGGCCACTGCCCCTGTGGCCCCGCCCCTGTATACACACCTGGCCTTCATTACAGCAGTACATCGTTCACATATCAACACGTTATACCCTAACATTTCATTGGAAACGTTTTCAGTTTTGCATCAATGCCATTTCTGTTTGTAGTTAAGCACCAATCAGCTCGTCAGTATAAATGTCAACATATTATGGCCTAATATGCTCCATACAACCTTAATACATATTCCATTGACGGTTAAATTTTTAGATTAAATGAAATTCAAGTATTATATGTGTGCAGTGTGACATGCACGATCTGTCACAAAAGCCTGAATTCAGGCCGTAATCATTCAGGGAAAATGTAAAGGTCTTTTCACTCTGTTGGAATTATCTTCTGTGACGGTGTTTTTATGACAAAGACTGTAAAACTTCACACTGAGAGATAACAGAGATTTACCTCCGCAGTCACCAGAATGTGTGGAGACACGTCACCTCGAGCTCGTCATGAACCTGTCCACCTCACAAGTCTTGGCCTAAAATCTGTGCAAAACTGCGCCAGTTCCAATATCAGAACGCAACAACACACTGGCATGAGGTCATAGCCCTGTCAGGATAGTCAGCAAGATGAGAAATGAAATGGAGAAGAAAAAGCAGGACGATACCGCAGGTAGCCTTGCTAAAATGTGGTCTTTAAGCGATTAGTGTTATCAGAGGAGGATTTAAACAGACTGCATTTATCCAAAGACTAACAAATAAAATCACAGACGTGATAATTCATGAAAACGGCAGCCGAGAAATTATGAAACCCAAAAGTGGGCATGAAACCAGTAAAATAATAACTGTACCAGTAAAATAATAACTGTACCATTTCCCCAAGATAACTTTTTTAAAGCCTTCCCACATGAAATGTGGCAGTATATTAATGTGTTTTTTTCTGTTTTTCAAAAAGACCTACATTGCTACCATTTACATAATGTTTCACATTTCTGAAAGCATACAAATGAGGAGTTTATGGGGACGGCCGGCACGAGAACAAGCTGATGGCATTGGGAGTCTGCTCAGCTTCCCCCCGCTGGGGGCGCACTCGTCCCCTCCGGTTTGCAGATCCCTCATGCCTCCTGATCCTCGACGTCAGACTGGCTCCCGAAGAGGGCGGCCAGCTGCTCCTGGTAGTTGGCGATGTTTCGCTTCATGATGTTCATACAGGGGCCCAGTAGCCTTTCAAAGGCCTGGACATCCATAACTGTCAGGACCAGGGAAAATGGGGTCTTAATGGGCTAATAAGGGGATTAAAACACATTATAGTACAGATTCATCCACTTTAGGTAACTATACACAAGAGCTTATAAGGATCCACCAAACAGCACCAAAAAGGTGTATAGTACACACAGACATGGGCGTGCTCATCAGTGCCGCTGTAATATTATAATACTACGCTGGAAGTAGCAGAAGTGCCACTCTTGTTTAGAGTATCAGAATCAGAATTCACTTAATTGGCCAGGAGCACCTGCATGTACTAAGGATTTGCTCTGGTGGTACAGGTGCATACATTGACAGACAACATAGAACATAAGTTAAGAAAAAAGGTATAAGGAGAAATAGGACGATGTAATAAAGTGCAAAAAGTGCAAAACTGTACAATTACTAACAATAAATATAGATTTTAAAGGGAACAGAGATGTATATTGAGCACTGAAATATAAAAATATACGATGCCCAGTAAAAGAGACGGATGAAATGGATGTGCAAAATCGCATGCAGAGTGAGCGGGGAAGGGAGCATGAAGCACACTTTAAAGTTTAAACTTATACTCCTAGATCTCCATTGAAAATCTTCATTGAACCCTACAATCCACCGAGTGTCTTCTGAGAAGCTAGGAGAGAGTCGCTACCTAAGCATTTGACGCTTCCCACAGCATAAGCTGAAGCTGCCCTCGGCTTGTTGGTGACCAATGCCAGTTCCCCAAAGTACTGTCCTCTTGAGCACATGGCAATTTCCACCTCTCCGTTCTCCAGGTCCTTCTTCGACTATGAGGGGCACAAACAGATATCACACAGAACACAAAATGCCTCAGCTTCACACCCTGTGAGCACGAGTTGTTTGGCGAAGGCAAAGCTTAGATCTTCACGCAAACCCAAGCTGGGTCAATAGGGTTCCTGGTGATCCACAATTCCAGATTTCTCAGAATATACCTCAAAATCGGGACTTCATTCAAATTCGGAAGCTTCATTCAAATTCAGGGCCTTGTGCTTGTTACCCGGAGGTCAGCGGAAGGTAAATTCGGCCATGAGGTTAACTACACAAGCAGATACCAGCTAGGTGATCTCACTTACCCGGCTTCTTCTCATGGTAATCCTAACCTGCCCAGATTCCACAATGTAAAAGCAATTGGCCATATCACCCTGAAATGAGCAGAACGGGAGTCATGTGATACAACCATGTGACCCCAGCCCCCTAAATCTCATGGTCGGGGTACGTTTCAACTTTCAGGCATATTGGACAAGTAAATTTTGCTGGTAGCACTTTGCATTTTTAAAATCAATAAAATGCAGAAATCATTTAAGTGTTTAGTTTACCTGTGCAATAATCTGCTCTCCATCGCTGTAAACTTTAGAAGACAGTACATCTACGACTTTCATTCTCTCCGAGGGCTGCAACACGGAGGCATAACATGTAATTAAATGTCTCCTCTCGTAAAGGAGAACCCAGAAACAGAAGATAGGAATAGAGAAGAAAACTAACTTCAAGTGACTTGAGCAACGGAAGTGTCTCAATAAAAGCTTCGTACATTTTCCTCTTCTTGGCGTTGTTCTTCACAATTATTCTCCTGAACGTTAGTCGGTCCTGCAGAGCAAAAATCAAGTATGTTATCTTTCAAACAGAGAAGACAAAAGGAATCTACTAACACTGAAGAAACGCTGCACCACTCTGTGATTTGGTGAAGTTTTTATATTGTGAATTCCAGAGAATTTCATATTGAAATTGCAGTTAGCATCTGGCTATTGAACATTCTCTTCACCACATCTCCAGCAGGGGGAGCTATATCCAACTGTTATTATTTATAATAATATAAGGGGAGCAGACCATTTGATGCATGGTAAAACGGATTGAATTGCTGTTCAGCAAGCTGACCACTGACCAAGCACCAGAGGGCTCCTGCTGAGGTGGCAATGATGGTGGCGGCCCTGGGGGTGTTGTACATCAACGCCAGCTCCCCAAAACTCCCACGGCTGTTGTATGAGCCCACCAACCTCTCAGCACCATCAGTCTTAACATAGATGTCAAACAGCCCTCTGAAAAGGACACCACACAAACTCAACAGCAGATGGAGAAGAGCAGCCAGCAGGTACGCTTGCTTCTTTGTCCATGCTATCACAGTTCATTTGTAACGCTACAAAAACATTTTCATAGGTATTAGTATTCATCATTACTGAATAAAATGTAACAGAAAACATCAATTTAATGCCCACATTCAAGCATGGCATCAACTAACCTTTCAATGACATAGAAGTTATCGCCATCATCATCTTGCTCAATAATGTGCTCTGCTGTCTCCACAGGCTTCTCAAACATGGCATCCAGGACCTGAGACATCTGCTCCTGTTGTGATCCCATAGAAACGCGAGGCAAAAGCAGCTTATAGCAGTTTTAATATGGTTCATTTACCAGTGTCCACATTACTTCATTAAAAAATAACCACCAAAACATCTATCAACAAACAAAAGAGATGCTGAAAGATCTGAAGATGATGTGACTCCAAACTGTAAAGGAGTCTGACCTCCAAAGGATAAAGACGCAGTGAGATTATGCAGATAATCTGACCTTTAAACAGAGTGAAACTGTGAAGAAGACTTAAGACTTGAAATCTATTGAAGCTGAAGATAGACCTTTGGTATGCACAGTGACTGGATGACCATTTACCTACTGAGCATAAACCATCTCTTCTTTTAGGCGATTTTCATTATCATTGCCGCTTTAACCTTCTTTACTAGAAGGCACCAACAAACAACCCAAGTAAGCTCTGCAGTCTGTAAACACCAGGCGAATGCCACCATTCTAAATTATGTTCAAATTTCTCATCCATCCAACACATCTTACCGGGTCCAGGTTTTTGAATAAAAGAATGTCCCTGCACGCTTCCTGTAGTCGCTGCCTCTGCTCGTCTGTTTTGGGATAGGTAATCTGAAAAGAAAAGCTGAACATCAAGAGATTGACCTATGAAGTGTGTTGCTAAATATACTGCAAGCTACATTTCCCAAGATACTAATAAGCATAGCTTACAAAGATGAACAACCCCCCTTCCATAGGAATACCCTGCTGCATGAGAGCTTACCCTGCTGCGTGAGAGCTTACCCTGCTGCGTGAGAGCTTACCCTGCTGCGTGTGAGCTTACCCTGCTGCGTGAGAGCTTACCCTGCTGCGTGAGAGCTTACCCTGCTGCGTGAGAGCTTACCCTGCTGCG
>JAODLD010000001.1:1967471-1984310 GCA_026781065.1 Mormyrops boulengeri | reverse complement strand
CGTGAGAGCTTACCCTGCTGCGTGAGAGCTTACCCTGCTGCGTGAGAGCTTACCGTGCTGCGTGAGAGCTTACTCTGCTGCGTGAGAGCTTACCCTGCTGCATGAGCTTACCCTGCTGCGTGAGAGCTTACCCTGCTGCGTGACATCTTACCCTGCTGTGAGCTTACCCTGCTGCGTGAGAGCTTACCCTGCTGTGTGAGCTTACCCTGGTGCGTGAGAGCTTACCCTGCTGCGTGAGAGCTTACCCTTCTGTGTGAGCTTACCCTGGTGCATGAGAGCTTACCCTTGGCTCTTTGTCTTCCTCATCATCGTCAGGATTGAAGGCTTCTGCACACACTGCAAGACACAGATCCAACCACCTTTCAGATAAAATCTGGCAAATTCTGCAACTAATGCGTAGAGTTTCTGAATTCTTGTGCAGCTGAATTTGTCCCAGTGTAGAGACTGAGGTCTCCTGGTGACATCAGCAGTTTACGGGTTGGCAGTGCAGGCCTGCTGGTTACATATAAAAGCGCCTTAGGAAGCATTTAGCTACAGTGTACATGGAAAATGGACTTACAGCCTGCTGACTTCACCATTTTACACTCAACGAGAAGTTTTGTTTCATAAGATAAATATTCACAGTTATTTATTTATCAGATGTTTTTATGCAGAGCAACATTCAGGTCAGGATGAGAGAGCAGGACCAGACCCCTTGTGTCCCTGACACAACTGAGGGCTAAAGGTCTCGCTCAGGGGCCCGATGGTGACGTCACTCCGCCAGCCACTAAAACTATAAAACTATAAGAGCCAAAGTTACCTAAAAATCATACATTTGCTTCGGTTCCTTAGTTAAATCCTAAACCAAATTCCACACTGAGATACATGACAACAAGCAGACGTGTTGATATTAGGCTTCCTGTATGAACCCTTTCCCAGTCACTGAGCGTGCAGAGACCTGCTCCAGTGCCACACACTCTGCAGGCGTACTTTCCATCGCTCACACCTTCTCCTGGCTGCTCCTGTCCGAGGCTCCCTCCCTGCTTCATGTGTCCCACTTCCCTGCTTGAAGGCTCTGGTCCTAAGTTATAATAACAACTTCTGTACTCCTGTCTAGCTCTGTGATGCTCTAAACCAGTGTTTATCAGCTGGTCCTCGGGGACCCAGAGTCGGTCCATGTTTTTGCTCCCTCCAAACTCCCTGCCAGACGTGAACGCTCTGTGGATCCCTGAGGACCGGACTGAGAAATGCTGCTTTAAACCATCAACCTGTGCCATTCAGCACAGTACCACTGTACCGGGCATGAGGTCAGACTGGCAGGAGAGCTCTAATAGAAGAATTAAATCTAAAACATTATGATAAAAACTAAAGGATATGCTATCCTGTGAAATTCTCTAGTGGAAATAATTTTATTTGTTTTTTTTAAACTGGTCCTTTACTGGAAAACATACAGGAACAGGAAAAGCTCATGTCCCAGTTCAGGCACGATTAAGGTATAGATCTGTGTGGCAAAACTAGAGGATACTATACAGCTGTGTGAGGAAAGGATAAAAAGGTACAATCTGCCTGGTCTAGAAAAATAGCTGAAGAAGACGAAGAAGTCCCTCCCCTCGTGTGGCCGAGCCTCCGACCCCGAATGGGCAGCCGCTTCCCGCTGAATGGCACTCTCTCATTCAGAGTGCGGCTCTTCCACTGGTCATGTGACTAAAAACAAACACGCAGAGGCTCAGCGGCCAGCTGCCACTTCCGCGACCAAACCAACCAATCACGTCTCACTTCTCCGTCCGTAATGTGCTGCGTTACGACTCTGTCGTCCGTTTAATCTCCTCCTATAAAACCGCAGGGGCAGTAACGCGGACGCTGAGGCAAATTTCGGGCTTCGTAGCTGTGAAGGGAGGGAAGTGGAGCTGACCCACTGCTCACCTGAAGCTCTTCTGTTAAATCTGTTGATCACTGGAGCTGAAATGAAAAAAATGAGAGGTGTCAGCAATCATAAAAGCTCATCGTCTTCCACAGACATGGGCTGAGTCATCACTGTTTTAGGACATTAAACTCGCTACTGCGTAGCTGCTGAATAGTTCCAGACTCACTCTGTACAGCACTTTGCTACATATGTAACTGTCTCATAAAATATAATCAATTAATTACATGCAATGCCGGTACAACTGCTCTTGTCAGTGCCATAATTTTTAAACCCTTATTCAGATGTACTCAATGCAAAGGCATTATTCTGCAAGAACATCATTGTCATTATTTTTAAATTAAACTGAATTTAATAGACACTACGCGCAACTTAGAGACACCTAAATGCAGGTTGCAGGACTGCGTGAAGAAACTGTACACACATAGAGAGCAGGGGTGGGACTCAAACCTGCAACCCTGTTAGTGCGTGGCCGCTTTGCACCCCATGACATTTCTTAATATGCATGCTACAAGAACAGGCATGTTCGACTAGCCGTAATGCGCGTAGAACGCTCATGAATCCTTTGAAGCCCACAATGCTCCATAATTAAATCTAAGTAAAGAAAAAATGACAGCCCGCTCCGACCTAATAAAAGACCTCAGCGGTGAAACAATACATCCTTATGAAAAACACATGAGGCCGGGGCCTTATTCGCACGGGCCTTGGACCGGCTCGCCGCGGCTGCATCGGACGCGCTTATTGCCGCTTTTCAGGCTCATTACCGCTTCAGCAGGCCGGCTTTCCCGAAACAGTGGCCCGCTCGCATGTCATTACACGATCACGTTTAACAACCGTTATTTTAGCCACTTCGCAAATGTGTTTACTGACTTCCGTGACATGTCACTACAGCAAAATCACTAACGAACACACACGCTATTATTTATGTTGCCAGAAAGGAGAAAGAAATGAATAACGGTGGGTCTGTAAAACGCAATAATATAATCCAATCTACTGTCGCAGGCTATTGATCCAGGACATCGGTGCGGCTTGTTGTGGGATAGGCAGTGCGGCGAGAGCAAAGCTCCGACCAAACAATTTCACAATTACATTTTATTCATATGTAATATTCAATTATGCCATTTCATTTTGCTTATGTAAACCCTGGCGATCCTGTCAGGTCTTTCATCACGTGACTGCATGTCACGTGCTTGCATATCATATGACTGCCCAGGATTAATGTGATTTCAATTTAGTCAGTGGACAAAGCTTTAAATGTAATTGGAATGGCAGTTGAAGGAGGTAGACATGACAAATCTGGGTATTACATTATTGCATTATATTATTTATATGCCCTGTGATAGACTGGCATTCCTCCCAGGATGTTACCTTGACTTTTTCTTGGGATACGCACAAGGCTGACCGCGACCCTGCACGGAATTAGTGAATCGAAGTTCAACAGATGGATAGATTACTTAATATATTTCTGTTTGCTCCTGCATCAGAATTCAGTTTGGGGTTCTGTGGACACCCCCATTGCAAGTGGAAAGATGTTACTCATTATATTACGTGCGTTTAATAAGTGTTTGTTTGACACGGATCTAACTTTAATTCAGTGCCTTTTAAAGGTCAGACCTAACAGAAAGATTTAAAATGTTATATTTGATAAAGTAGCTCTTGACAGCAGTACTGAAGTAAACTATGTATCCAAACAGCACACCAAACAAGTGTGACCTTTGCCCTATAATAGTGACCTGGAGATCCTACTGGGATTTAATATCCATTTGATGGTGGGGGGTGGCTTCATACAATCAGTCTGGTCTGTGGATGCGGTGTTTGAATGGGTTTCCTTGAGCAACCCAGATCCATGCCGTTAGGTGAACTGACGATGCCCACAGTGTGCCCTGGAATGAACTGACAGTGCACCCAGGACGCCCCCTGCTGCATGTCCCAGGCTTCCTGGGACAGCCCCCAAGCTCACCATGACTATCTACTGGATAATCAGTTATGGAAAATGGACGAAATATTTCTAGTCATCTAAAGAGTCATTGAATAACAGCTGCAGCTGGAATCCAAACAACGGCAGTAATCATTTCTTAAACATCCATTAACCGGAATTCATTTTGCAAACGTTCCTCTTATGCCCCAAACAAAGTATTGTTGTCCTTGTTTTTGCCATTTGATGTGCTACCCTTTAATCAAGTCACCCAGCCGCAAGGTGGATGAATTTCAAACTAAATTCCTGTTCTAGAAGGAACTTCGGCTGCTGTCCAAATGAGCAAGGTGGTCGGAATTAATCGCTTCAGTAAGCATGCAGCTTAATAAATATATATACAAATATAAATACGACACCATATGCGAAAAGTTATCTTGAGCGTTTTTGTGTTTTACTATGACGGTGAAAATATCTGGAGTGGGATAACATAAACAGCACCTCCCCATGCGCCTTACACAAGACGTCCCTGGAGACGTTCCCTGACCCCTGTCCCTGTTCCTAATACACCACAGGGCGAGTGCCACACTGTATAAAATCACGTGGACATCCGCTGTATGACCCAGTACATTTGGTCACTTTCCACAGAGCAGATTCAGCGGCAGCAGTTGTAAGGCTGGACAGCTCCAGAGCGCCTGCGGCTGTCACGTGACAGTCTGCCATTTGTTTGTGTCTTTATTTATTTGTTTGCGGAGCGAATTTACCCTGATCAAGTTTCATCCGCCTACATTCCTGAAAATGCATTTTCATTTACTTAGTCCCCCTTGACACTCACCATTACATTGCTATCTACAGCGACCCTCTCGTATATCCATACACTGGTCGTGTTCTCTCTAATTTCATAAATAATGATCCTCACATGTAGACACACACATAAATGCGTTGGGTTGTTTAAGCGCTTGTCGTAAACTGCGATGGTTACAATACGCCAAACATATACGGCCTGCTTTCATTCAATTCTTCTTTTTCCAATTACTTTAAATAGTTACACACCATTATAATTAGGAAATGGAAATGAAAACTGTCGCTCCATTTGTAGGATCTAATGTGTAAATATACCACGTTAATAAGAGGCATTTTAATACACTTACGGGTTTTTTGTGGATCATCTTGCATTTTCTTCATATGGTCAGGCGAGAAAAAAGACTATATAAGGCGAATCCTAGTCATAAGCAAATAATTTGTTTCACGTCTCCTTTCACGTTCCGGGAAAATGCGGAATCATGGTCGCCAGCTTCATTACGTTTTGATCGCACGTTCCTCAACTCTTTAACCAAGGATAGCCAACTGCCTGAGCTCGGTATCAAATTAGCAAATCAATATAAGATGGCAATATAAGTTATGATTATAGGTAATCTGTTACCTACGAATTCTTCGTCGTCGTCGTCCTCATCCTCCCCGTTTTCCGAGTCGATCTGCATGGCTTCCTCGATAAAGTTGACAGCCTTGCCATGCCTAGTGGCCGGGTTTTGGTCATTGCCCAGGGCAGCGCCGGCGCTCTGACTTTCCTTCAGATTAGTGAAATACTGCAGCGCGAACTCCAGCAGATCTCTCGGCTGGTTCCTCAGCACTTCAACTGTAAAGCTCTGCAACAGCTCCGTCAATCCTTCGGGGATTTCTATACTCATTCCTATTGTCAGTCTCCGGGAGAAATCAGAACAAAACGCAGTTTGTGATTAAATAACGTGACTGTTTTTAAAGGATGGGTCTAAAAGCTAAGGTAGTGAGGGGGATAAAAAATGTAAAATAAAAGATCGGATTAGGCGGCGTTACAGATGTGGCCTCATTCCCATAGACACCGCAGAATGGGAATATTCTGCCTTCTCACTACCATGTCGCTACTGAATGAAAATGGCAGGGCGAAATGTAGCATCCTTTGCTGCTGGCGCTAGGAAACCCACGCATGTGACCCAGGGAAACCATGGCAACCGACCATTCAGGGATTGCGTATGCGAACCGCCGCAAAAAGAAAAGGGGAGGAAAGAAACGCGCATTTGCAAAACTGCGCGTTCGCAGTACACTTCTGCCACAGGCTTGCATGCACCTCATCGTTACAGCGCAAAATCACCCCAGCATGCAGGAATTCGTTCAATGAGAAGTACATAATACACTATTTGTCAATTAACACTTGCAGGGTCAGCTATTTCAAGACCATTGAAATGCATTTGCATACATTTTAGGATATACGCACGACTATCACAGATTCTCAAGATTGAACGGCACGGGAGAAGCAAATACTTGTGTTTTGTGGTAAGGACAAATGCCCTTCATTTACGGCGAGTCCCTGGCCTATTTCCTCAGGAAATCTATTTTAATGGAAATCTAAATACAGTAATTGACCCCCATAGAACTAAATTAAGTCCAAAACTAGGTTGACACATGAATATCTTTACTTTGACGTGAAAAAATCCAATTAAAATCATTTTTTGACAGCGATTATCTGATTTTCAAATATAAATACTGATATACAGAAGTAGGGAGTGCCATTAAGGTAATTCAAAAGGAATTCATAAATTTGACATATTAATAACAATTCATATACAGCACATCGTCGGGCATATATATATGTGTGTTTCTGTCTGTTTGTGTGTGTGTGTGTTTATGTGTCTGTCTGTCTGCCTGTGTGTGTGTGTGTGTGTGTTTGTGTAAATATCACCCTCACCCCCTCTGTAGACCTGGCCATTTGGCACAGTCTTATCGCTAATGCAGGTAGTGCAATCCCCCCTTTTGATGATGATTATTATTATGGTTGTTGATAATATTTTTATATATATTTATTTAAAATGTCCCTATGTTGTTTAGTTTTCTTTACTCCAGTATATATTACATTGTGGTTGCTGTAAAACTGGACAAAACGTTTATCAATGAATTAATATGCTTCCAAAGTGCATTCAGGTATTCTGGCCTTGCAGCTGCCAAAGGCGTCTTTACTGAGGCATTCAAGCTCTCATGTACCACCTAAGACACCCAAACAAAAACCAATGTAGAAAGCCCCTCAACCAAGGCTTAATGTTTATTTGTAACATATTTGTTTGTTTGTTTACATATATATATATATATGAATAATTTGAATTTAGTTTGTTTTAATTCACAGTGTTTTTGCTCCCGGGACTGACAGGGACTGCTGGTGCTTCTATTTACTGTCCAGTCCTCTCATGATAAGAATCACATTTACATTTATTTGTATATGATCGCATATTTTACAGAGAACCCAGGGGGCGCTCCAGAGCGATGGACGTCAGAAGCGCAGACCATGTGTGAATCAAAACAAGAAGAAACCATGAAAAACATGCTGCCCGCCAGCTGTAGGATGGTTACACACCCTGTTGTGTATGTATTCACCCCGTGACCCTGGCCGAGACAAGCGATTAGAAGATAATTTGATCTATTCATTTACACCACATTTAAAGCGATGATGGGTGGCTATTTGTATTTTGTTGCCAAAATACCACATTTAGATTTGGTCAGTTTGCAATACTCAAATGGTGAAGGTGTTTGTAAGTAAATGCAGAAGCAGACATACATCATGCGGGATACACTCTTAGCACGGAGAGCCACACTAGCTTATTTCCAGGACACTCCTGCACTTTCCAAGAATGTGTCCTAAAATAAATTTAGAGAATGCTTTTAAAAAAAGAGGTTAATAAAACATAGTAGGTAGCAATTAACATAAGCATTTAATTTTCTAGGCTATGTCAACATATATTAACATCGCCACCTATAATAATTTGAGGCATTGCCAAGTCAAGCCACACAGGCGGCGCCAGAGATCTTCTTTTGCTGGTGCTATGGGGCAATGAATTCAGAACGTAAGGAATCCTAAATTGTCTTCAAAATCACATTGCACATATTTTATGCTGTATATGTCACTATTCTAAAATGTACTGTAGCTGATTTGAGTGTGTTCTGAATCAAGCGTCATTCACAAAGTGGGGATGCACTGTTGTATGCCCCAGCCTTAATCCGCTGCAGGGCAATCGAGTCAAAGTGCCCCACTTGATCAGTTTCTGCCTAAATTTGGTTGCTTGGATGATGTTTTTATGTGTGAGATATCGTGAAACAAAAAAGATTAAAATGTGAAAAATCTTTCGGCTGTTCCCGTAAGCCACAGCCAACCGTCTGTTTCCATTTCTTCCTGTCCTCTGCATCTTCCTCTTTCACACCAGCCATCTGCATGTCCTCTCCCACCACATCCATAAAGCTCCTCGTGCGTCTTCCTCTTTTCCTCTATCCTCAGCATCCTTCTATCAACATTTGCAGCATCTCTCCTCTGTAGATACGGAGGGTAAAAAAATATTCTTTAAAAAAATCTGTTAAATCTCCAGAAAGTGAGAGAGACTCTAATCACTTTTGCTAGTATTGTATAAATAACTGACTTTTTTATTAATTATGTCTGTTGGATCACGCCAGTGCAAAAGGGGGGGGGGTGCCTGAGCACCAGTTCGCTTAGCCTGAATTATTCAATGTGAACCTGTGCGTGAGCTTTAAAGGTACTGAGTGCCTCTTTTATAACCTTTGACCACCTGCTCCTCAACATGTCTCGGCACAAGCCTGTTTTGGACAATGGCTGACGTCCCTAGAACGACATCATGATTGTTGCTATTTATCCAGGTGAGTTTTCTTCTGCGAAATGCTGCCACCTTCCGTCAAATGTGGGCAGCTGCACAGTGCCAGTGGAGTCACGAACCGAAGCTGTAATAAAACGTACAGCTGCACAGGCATCAGTAAAAGGACGAATGCAATTCCACCTAAATACAGCTGATGTCTTCCAAACACAGACACGCACGGAGTTTTCTGCAGAAATCTACAAAACACAGGCACCCATGCAATTTACGAAAGGAGATTTGTGCAAATATTTGCGTATTAATAAGCAGAAAGCTCGTTTAGTATTTTACCATCGGAATTATGAAATTAAACTGCAGGGAGGCGCGGCGATCATGTGTTACAGCTATGATGCGTGCAGCAAGGGCCGATCCGCCGGCCGCGCTGCACCGACCCCGAGCCCCATCCTCCGACACTGACATCACGGCGCCGCCGTCCCTCCCCCAGCCCTCCCCTCCCCTCCCCCCAAACTAGTTTCCCTTCCTCGTACGGCTCGTCACCCCGGGCCCGCCTCTCCTCGGCTCCCTAGCATTATCCTCCACCCCGCCTCCAGCGACGGGCTTGGTTGTGAGCGGCCGGCGGCAGGCAGGGCTCGCAGTAACAATACTGACAGCCGCGACGGGAAGATGGAGCGCGGAGACCAGGATTTCAACATACTGCTGGCCACGGACTCCTACAAGGTGGGCTCCGCGGCGGGACGAAAGGCGGCGGCGACCGCCGGCTTGGCTGGCAGGCGGAGCTCACTGACCGCGGCGGTTTGCCGGAACCCGGGGAGGATTATTCTCCGAGGTCGGGTTTGCTAGGCCGACCCGGGGCGGGGTGCTGCTGGCGGCCGGCTCATTTAGCCATAGAGGGACCGAATGCGCTGTTTCATAACCTCCATGACTCTCCTTCCCACCCTGACTCATGTGCTCCTGGTCAATATGCGGACATTTTCTGGAGTGAATGCTTCATTTTGCACGTACGCGCAGTGGAGGAGGGGAGGAGGGGAGGAGGGGGGGGTGTTCAGGGGGTCAGGAGAGGCGAAGTGATGAAGGGGAGGGTCGGAGGGTAGCAGCTGGTCAGGGGGGGGCGCACGGACAGCTGCTCCGGCTCCTCCGTTCTGCCGACCGCATGACAGTGGGCTCCGAAACGGAAAGTGAAACTAGCGTACTTAAGTAAAACCATACTTAAAGGAAGTGCGAATTTATCACAATGTAACTTATTTGAAATAGTAAATCATCTTCTCGGTGGTTAATCGGAATAAAATGATACAATGTTTTTGGGTTTCCATTTGAACTACAAATAAAACAAATGACTTTTCTTTCTTTGTGACCACATGTCAATGATTTGATAGGAGTTCATCTGATCGCGTAATTTCAGCAATAGAAACAGCGGTATTGCTGACTGCATTCTGTGCCGCCGGCCAGAGGCGGCTGCGGGCCTCCTTTCAGGCTATAGT
This sequence comes from Mormyrops boulengeri, assembly GCA_026781065.1. Taxonomy (NCBI): domain Eukaryota; kingdom Metazoa; phylum Chordata; class Actinopteri; order Osteoglossiformes; family Mormyridae; genus Mormyrops; species Mormyrops boulengeri. Next base: position 1,974,395 of record JAODLD010000001.1, on the reverse strand, counting down.
TACTATTTTTGTGCTTTTCGGAGTGATGCCGTGTGAGACAGATGCAGAGAAGCCGGCTGCCCCGCCTTTAGTTATGAAATCAGACTATTCTGCAGTCAAGCATTAAGTGTTTTACAGCAGAAGTAAAAGAATAAGTAGCTGTAACTTCCTTGTAACGCGAAAAATGTGTCGTAATAACTTCCTTGTTTAATTTAAAGTCTATATTCAAACTGTATAAGGATTTCTGATATATCACACTTTCTGCCGAAGACAGAGCGTTTACTGATATCCATGATAAATACATTACATGTATTATCTATGATATATATGTCAGTACATTGTACGAATGAAAGCTTAAGTTCATTACATTCTCATATAATTGGCACTGCATGGTACCCAGATTAACAATTTTCTACAACATGCTACATGTTAGCTCTAGCGCTTGAGGAGAGGGCAGCTTGAATGTTCGGACATGTGCCGGAGAGTGTCTGAAGGGGTCTTGATGCCTCGTATGTGATCTGAATGTTGCTGGTTTGAGTCCCAGCGGTGTCGGCGTGATTTTCCCATCGGACCCTTGAGGTCCTTAATTCCCAGCTGTCTCATCCTGCGTTCCCAACAATCTGTGTTACTGTGGATAAAGGCATCTGCTGAATGAATGAAATGTATAATGAAAGTGTTGTGAGGCTCCCTAGGGGGCGGTAGAGATTCACTACAGAGAGAGGGACGTGCAGGCTGCTGGAGCGCCCTCATGTGGGCTGGGCAAACAGCTGTCCACGTGTTGTGTGGGGCGGCTGGACAGCAAGGTGAATGTAAAAGAGAGAACACGATGTGCAATGAAATGTGCTTTTGACCTTAACATTTATTTATAGTTTCCATGGTCATGTTGTCTGCAGTGCATTATGGTCGCCGTGCCTGAAAACAGGTGTACGGCCCGGATTTATAATCTCCCTATTCTGATGAGAGACTTTGGTTCTGTGTTGGGGGGTGACGGGCTGCGTCTAGCAGAAAACTTGATAAGCAGTTAACAAGATGCATCAAGCTGAGCTTGGTGTTCGGCTTAGAACCAGAGTCCAAGTGTCAGAAAAAGATCTCAGGCTGCTCTGCGCTGCCTTTTTGGGGGCGTGTGACGTCGGTGTGAAGGTCAAGGAGAAAGTAAAGGTCACAGGCTGTTAATAGCTGCAGCCAGTGGAGTCGCGTCTGACACTAATACTGCAAAATGCAGTGGCATTATGTAAACACTTAATGGGAAAACCCCCTCCGATTGTTTTAATGAAAAAAGATCAGCATGCAAGATTTTTATGTGGGTTGCACAGTGGGCAGTGGTGGCTTAATGGTTAGGGACGCACACTTGTAATTGAAAGATTGCAGGTTCGAATCCCCGACCAGCAAGGTACCACTGAGGTACCCTGAGCAAGGTACCACCCCCAAGCACTGATCCCCAGGCGCTGAATTAGCTGCCCCCTGCTATGTCACATTGTCACATATGGGTTAAATGCAGAGGACACATTTCGTTGTTGTGCACTGTGCTGTGGTGTGTCAACTAATGATATATGTGTGACAATTAATGACTAAATTCATAACTTCTGTGCTACAACATCCTTATGCAAACTGCTGCAACAGGATTTATTTAATGCCCCCCCAAGGGCAGGCAGCGTCTGTGAGGATGGTTGTGTGTGTTTGTTCTGCTGTACCCGGACCTTGGTGCTAAAGCGACGGCATGACCCACCTGATTGTGACCAGCAGTGGTGCATCCAGATGATCTAGGTGAAGCGGAAGCCTGGTTGCATTCAGAATCTGGACCCCCCTCCCCCAAAGCTTTGCAGAAGGTACCAGAGAGAGTCAAAATGGGCCCTCATAGGGGGTCAGAATCCCACATGCTACACCACAGGGGGGGTTGCAGACTGGAAAAGTGCCACGTTTTATTATGCTCATTGTGGTTCTGCTCTGATTTCAATGACAAAGGATTCCAGAAAAAGTAGAATCAGAAGTATTCATCACACCGTGAACCTGCACAGTTATGCTTAATGTTTTTGGACAAAATAAGCACCGTAAGCACATTACAGGACACTCATTACAGCATCCATGTCAGTGATCTTGTTGCCAGGCATTATAGTAATTACCTAACCCGGTTTATAATTATCTGTTTCCGAATCCCTTGGCCAGCCTATTGGAAAGGATTTTTTCTCATACAGGGGAACCATGATAATCAGAACCTCTTTCACCCTCTCTGTTTTGTTCCTATGTGTCCCTCAACCTAAGCCCCTAAAAACTTGTCATGCTTGAAGCAGGCTTTTAGTGAGGACGATAGTCCCAGTTAATGCCTGGATTCATCCCTGGATTCTCATAGCCGGGCCAGAAGAGAGTGTGGGGTTCGGGCCTGTCCGTGTCCCTGTCTGAGGGTACTGCTGAGGCAGCATGGTTGTGGCGGCCTGGTGCCACATCTCGGTTCCCATTCTGATCAGGGTTAGCTCTCACCAGCCCCTGATCCAGACGGATTTCCAGGTGTCGCTTTCAGGAAACAGTTGGCTGGGATTAAACTCCCAGAACTGCTTTTTCAACTCGATGCTCTGCCACCAGCTTCGTCTGAAGTGCTGTTGAGTCGCAGTGAGTGGGACGGGGGCCCGGTGCGTTTGTTCTGTCAGAACTGTGATGTCACATGAACCAGTTGGTAGGAATGTGTCCTGTGAAACCCAAACATTTAAGAAATGTCAATTTTGTTTACTTTAATACTTGTCTTTTTATCTGTTGCATAGGTTACGCATTATAAGCAGTACCCACCCAATACTAGTAAAGTCTACTCATATTTTGAGTGCCGGGAGAAGAAGACAGAGCCCAGCAGGGACAGGAAAGTCAAGTATGACAAAACGGTCTTCTACGGTCTACAGTACATCCTGCACAAGTACTTAAAAGGTAGTCATCCCGTCGCGTAACTTTTTGTGTTTGTCTTAAATTTGGTAGTGCTGTTCATGTATTAAAAATTAATTCAAGGTCGCATACACCAGACACTTCCTTTTGAAATACATCAGCCTGAAGGCTTCTTGAATTATTGAGGTATTTGTACCTTGCGTTCCAACAAGGGAAAAATGCGTCTCTTGTGATGAGTTCAGAAATCAGCAGTGTCACTGCTCCCTTTCACACTGTCATTTTATCTCCGTCACCCATCCCTGTGTCTCTCCCCCTCTACTCCCTTGGGGTGGGGTCCCAGGCAAGGTGGTCACTTCAGAAAAGATTCAGGAGGCAAAGAAGGTGTATCTGGAACATTTTCAAGATGATGTGTTCAATGAGAGTGGCTGGAACTATATTCTGCAGGTAAATCGGCTAAACAAATATCTGTAGCTACAACATTTTGTATAGCTGTAGTAATTTTTGTTGATGTTTGCACAATACAGAAATGATGGTCAGCTTTGCTAGTTATTGGATGTACTCGTTTTTCTTGAAGTATATTTTCAGTATTTTTCTGTCATGAAATATTTTGTCATGTTTTTCACATGTCCAAAAGTGATGCTTACACAATACTCAATTCTTAAAAATGTTTTCATGTCATAATAGCACGACAAATCATGTATTTATTTTGAGCTGTAGCTAAACTGGATATTTATGTTCTTTGTCTGTTTGTAAGGACCTAGGCCCGTGCGCTTCATTGTAGATTCACACGTGCTGTTTCCGGCTTTTAGGAGTACGATGGCCACCTCCCCATCGAAATCAAAGCTGTCCCAGAAGGCAGTGTAATCCCACGTGGAAATGTGCTCTTTACCGTCGAGAGCACTGACCCCAAGTGCTATTGGCTCACCAACTGGGTCGAGGTCAGTGGAATGGCACTCAATTGGTCGAGAAATGGACCGCTGTGTCGGTCATCCTACACTCTGCCAGATCCTAAATCTTCGCCATTCAGAAAGACTCTGTGTCCAGTCACAGATTCATAAAAGACAGTCACCCTTGTTTTTTTCTTTTCTGGATTTGTTTTTATTTACTTGGCCAGTGGTGGCTACTGTTTATTTACTTGAAATGACTGTTTGCATGTTTCATGGCGGTTGTTGTTCACTCGAAGGTAGGTTAATGGTGTACATCTTTAACCTTGGTGTCATTGTGCAGCAAAGAGAATGATTTCTGAATATGACTTTCTATGATCAGAAATAAATACTTACCCAGATGAGTATTGAAGCCCTTATAATGTGAAAGTTGACCTTGGTCTGCTCATCATAATCATGGGGCTTAATGACATGCTGTCATGCCTGATGTCCATTTATACACCTTCTCTCCTAAATGGTTTACTTCTTTGAAGTATTTGTTCCCACCCTTCCATCCGCTTGAACGTAGATCTCAAATGTTCTATCAAGGAATACTATCCCAGGTCCTTTAGACACCCTTTGGCTTTTGACTAAATGGATGGTGCCCTTGTAACAAACTTGTTCACACACATGGTCCATGAATGAAGGATCTGGTGCTGACCCAGTAGCTTTGTCAAATGAACAGTCTCTCATCTCCTCTTCCACAGACTATTCTAGTTCAGATCTGGTATCCCATTACCGTAGCCACCAACTCCAGGGAACAGAAGAAGATCCTGGCCAAGTATCTGAAGGAGACTTCTGGGAGCCTTGAAGGTCTCGAGTACAAGCTCCATGACTTTGGTTATCGGGGAGTCTCTTCACAGGAGGTAATCTCAGAGTGCAGCAGGGGCTTTAATACCCCATGAATCAGGCCCAGTTCAATGGCACTGAACCTGTTTCAATCATTTTCTAATATTTCACTTTTGGCCTATTTCTGTTACTGCTTCAAACAGTCTACTGTAAAACTAGCAAGTTATTCAATGGTCTGGTTGTCAGCATTGTTTTAGTGTTGCTTATGTCTGTTTCAGACAGCTGGCATCGGGGCCTCTGCACATTTGGTGAACTTCAAAGGCACAGACACTGTGGCTGGTATTGGTGTAATAAAGAAATGCTACGGCACCAAGGACCCTGTGCCCGGATTCTCTGTGCCGGCGGCAGAGCACAGGTAGAGCTCCAGCAGATATTAGGCTGCCGGCCCTCACTGTTTAGCGGAGGCACCGTCTATGCCTGAAGTCTTTTTTTTTTTTTTTTTTAAACTGAAAAGCATTTTTCTAAATATAGTGCATGCTCCCACCTGTCGCTTTACAGTCAGTAACCCACATCTTTTGGGAAAATGCAGCTTTTTTTCTATTATTTTTTTTTAGAATTGCATATTTATTGCCTCATGTTTTGACTGTACTGCCCTCTTCTGGCTGCCATGTCTCGTGGTGGTAAGGGTAATTGGTGACACATGATTTCATGAACATCTCCATCACATTCTCACAATGAAGAAAGACAGAATCAATTAAACAACAAGGGCAGACTGTCCTAACTGAGCTTAAGTGCTATAAACGGTGTTCTTCTCATATAGGTCGCTAATGTTTGTTTTTCTATAACGTTCGTGCCTGGCGGTAAAATCAACAAAACATAGGCTCTTTCTGTACCTGTTATTGGATGAGAAGTTCCCTTTTTGTTTGTGTGACTCAGGGGTCTGGCATGCTTTCCACTGACTCACAATGTTCCTAATTCTGCACTTTCCCCCAGCACCATTACCGCCTGGGGGAAGGACCATGAGAAAGACGCCTTTAAGCACATCGTGACGCAGTTCCCCTCCGTCCCGGTGTCTGTCGTCAGTGATAGCTATGATATTTACAATGCCTGTGAGAAAATTTGGGGTGAAGACCTGAGGGACCTCATCGAGTCTCGGAGTGCTAAGGCGCCTCTGTTGGTGCGACCAGACTCTGGAAACCCTCTGGACACCGTACTGAAGGTAGGCTAGGGCATCATGACATCATGAAAAACCCTGATATTTGTGGCACGTACTGGTCAGTCAGCATAGATGTCAAATCACGTCAAATCAATCCTTCAAAACCACTTGGGGCAAATTCACAACAGCAGAGACAAAGTAGTGCAAATAAAAGCAACAGTGCAAACAGGAAGTACAGGTGCTCCTTGACTTACAATGGGGTTACGCTCTTATTGAGCCACCGTAAGTGGAAAACAGTCGAATATGATATGGTAAATAAGTAAATGATTACTAGGGCTGGGACAATTATTCGACGTAATTGACAATGTCGACTATAAAAATGCGTTGACATGGAATTTTAGTGTCGATGCGTTGTGTAAAACTACGTAAATGTTTTGTAACTGCAATGCACTAAGTGTTAAGCTAAACATATTGTAAGGGAAAGTACTTTATCCCCTCGGGAGCACGTTAATGCTGTCCTTTTAAGAATCGCGCGATAAAACAGTCTGCTAATAACTTTAAGAACTTTACTGATGATCTCTTCGCCACTCGAGCGCCACAATACAGTATTTCAATGTTTCCCTTAGGTTTACAGCTTTGGGGGCGGGGCAGATGGACACCGACAGGATTCATGTTGTTCATGTGTTTCTTTTAATGAGAGCAGTCAATATAACAACTGAACTAAACATCAGAACATTTCTTTTTAAGACAATTATCCACAAGCGTGCTCTCTGTCTGCTGGTGGGAGTGTGCTCACTGGTGTGTGCGCGCACATGATGGAACTCCGCCATGCGCGACACAGAGAGCAAAGGAGAATTGTGAACGCGCGACCGTGTAGAGACAAAAATGTCAAGCTGTTGTGTAGATAAGATAAATAACATAAGGCTATTTAGTTTGTTTAATAAAGGGACAATGTATAGACCTGTTCTATAGGAAAGGTAACCTTAAATTATTTCTGTTGTGATCTGACGCTAATTAGAAAATAAAATTAAATAAAATTAACTTGACCTTCAAGGGGGGGCGGGAGGTGCCGTTGGTTGGGGGGATAATATAATGGTAGGAGAAACACACTGTATTTTATTTATTGGACCTGCGCCATGGTTTTCATTTACAATACAAAGTTATTCCGCTAATAAGCTGGCTAGTTGTTTCACTGCTGGCACCGTTAAAACT
>JAODLD010000001.1:1875759-1887336 GCA_026781065.1 Mormyrops boulengeri | reverse complement strand
CGACAGGAGCCGAACCTTTCATTTAACTCCAAAGCTCCTGAAATACAACTTTGGCGCCCTTAGCACGATGCTGAAAAGTCGACAGGAGCCGAACCTTTCATTTAACTCCAAAGCTCCTGAAATACAACTTTGGCGCCCTTAGCACGATGCTGAAAAATCGACAGGAGCTGAACCTTTCATTTTCGGATCTTTTCAGTACCGCTTTCATGTTCCTCTGTATGTAACGTTTCTCCTGTCAAAAGAATGAGCCTCTTGGTCTTCCTCCTCATCTCAAGTTCTGGCAGAGCCCAGAAGGCTCTATTTTCTTTGTACTCTTAAAATTTCCCACGATGCATCTGCTTGTGACATGGGTAATGTGGCCACCTGTCACTGGGATACCCAAAAAAAACCTGTTGCAAAAAAAAGATGCTTAAGGCCTCATAGTTGCTCACTCAGATCGTTAGTATATTGGATGCCTCCAATTTCACTTTAACATCTCACAGTGTCTTTATGAAGTCTTCGTCTTCCCTATGAGCCAGGCTCGGCAGGCTGGAGATGGGGCCACCAACACCAGACTGCGCCCTCCACTGCAGGCATACATGTGTGCATCCATGTATGTAGATGGGAGCATAAAAGGGACACACCCACCTAAACACAACATACCCATTTTATTTATGTCAGACTGCTAGAAAAATGCTTGCAGTCATGTGCATGCGGCCAATGAATGTGATTAAATAGACAGTAGCTCTGTAGCTTATGAGGGATGATAACCTTTCTAATCAGCAAAGAGGGTCATTGGTGAGTATGGAGAGGAACCAAAAGGCAGCATATGTGACCAGAGGATGTGCTTGTGGTGAGGCTGCCGTGCGAGGCCGCCGTGCGTGGCCGCCGCGCGAGGCCGCCGTGCGTGGTTGCCGCGCGAGGCCGCCGTGTGCCCGCCGTGCGAGGCCGCCGTATGGCTGCCTTTGTGGCTGCCGTGTGAGGCTGCCGTGTGGCTGCCTTTGTGGCTGCCGTGTGAGGCTGCCGTGTGTGGCTGCCGTGTGAGGCTGCCGTGTGGCTGTGCTTCGTCATCAGGTGTCCCCTGCATGACTGCCAGTATAATCACACATAAACAGAAACTGTTTGGCAGACAGGAAGGCGTGGAGAGACAAGGTCACAGACCTCCCGAGGCGGGGGTTATTTAAGGGGAAAAGGAAAGTATACACAAGCCTTGTGGAGATGGGCTGTGGTCTCTAGTGGTATGGGAAAGCGCCTCTCTCCCCTAACAGTCTGGGGTCATTCAGAGGTGGCAGAGTCTTCCGGAAGGTCATCCCCTGCTCGGCCAGCCTTCTCCTGTCTCTCTGGCCTTCTTGCCAGCATGGGATCTAAGCCTTCCCGGGGAAGACTGTTCTGCTTCCATTCTTGTGACTGAGAACCATGGTTATCAGCGGCCTGTGTGGTGCTGATCACCCCCGGCTGATCCACGGTGCACCATAGCATCACGATTTCTAGTGTCTTGGTAGTAAGGAGACCTGCAAGCAATGACCGGCAGAGCTTAAAGACCATGAAGCCAGGATATCTGGAGCAGATGTTATAGACACACTTACACTGTGTGTGTGTTCATTCTCCACGTATCTCTCCTCTTCCTTATTAATAGCTTATAAATAAGTGGCAGGGGTTTCCGAGTAGTTCCAGTCCTGGTTGGTTTGTGTTGTATAATTAAGTGCTAAATCTGCAAATGTGTGCAAATAGATCCTCCCACTGACAAGAAGGATCCAGGATCATGTGATTCTATTTGGCTATGAAAAATGAATGGGAAGCTTCCCAGTGCAGCCTTCTCCATGTTGCACGCGGTGCTTTTTGCCGTTTCACCGGTTGATCCTCTTCTAGTCCACATCAGGCGACTCTATTGACCGTTGCGTGTGCCGTAATTACATCGACACGCACCAGTGGCTGCTGTACTTTTATTACTTTGTGGGCGTGAACATGTTGAGCGGATCTCCGACTTGGGGGAAAAAGGGGCGTCCTGTCCTCTCTGTGATGCTGCGAGCCTCACTTCCATCCCCGTAATGGTGCCCCCTGCTGAGGAGCAGCTGGAATTACTCCCCATGGCTATAATTCACGCGTCGCTTCGCACTGCGGGCCAATGGGAAGGCAGGGTACATACAGCAGCTTTTGTATTTCCTGCCTTCTCCTGAATCCTGATAGATCCTTGGGCCCTTTCAGCATGATTGGTCTTGGCTAAATTAGAAGATGTGCCGGTCGGTCTGGAAATTCCCACACCCCCCAGCTCAGCCATCTTTACTTTATGGGTCTCTTTCTCCTGCAGCCGCTGCTGTAAAATTTAGACGTATAAATAGCATGATGATTATCCGGCATTTAAACAGTGTCTGATTTATAAGCTTCCGGGAAGCGTGGGGCTGTATCGTGTGCGTTTGTGCGTCACGCCACTAATAGAGTGTATCGCAGACAGCTGTGCAGCTGTTTGCGCCTGACAGGGCTGAGGATTTGGGGGCGATTGCAGCATTCGGGCTAAAGACAGAGACTTACCGGCAGCTCGGGGGTAAAGGGTCAGGGGTGGCTGCAGCGTGACCCGCCACCGTTTCGCACTGACACCCCCACCCCGGCTGAGTCCCTGAGTTGCACCATTAGACCCATTTGTCAGGCTCTGATATCTTTTAATTATTTAAGACATGCCCTCCCCCACTGGTGGTGGACTCTGTTGGGTCAGGTCCTTGAAAAGGATCCAGTAAGAGGCCCGGCGTGCAGGGTGTGCTGACAATTCGGGATGCCCCTGCCGTGTGCTACCTCTACATGGCTCTACGTGGTCCTCACATGGCTGCTTCCCACCGAGCCCGACTGGGGGCCTCGAGTTCAGGGCTGTCTGCTGAGAAGCCTGCGTCGCTGCCATTACTGTTAGATCGATCTCTGGCAAGCTGCACTGAAATAAAAAAATACATGTAAAAGCCCAAGATGACATGTCATCTCTGACCCGGTGATGCAGCAGGGAATAAATCACTGGCGGAGATGCAGCCGGGACGTCCACGTCGAAAACCAAACATGTGGCATGGCGTGTGTATGCGGAGGTGCAAGCTGTAATTAGACACGCAGGTGGACCCCGAATTCTCCCAAGCAGCTGGGCTCCTGCTCCCTCGTACCCGCAGCTCTGGGGGTCTTGAGCCCGCTGCCTCCACCCAGCTTTTTATTACCTTTTATACAAGCTATACATATGAGTCCCGGATGGTGCACAGGTACTGATGTTGTACGACGGTGCAACAGGACTGTAAAGGCAGGTTCTTTACATCTCTGCATCAACAGTCATTATTCTAGTACAGTGTTTCTCAACCCAGTCCTCAGGGACCCCCAGACAGTTCATATTTTTGCTCCCTCCAAGTCCCTGGGGACTGTGTTGTGGTCTAGCACAGTGATTCTCAAACTTTTTTGCAACGCAACCCAATTTTTATTGTGCCAGCTCAGTTGCAACCCTATATCAAGTATAGGTTTAAATTAACGCTATGACCAAGGATGCAGTGCACTCTGTAATTTACGCCAATCAATTCCTATCGCACAAATCTGATTGGATGTGCCGATGAATTTTAAATGAAGCATCTGTGGTTCGGCTTCTCGGATCGGTTGAGTGTTCACTCGTTTTGCACTAAGCATTTGCAGACCCAAGATTCGTTTATATAGGTTAATTCTAGGATTGGGGCTGGGAAATCTGATCGTGGTTCAGCATACGAGCTCGCTCATTTTAAAGTGCTTCCAACTCTGCCTTGTGATCCTTTCAGAACTTGCTGCGACCCATGAGGTGAGAATCGCTGGTTTAGCAGAAGCTTTAAAATTGGCCAACTTATTGAATGCATCCATTAATAACCACTGATTCTCTGCAGTGTCATGGTGAGCTGGGAACCTATTCCAGTAGGCGGGGGGATACCCTGGATGGGGTGCCGGTCCATAACAGGGCTCACGCGCACACACACACAGACACACTGCGAGCACTTCAGAGAGACAAATAGAGTAACTGTCTGTCTTTGGACGTGTTGACGGAAATTAGAGCCCCCGCCCCCCCCCCCCCGCGAAGCCCATGCAAAACCAGCAGAGTGGAAAGGTGGCAGGAATCGAACCCGGCCCCCTGCAGGTGAGAGGTCTCTGTGCTGCCCTCACACACACACAACTTCCTTAAACGCATAAAAGACGCTCGCACACATGCACACATGCTTGCTTTTAGGAAAACAAATTTTTTTCGACCTGGACTAGCATTCGAGAGCAAACGTTTGTCCCTGAATCAGTGTTTCCACCCACCAGCAAATGTTTGCTTAGCCTCTACACAGACACACATATATTTGCTTCGGAAATGCCCGGAAAGGTTGAACTGTGGTCGGTGTAGCAGCAATGCGGGAGGACAGCAGCAGCCATTTCCCAAAACACCCCACTGTGATTTAAAACTACTTTGCACAGTCGTCAATCAAAACGAGAGTTACTGGGACCTTAAAATGATTTAGTGTATTTCATATCGGCACCCAGTTGCACATGTAATATGTAAAACTACTTATTTTGTACCTAAAGGATGCTGAGATGAGTCTCGGATTCAATGAAACATTAATGAAACGAAAACCGAAATATAAAAGTGATGCTCTGCACCTATTTCACTGAAAAATTAATGGCCGCCTTCAACACATGTGCTTCTCTTTTGGGGCTTATGCGGGGCGCTTCTCTTTATTAGCTAAGGTTGGAGGAATAACAGGCAGAGGAAGAGGAGGAGGCGAGGGGAGGCAGCCTCATAGCAGCCTCGAGGCTCTTCTGGGGTCCTGACGTCAGTGCCTCACTGCATAGGTGGCCTGTTAGCGAAGCAGGAGTTCTGCTTCTTGCAAGCTTTAACCCCCAAATGAATGATCTGATGGCATTTCCTGTGCCATAGGATTTAGATATCCATCCATATGGAATATCCACTGTCGACTGTGACAGACAAGAAATTTGGAAGATGACTGACACCACCTCACCACGTCAGTGATCTTTTCCTTTGTCTTGGGTCTGGGGTTCTGTTACTTTCATTGATGTTACCCCCCCATGGAGGCGACAGCATGTGAGAAAAGTACTCAGGGATCTGTGAAGTGAAGCTTGATATACATCTCTGAAGAGTGGAGCATTTTTATATATTTTTTTTGTTCTTAAATAACACCTTTGCTCTGGCAGCCATAACGTACTTGTCACAGAGGCCATTTTCGCTTGGGTTCCCCTGGTGTAAATGAACAATTAATCATCTCCCGGCTGAGATTTATGGGGCAGATTTCACCCATGCTGGAAGTGCTTCTGAGCCGATGTTATCCGCCAAAGTACGATTGCGGATCCTTTACACGGAGTTATTGCGGGCAGGCGGGCCCGTGTACGGCCAGGGGTGTCATATGACGAATTGTCACATCTCCCTGAAGAATCCTGCAAGAGGAAACCTGGGATGTTTTTCTGGTAAGAAAAAGAAAGTTGCATTACTCATTAAAACTGCAACTTTCGCCTCTCGCAGGACCAAAGGAATTATGTGAATCTTTTTAAAGATGTTTGGAGTCCATATCACTGTGTGGCTCAGTGGCGGTAAAGTATGACTGGAATCCTCTAGTACTGAGGAGGTGTTTGCTGTAGGTGGTAATTACACAAGTCAGCCAGGTTCATAACAGATTAATAAACCAGTATCCTGCTATGTAAAAATCAATGTACATGTGTGTCAAGGTGTGTAGGGACATGGGAAAAGGCGTTGGGAGAGACGTTCTGACGGCTTTTAGCCATTGAAGATGTGCCCACCCTCCCACAGGTCAGCTCTTGAAAAGGACCCAGTAATTGGCTGGGCCTGAGCGGAACACTGGTGATCTGGGCTTTCCTCCAATGAGGAAAAAGGTTTATTGCTGTTAATTACATGCACAGTCCAGCGAACATGTGTATATTCACTCTAACAAGTAAATAATTGGTCCTACTTGTGATAGTTTAGTGAATCCAAGTGGTACTGAGCAGAGGTTTCCGACAGGCTAACACCGCAGCGAATGTGAATGTGATTATGCTGAGATAATTATTCTCAGATCGGTGGCTGCTCCTGGCCGAAGCCAGCTGGGCTGAAATGCTGCTGCTTGAGGATTTTCGGAACGCAAGAGGTGCCAGGATGTAAGAGCGTTTAATGGCTGAGCTGATGATGCTCATGGAGACTGTAGCACTGTAAGCCTCTTTCACTGCAAGCGTGGAGCTGTCTGTCCACTGACTGTCCACCCGTATGTGAAGTAGGTCGGCAAATGATGTGTCCTCTTATCAAATATATATATTGTCAGATTTGTTACTTGCCAGTTACAGTGTTTGCCGTTTGCCTAAGCTAAATGTACAGGCTTTGCATTTACTACCCAGCAGTGCTTGTCAATATCGAACGGTGCTTGGTGAGGATTTCCCTACAGCCTCTCTTTAGTCAGATCGTCTCTGCTTGAACCTGCAGACAGACAGGACCTTCCTGGTTGCAATGTCCCCATTAATGGGTATGTCATCATGGAATTGAGCCCAGGTTGCAGTAAATAAATTGGGGTGGAGACTTTTTAAAATTTTCACAATGTCTGTTTGTGTGTCCTTTTGGAGTGTGGCCTTCTGTGGCGGCCAGTGGGTCTGTGTTTAAGCTGCAATCTCTGGACAAACCCTGAAAGAAAAGATGAAGGCACCTTTTAGATGGAGCTCAGACTGGAAAAAGCGACCAGCCTTTGAATTTTTATTTCTCGCTTTATATAAATGCTTCCATAAAGCTGATCTCGGAGCTTTTAATCTGTCTCAGAAAAATAACTAACCCTGTAATCTTTGTGGCATTTGTGAGTCCACTTTTGTTGGACTGAGAGAGAAAAACATTTTTGCCTTTTCGTGAAGTAGGTGAGTCCTGCACTTGGAATTCAGTGACAGTGGGAGGGGTAATGGCATGAGGGGGTGCGTTAAGATGCACCGTGACCGGCATGAGGACAGCTCATCGGTCGCACGCCGCTCCCCCTGCCCGGACGTGGTCCACCAGCCGCAGTCTCAGCGAGCCTGTAAAACAAACACCGCTCTCTGCTTAATGGAGCCCGCAGGTGCACAGCACACGCATTTCTGCTGTTCGACCTGTTTGGGAGGCAACTCTTCCACTCCGTGTTTCTCCGGTCGCCTGCGATAAACGCGGCTGAGCGTTTGCTTAATCACGCTGTCGGTAGCGGGCCGAGACGCCGCGTGGCCCCCATGCCCACGGAGGAGTGATTTGCGCTATACTGCGTACATAAGTTAGGGCCGCTTGCATAAATCTACCCTTCCATAAAATTTTATTCAGCATAGAATTTTGCTACAGGCAGGTAGTAACACGGGACTTGGAAGTGATTTAGAGTCATTTTTCCTAGAAGGGGCTGAACATCAGCAGGCGGGTATTCCCGCACGCCGCGGCCCCACCAATCACAGGATGTCAGGCTTTCCTGGTATTTTGTGCATGGGGAAATCTCTGCTGAACCATTTATTTGGAAATGAGCATTTGTTTGCAGTATGTGTGTCATTCCTATGGACGGTGTGCTCTCTCCACTAGGTTTCTAGGATCTTTTTTAAGGAGGGGCCATAATTCATGCAGAGGGGCTACTCTTATCAATAGCCAATGAAATTTTATGAGTCAGTGAGTGACGCACTCTGGGAGCCAATCGTCTTCCAAATGGGGCCAATGCCCCTGTGACTCCACCCCATTCTCCGCTCTGACAGGCGCCAGACTCGTAGCCCCTTCATGCTGCTTATTTGTAAGCAGTTACATCCCTGGATGCTGACACTCAGTGCAAGGTCTCCCCGACTTTCTTATCTTATCTCTCGTATACCAGTTTCAGAACATAACATTCACCTGAGACTGCAAATCCAAATCGAGAAGTATTAGAAGCATTTACTTATACTCATGATGACAGTGCTGTATTGCGAATAAGTCCTTTACCTCGGATATCCAGGCAGGTTTAATTAACGTACCGAGCAGCATTGCCCATTACTGTGCTTTCACGGCGCGTACATCTTGATTAGGGAAGAGTCAGACTAGCTGCGTATCCTGCAAGTTAAAAATAACGTGTTAAATTTGATAGGTGCGATATTCTTCAGCTGTGATTTCAGAGTCACACATCTCTAGGTGTGAAGACGGATCTGTCACTCCAAATGGTGGCTAGATTTTTACAAATCTCTATTTAGCCAGCATTTAGTAGATGATGTGGGAACAAGCGTGCAAATATTATGTATGTGTACACCCAAATATTGATCGAATTATGCCTCTCTGTAAATCTTTCAGACTTTGGGAAATACCTTGATTCATGTTATAAATATCCTACCTGTATAACTGAGGTGTCAAAAGAATATTTGATCAAAAAAACATTGAAATGCACAGTCATTGCCAGCTCATACAGGCCGGAGATGAGGACTCTGCGATGCATCCAAAAAGAAAAAAAAAGTTACGTGAACTGCCGTTTCTAAATTGTCCATAATGTGGGATTGTGTGTGTGAAATATGTGTTTATCTCAGCCTTGGATGGATTCCAAGCCCCACTGTGATGGTGTACTGCATGCATGAATGGAGATTTAAGCACATTTCAAACACTTAAGTCATACAGAACTACTGCTGAGTATCTTTCTAAGCCAGTCCCTGGGAGTCCTAATTACAGGTGTAGTGCAACCCCTCCAGGGGGTGCCAGAGAGCTTACGCCTTCAACATCCAAATCCTCAAGAATGTATCTTGGGAGAAACACCTCAGCTCACCTGTGGTGGGGCAGGATGTCAGGCTGCAGAGGCGCAGCTGTGCAGTGCTCAGCTGCCCTGGCACTGTGGCGGCCTCTTCCATCTGTCCCTATCACCATTGCGTGTTTACAGGTTCTGCCAACTGGTGCTGTGGCACAAGTGGCCCATGGATTGCTCATGTGGCAGATCGTGGAATCACGTCCTAGAAGGGCCAGTGGGATTAGCGTAGTAGAGGCTGACATCGAGCTGTACCAAGCAACAAAGTCAACCTCATTTGGGAGGGGGAAATGGACCTCATTACTGCTCTGAATCTGGGCTTGACCCGGGCCTGGCCTTTGGCCTTCAGCATCACAGCAGCTGGTCACGCGCGTCACATGGTCACGGTCCTGTCCCTTAGTTCCGTTAAACCTCTTCTTCACACTGACCTCCATCACCCTCATGGTTGCCAGGGAACCGTCTAGAGGTTCCAAACTCTATATCTCTCAATATAAGAGGGACCAGTGCCCTCAGCAGTCAGAACAGTCCGCAGGGAAATGGAAAATCCAAACAGGAGATGCCCATCCAGAGATATTATTTTCTCCTTATCATTTCTTTTTTGGTGTTTGGCATTGCGCCATCTAGGGGCCAGGATGACCAACAGAGTGGACAGCCACCATTTTAAAAATGCATCCCCTATGCAGCACATGTGTTTATAACTGACCAATGGGGTTTGAGTATATATAGGTTAGAGTGTAAAAGTGTGTGGAAATGGCAGGAGCCAGAGGGGCCGACCATAGCCTTTGCAGATCTGTGACTTATTACAAACCATTCTTAAAAACCACCCTGCTTAAAAAGCAGGATATGTGTGATCCAGTACAATTCAGAACGGCCTCAGTTCCCGTGGCTTGGGTATTTGTGTGGCCATATTCTCTATTCTGCATGTAGTGGAGAAAACGAAAAGATAAAAAGACTCATGGCTGTGAGAGTCGAGAACAAAAAGAATCCTTTAAAACCGTCGTTCTGCTCTGGCAAGCAAAATGAAAATGAGCTCTTGGCTTTTATTTTTGCACATTGGAACGATTTTGCCCAACAAAGGTCGTTATTGCGACGTAGCTCGTCAGCGCGGCATTAATTGGCTCTGTGCTGGTCAAAGGCTTGCACTCCTCGCTGGCTCCTCTGCCAACGAGGCCTCTTATAGATTTTCAGAGCCCCAGAGCAGATAATTAGCCAGTCGCTGCTGCTTGCTTCAGTTTGGATAACGCTGACTGGCTCTCGCGGGAAGGCGGCATTAAGATAAAAGCCTGGTTCCGCTGCCCCCACCAAGATGGTGGCCAGTCGCGTTGTGTGGGAGAACTGGACCCACAGGCTAATGATGGTGGTTTAGCTCAGTCGAGAGTCTGTAAGGTGTCTAAATCCAATTCCCCTGGGCTGGTAAATCCCAACAAATGGAACCGTTAAAGTTTTAGATGGTTTTTACTATTGTTTCCTCTTTAAAGCATTTGAGGTTTTTAATTAATGATCAAAAATATATTTTTTAGCTAATTTTAGCTTTCACATCTGTTAGCATTCATTATAGAATGTGTGATCTGCTGCCATGGAGCAGTGTTATATGGTGGGAATCCCGGTTTTTGGTGAACTACAGATCAACCCAGTCAAGCGCCATTAAGTAATTGTAATCAAGTACTGTCCCCACAAGTGGGACTGCTCTTTCCATAATTTAATATCGGTTATTGCCGTTAATATTAAACATTGTGTCATTATTTAGCCTGTCTTACAGTATATGGCAAGTATTTATTTGTTGTTTTTGTGGAGTACCAGTCATTAAATAATAATAATAGGTATTTGATGTGAGGAATGGCAGTCTCCCTTCCCGCGTACTCCCGCATTTGCCGGTAAAGCGGCGGGGAGACTGATTCAGCCATTTGGACGCAGGTGGGCGCGCCCCTGTCAGCGGCACCTGCGCCTGCACGCTCAGTCATCTGGCCGGGACGGCTGGCGCTCTTAATCTCTGTGATTCCCGATGTGGCAGGGAAGAAATATCGCGATGCCGTGGGTCTGTTAATAAATAAAGGTACCCCCCCCCCCCATCCGTCACAGCATTCATGAACATGGATCCCTCACGCCAGACCACAGAGGGTGCCCCCGCTGACAGATATAGGCTGTGTTTACTCTGGCGTCTGTCCCGATGACCATTTTGATTAAAGTCCCCTGAGCTGGCCGTCTCTTTAAATAAGGATTGCTGCGGTGTGGCATGCTCGGTGTGTATTCGCCTTGTCTCCGTGGCCCCACCCGCCCCAGCGGGCCACGTCAGAACCCAGCGTCGGCTGTCTTTGGGCGAGCAGCCAATGGGGTGCGGCCGGCAGCACCGTGCCATCGTGAGTCACCCCCCACCATCCCTGCCCGCCTGCCTCACGCCATTCTTGCTGTCTACCGGTGCATAAACGTGCGCGCGTGTGCCCCCTCTCTGTTTGGCGTGTCCCCTCCGTCATTTGCTGACATCCCGGGGGAACTTCTGATGAGCCTCTAATGACACCGACTTCTGTCTCTGACTCATAAAGAGCCACCTGACACAGGCACCTGTTAAAAGCTGTCAGAGTCTCAGATAAACCCAGAAGGATGTTTTATAGGTAAGAGAAATGCAAAATAAAGGGACAAATGCGAATGAGTCATGTGGAGAGCAGCTTTAATAATAATGCGATGTGAGGAAATATGACTCTCATAAACAAACCATTCCAAGTCTTTTGAAAGTCTTGTCAGCTTGAGCGGGTGACATTGGGTTTCTTAGCTTTCTGTGTGTAGAGGGGTGGGGTTTAACCCCTCAGAGTCCTGTGTTTGGAGGGATGGGGTTTAACCCCTCAGAGTCCTGTGTTCGGAGGGATGGGGTTTAACCCCTCAGAGTCCTGTGTTCGGA
>JAODLD010000001.1:1852832-1869405 GCA_026781065.1 Mormyrops boulengeri | reverse complement strand
GTGATGGATGGATGGTGTAGGAGTGTGCCCCGTGATGGATGGATGGTGTAGGAGTGTGCCCCGTGATGGATGGATGGTGTAGGAGTGTGCCCCGTGATGGATGGATGGATATTAATACACTTCCTTTTTTGTTATTATTGTGATAAACTTTTATCTGTTTTGGAGAGAATGAACAATAAGAGAAATGAGAAGGAAAATCTGGGGAGAGTCAATCACAAGTTGCCCGTACGGGACGCTATGGACCCGTGGCTCATTCTGTGAACGTCTGCCTCCCGCCGCTTGATTAACCCCGTCGGCCTCACCCCCCACCGCCTCCGTCTCACCCTCCGCTCACCCCAGAGGGAGTGCAATGGGATTCTGCTGCGGACGGTTTGCTGTAATTTGTACACATTCAGAAATGAGTTTGACCTGTTCCGGGAAGTGCTGCGGTGTGAGATGCTTCTGTGTGCAGGTAATAATGGCGGGGAAAGGATTCCTGAGAATGAGGTGCAGCTTATTGACAGAAACGTGCCTTCATTCACAGCCAGTCTGACAGCAGTGTAGACACACATGTCCGCACAGAGACACGTTTGGGCCCCTTAAAAATTCTACCGAATGCACCCCCTCCCCCCGCCCAAAATCAAAGGTAGCATTGCCCACGCTGCTGGGCTTCCCTGTCTTCGCCCCTTATGGGGGGCCCTGTCCACATGTAGGTACCGGGATGCGCTGACGTCTGGGCACATGGTGCTTGATGAAATGCGGTGCCAGCTGACGCCCCGCACCAGCTGGAGAGGAATCCCAGTGACCCAGCCTGGATTTGGGGAGCAGGCAGCCGCGGGAGCATATGGGGGCCGATCTTAGGGGGCAGTATTTACTCTGCCTTTGGCTTTAGCTCACATGGGTTATAAAGCTGGGAAATAGAGAGAAGGAAATGATGGCTTTCTGGGACGTGGCGTGAAATAATCCAGCGCATTTGGTAATTGCCCACTTTGGCTAATTTCTCTGCATATGTATTCCATACCGTCTAAATTATGCAAACGCCTTTTATAATATTCTGGCTGCGGTGTGAAAAGTCCCCTTCATGAAATATGAATTTGTTATTCTCCGGGGGACTTTGCGTGTAATTATAGAATTATTCAGATCACACCTCAAAGCTAATCTTTCTGCTGGCATCACTTTATAGAAGTGTTTGTTTCTCTTAGAAACATATTACCTCTGGACTCCGAGGAGATACAAAGTTTATATCCTGCCTGATCAGGATCGCAGCCCTCCTGTCCATGTCTGAGTGTAATTAACTTTGACAATTGTAGCTAAGCAGTCGAGTCCCAGAGCAGCCACAAGACAGCTTATGTTAATTGTATCTCTGCATCGTTATCCTAGAGGCTGCCAACCAGCGTCGGCAAGCATGGAGAGCTGCTTTCATAACGCACGCGTCATGCCGGGTTTTAACGAGGCAAACACTGAAAAAAGGCTTTGCATGCAGCGTGGCCGATGTCAAGTGAGCCTTAGTGGACAACCTGTGATCTGGGAGACGTTCTTCTTGAATGGTTCTGTCAGGTTGCTGGTGGTGGGAGTTTTTGCGAGTTGTTTAGTGGTGACACTGAGCAATGTGGGGACTGGAGAGTCAAACAAAATGGCGGGGTTCTTGTAAACGACACGGAAACAGAATAGCAAAGTGGGATGTGTGGTGAGCAGCTATCTGCCGAGTGTCACAGGAGCTTCCTGATATCCCTGCCATGGACTAAAACGTAGGATATGAGAATAAGGCAGGGGTGCCACATTCAGGAGCAGGTCACGCATCTGCTATAAATAACTCCAGGAGAGTCAGACTTCAGTGTGGGTGTTGTGACACTGCACGTCACAAAGTTTACATTTAAATACCCAGATTTCCCTTTTCTAGTGCCAGTGCCTGTCTCGGTGATGGCGTCTGTGGCCCCAAGCAGAGCAGTGCATAAGTGATGCTTTTCCGGCATTTTGATTGCTTCTGACCTGTGGCTTCTAGTGCCCCTCCTCTACAAAGTGCACTTAAAACGCATTTTATGCCATCGCAAAAAGCAGGCCCCTGGGAGACATTGCATTAGACACGTCACATGCCCAGAGTGATTGCTTTGGCCCTTGTTTTCCGGTGACGGGCCCCAAGGCCTCCGCAGGGCCCGCGTAAATGATGCTGGCTTGTTTGGAGATTTCCTTGCCAGACTTGGGTCATTATTTTCGAGTCTCAATCCCAAGGCTCTTCTTTCATATCTTTAGAATTAAAGGGAAGAGCCGGCGTGTCACGGAGGCGTCTGTTCGCGCCGGCTCTGCTGCTGTGTGCTGTCAGGAAGATCGAGTGAGCCTGTACAAGTGTGGCTCTCTGTGTGTTACCCAGACCTCAGCCCCACGGGCCTCCGTGATAAATGCACCGCTTTCACGCCGGCTCACGTACTTAACCGAATGCCGGCGACAGCGCAGGCAGCCGATTAGCCGTTCTGGGCAGCATTCGGGTGTATTCAGGGGCGGGACCACTGGGGCACTACTCTTGGCTGACGGTTGATTGGCTCCCTCCCCTGTCACTCACCAATTTAAAACACATCATTGGCTAATGCTAAGATTGGCTCCTCTATGAATTATGATCTGTCTTATGCACCCCACTCCTAGGGGTGGTGGGAGTGTCATGACTGCGTAGCTGCGTGACCTTAGAGCGCTAACGCGACAGCCAGTCACAGAGGACTCAAACCTGTGTTGCCGGGTCAAATCTCAGATGGGTACTGTCATTGTACCTTGAAGTTCTTCAGCGGAAAAAGTCCTGCGTGATAGCAGGTGGAATAAGTGCATTTTAGCTGGATAAACGGGCCGCCTCTGTGAATAAATGTGCACGGGTCGTCGGCCTTCATCCTGCGTGACCCTGTCAGGCTCTCCGTCCTTCGCTGATGAGATCGGCGTGCTTAAACCCTGGGGAGTGCCTTGGCCCCGCTCAGCACATGACAGAGAGAGATGGTCCATTTGCCTAGTCCTGGGGAGACGGCAGGGCGGGGGCTCGCAGAGAGGAATAATGTGTTGCTTAAGGGCCAGGCTTTAAAGAGATTGTCGGGTGAGCAATAAAATCCCTTTGAATGGATGGGATTTGGAGGCTGATGGAGGGAGTGGACTGAGGCTGGAGGGGGTGTTGGGGGTTGCGGGGCACTGATTGGTGCCGCGATGCCAAGATGGGCTATGTCTAGAGGGAGGGGGCACAGGAGGAAAAGGGACAACGAGGGGCAGGGCATCTAGGAGGAAAGCAAGGTGCAGGGAGAGCAGATATGTAAGAGAGATTAGGAGAGAGGGGTAGGCGGGTGGTAAAGGGATGGGGGCCCTGCTGAAGCTGCAGGGTGACAAGTGTGTCCATTGCGGTGCCCCCCCCCCCCACTCCGTCCAGTTCCACTGAGAGCATCGTGTGCCTGGTACATGTGTGCTGTGAGCTGAGAGTGAGTTCGAATGCGGACTGTCTGCAGGTCCCGGAGGACTGGCAACACTAACATAGAGGGCTTGATATACCTATATAACTTTGATATACCTATATAACTAGGTGTGCGTACAAGGTGTGTGTTCCTGTATAAAAGCAGAAAAAGACAGATGGAGAGTTGATTCACAGCGATGTGGTTCTGAGGCATTACGACTCTGACTGGGGGCTTCCTGAGTCACTCCGACATCCGGGCGTCACTTAAAGGGAGGAGCCGTGTGACTGCGAGGGGGCGGTCCTCGATTAGCCAAAGCCGGCTGCTCGCTAATTACTGCAGCAGGCGCCAGTTCCGGGACGCCCCCCCTCCCCGCATGGGGCAGTGTGAATAATGACCTGTCACTTTCAGGCCGGGGAGTGAGGAGCCCCATACCACCGTATATCCTCCTCCATACCATGACCCGCGTTGCGGTGTCACACTCTGCTCTCTTCATTGTAGCTGCACCTTCAACATGGTCGGGGTTTATCCCACCACTGGGGGGCGCACTAATGTGTTTATCCGCCCCTTCAGGACGGCACAGTTTTCGGCTGCTGCTCTTGTCGCCGGGTGGGAACCAGCCGGGGGAATCCCCCCTCCTTCGATCCAGCCTTCTTAGCAGCATGACATCACACTCGGAGCACTGGAGGTGACGCCCCCGTCCAGGCCTTAATTTCCCGGAGCCATGCGGCTTTCCGAGCCGGACGGTCAGGGATCTTTTACCAGTCCGCCTCCCTCCCCCCAGCCCGAGTCCACACCTGCTGGCAAGAGAGCCCTTCGGGACGCGGCGGGGGGGCACTTCCCTTTATAGTTCTGCCAGCGTGCTTATGAATGATTCTCCTCTGCGCCATAAGAGCACAGCTGGTAACCTGAAGATAATTACCCCTGAAATTCCCCCATCCATGTGAACCTGCCGTCATGTGCCATGGCGTCGCATGGACTGGAAAAGGGCGGGAAAGTCAGAATGATTCCAAGGGGCCCTGGCGGGACGGGGGCCCTAGAGAATTTGGAGCATAACTGGATTGGTCTGGGTTGGGGGCCAAATATGATATGCTTTGATGAGGCCCAGAGTCACTAGCAGCGCCCCGGGGGTGTCACATCACCTCTTGAAAATTTCTAGCTGCTGCATGATGTCTTGTCTTAGTGGGAGGGGCGAGTGGGACCCCCCCCATGTTTAGTATTCTAGGAATAAGCCTGCTCCATCACCCCTGCGTGACGTATCTTTTATAATATAGACTTTTAAATAAAGCATTCATTTCAGAAATTTCACATTTTTACAAATCGGGTGCAGTACTGAGCTGAATAATGGAAGGTTGAATCTGCTTGAAAACCGCACAGTTTATCCGGAATAACTGATCGATTGCAGTTGTGTGCGGGCGACTGACGGGGCAGGCGCGGCTGGTCCCCCGTGGTTCGGGCTGGACAGGAGAGGCGGCTCTGACATTCTGTGCTGTCAGTGTCCGGCTGGAGTCGTGGGGTAATTCGCTACCCTGAAGCGAAGCCCTTTGAGGGCATCTGCACGCAGAGCTGGTGGTGACTGCATTATGTTCCTGACACCTCTGATTCTTTTCATTTTCACCTCCAGATCAAAAAAGAAATAAAATCTTGCAATTTGGATTGGGAAGGAAAAAGATGGTACTGCCTGAGGAGCCTGAGGGTCTGTGGTGTGAGGGAGGCTGTTAGCCATTCAGTTTGACACGGCGCCTCCTTGTGGTGGCTTGGGAGCATCCTGGAATGTGCCTCTCTCTGGAGAGTGCGTTTGTCCTTCAGGGACATATGTGACCCTGGTGGGGTATGTCATCAATAAGGGGAAAAATAACAAAATAGCCGGCAGCGATATTAGGTTTGGTGCTTCTCTGATAAACAGCGTGCTGTAAATCTCCCGATTACGCTAATGGTTATGAAGTACCTCCGTTGTGAGTGTTACAGCGCCTCCTTCTGGTGGCTGTGCCTTTTTCGGACCTTTATTAGTTTATTAATCGGAACAGCTTGGACTGCGTCTAGGCTGGAGCGCCATGTGCTGTTGTAGGAGGAGGGGTTTCGTTTGACTCCAACTGGACACACTGCTTTTGGATCTCGTGTGACGTTAGCATTAGCATTCCGGGGAGTCAACCCCCTCTGTGACCGTGGAAGACTGGAGGCCCTGCGATTGGTTCAGAGCACATTGGGTTGGCGGGGGGATGGGGGGGTGAGCTGGAGGGCTGCTAGGCCCAAGGCTGACTGAGGCCCACAAAAAACGATTTTAATATAGTCTCTCGATAGGAATTGCAGGAGGGATGTCAGCGACAAGCCTAACATGAGGGACAAGTGGAATGGGTCGACGTCTCGGATATGGCACCGTAAGACCAGCCTCCAGAGTGTCTCTTCTCCGGACTGGCCGCTCTCCCAGCACACAACACCGCATGAAAAGAAATCAAATCTGGTGACAGTTCTGACTGCCAGATATTTGTGGCTCGTAATTAATGGTTATGGTTGCAGTCTACTTTCGACGAGCTGGACGGGTTTATTGAAACCGGTGTCTGAATTGAACTGCGATTTCACACTAGCCCGGCTGTTCAAAGACCCAACTAATTGTACAAAATTACAGCTTTTGATGTTATGATAGGGTGTATCGCAACGTTAGCACTGTTACCAATCTGATAGGTCATGTTATGTTATGTAAAAACTGGAGAATATAGTATTTCACATACAATTTTAATGATTCTGAACCTTTTGTTCCTTGAGTTCCTTCCAGAAGCATGATGCTGGTTTTGTCAGCCTAACTCTGCCAGCCTATTATCTATGTCTGATGAAAGCGCTTAGCTGTGGAGGTTTTCACCCGGGCTTGATTATGACATGATCTCCACTAAAGACACAGCGTTCCCCGCGGCGTTGCTTGCCTTTACTGGAAGTAGAGCAAGGGTTCTGATGTCACTGGAGAAGCAGGACTTTTTCTAGAATTTTCCTGGGGTTCCTACGGATGAATTCAGGGGTGGAGACAACAGGATCTTGTTCTGTGTAGTGAGCAGATTGGGCTTGCTGTGGTCCCATGACCCCTGTTTTTTGTGTGACCCCTGTTTTTTGTGTGACCCCTGTTTTTTGTGTGACCCCTGTCGGACCGTCGCTACATTTGTCCAGAAGGGTGATTGGCTGATTGTTTGATACTGTTTCATCCTGCTAGAGCAGCACTAATTGAGGACGGAGTAATCTGACAAATAATGAGGAATTAGTTCCATCCATCAATCCATCCATATCTATACTCACTTGTCCTATGCAGGGTTGCAGGGGTCCAGAGTCTATCCCCAGAAGCTATGGGTGCAAGGCAAGGAATAACCCAGGATGGGGCGCCAGCCCATCCCAGGGGAAGGATTATTTTTTGTTTTAATAAATTGATTTTCATTGTTATTTATATCTATTAATTGGCTGAGATCTGAATTTTTGGAGCATCATGAAGAATGCAGTGATGAATCACGAAAAAATGACCTATAAACAATTTAATGTGACCTGTACCTGTGTTTTTTTCAAAATGGACAAGTGGGCCTGACTTTATGCCCCCACTGAGATGCAATCCGGGGTCCCTGGCACATAACGTGCTTTAAAAACATCAGCCTTCATCTCTTTGTCACATGCAGTGCACTTACTCGCTGTAATCACTGGCTGCATTCAAAGCGGCAGAAGGAAGGAGTAGTGGAGAGAGTGGAGGATAGACAGACCCGGAGAGATGAGGGATGTGTAGAGAGAGAAAGGCAGAGAAAGCTTGTGTGTCGTGGAATATGAATGGTATCCAAGTAGCTGTATATCATGGCTATGGCCGCCGGTAATAAGCGTCACTGCGTCTGTCCAGCCGGCCGCAGCGTGCCACAAAGTAGCGGCACTTAGCGTGGCGCTCCATCCGTCTCCATCTGGGCCCGCTGTCCCCCCGCATGTCCGCCCCTCCCCTGCCCTGTGTTCCAGAGCACAGGTCCGCCGCCTGGTTAATTACCTCCGGTGTGCGCTATCTATCACGGCGCTGGCACAATCTCTTACACAGCCACCCGCTGAGTCGGGGGTCCAGGGCGGGATCGCACTGTATGCTTCATAAAACCGGCTATGCCCCCCCAGCCCCCCCAGAACGAGGTGCCTGTCTGAGCATGTATCTCCTTGGCAGCCCTGTCCTGAGGGCATTATGGGATGGCAGGATGCCGACCCCTGGCTAAACTTAACAGTGACCATAAAACCTGTGCCTTTGTGGGTCCCAGGTCTCCTTCCAAGGACACTGTGAATCAGTCACCCCCACAGCGTAATTTATCGTTAATGTCGTTTGTTCTTACTCCCCAAAAGCCAGCAGCTGAACATGCATGGCTGATCCTTACATTATCATCGTATTTCTTGGCCTAAAGGCCCGACTTTTTGATCGATATGTGTTTAAGACGACACCCATGGGGGCGGTGAATTTAAAGGTCCGCTCTCGCGTCCAGTCAAAAGGATGATGTGGTTACGAGGTTAGCTTCACAGATACCGTGGGTAGTAGTATTAAAAATGGGATCGTTTCACCTACGTTAAACATGTAGTAATGAGATGTGCTTCTTTATGTCTCTAGCCAATCATGCAAATATCGATTTCCTCATCATTCATGTTAACTCAACAGTGTCTATGCTCTGGGAGGGAACTGAACAGTGGATGCTGTGAGTGCCTGGCTTATCGTGTAGACCAGTCAGCGACGCTGAGCAATATTCACACTGTGTGGGGATGGCTCTTTCCACTGAGGCTGTCCTCCATTGAGGGTTAGTCACACAGAAGCTCAATTCACACGCGTTGGCTAAAATGACAGCCACATCAAAGTAAAAGATATTCAGATCAGTGGCATGGTAGTTCTCTGAGTAGTGTCTGTAAAGAGCAGTGGGCATCCCTTTGAGTATTGTCAATCACTTTCAGTAGTGTCCATCACCTGGTGTAGTGTCTTACACATTGAGTAGTGCATACGACTTTGAGTAGTGTCCAGTACATTGAGTTGGGTCCAGCACTTTATATACTGTCCATTACTTTGCATAATGTCCATCACTTTGAGTAGTATTCGTCACGTTGGGTAGTGTCCATCACTGGCTTGTTGGTGGGTTAAATGCTTGATCTTACCATGTGTACATTCCTGTAGTGTCACAGGATACCTTTAGGGGGTGCCTGTAGTTTTCCAGTTTGGTTAAACCTGTTCACAGTGGTGCTAATGCTTCTTTAACATTACTATCTGTAGTTAACTAGAACGGCCTGCTGAAAAGGTCGGATTCATTGGTCTTTTTCTAGTGTGAAACAACATATATTAAAATCGATAAGAGTCAAATAAAACTTAATATAGCTTATCCGATTGGAGAAAATGACATGCAATTTAAATGTCGCAGCTGACAGTCTCCCAGGCCGCCTGCCCTCATTTTGTCTTCTGCAAGGCACAACAAATGTGACATCTTTATGGGGACCTTTTGTGGTCCTTTCAAAGCAGAGCATATTTTCTTACCATGGTACAACAGAGAGGTAACTGTAAAAAAACAAAAATAATAATAAAAAATATTGAGCTGATTGTGTTGTGTGGAGCCGTCAGGACAGTTTGTATTTACAAATGTGCGGTTTATGGCTGTCTGTGAGTCAGCAGGCAGCGGGCGGCCCTGCCCGGCCGGGAGTGCCATTTATATGCCCCCAGTCTCCTCCAGAAGGCCAGTGAGACGGCGGGGGGCGCCCCAGAGGATGTCCTGGCCTTTCCATGTGGAGGGATCAATCCGTCAATCGCTTCAGCGGATCATTATCCCGGCCAGCCGCTTGCTCGCTCGCCCGCCTCTCCGTCAGCACACCCACCTGCGATATACCAGCCTCCTTAGTGTGGACTGCCAGTTTGCCCTCCTTAGGCGCCCTGTCTTGCCAGTGCACTGTGTTATGCAGTACACTTATGCAGTACACGTGAAACCGGCCAGCTGGCGCAGGTGCTACGATGCCAGCAGCCAGAGGGAGGCTTCATAGATACTTTCTACTCCCTTCAAAGGGAACCATGCTCATTATTATTCAGTTCCTCTATTCTTCAGCTGTCTAAAAATCCTCCAAGTTGTTCTTTTGGGCTACCTGTTATTACAAGCTGGTCTGTAGCCCCTTTGATAGCCTGTGCTTCTCCCAACATCAACGATGTCTTGCTGTCCTCACAGATACCTCAGATCAGCTATGCGTCCACCGCCCCGGAGCTGAGTGACAACACCCGATACGACTTCTTCTCGCGCGTGGTGCCACCCGACTCCTACCAGGCACAGGCTATGTTGGACATCGTCATGGCGATGGGCTGGACCTACGTCTCCACCCTGGCGTCAGAGGGCAACTACGGCGAGAGCGGGGTGGAGGCCTTTGTGCAGATCTCCCGGGAGTCCGGTAGGTGATCCCCCCCCACCTTGTGGAGTTTGCTTGGTGTTTGCCTGGTCTTTTCCTAGCATTTGCCTGGCGTTTCCCTGGTGTCTGCCTAGTGTTTTCCTGGTGTCTTCCTAGCATTTGCCTGGCGTTTGCCATGCATTTGCCTGGTGTTTTCCTGGTGTTTTCCTAGCATTTGCCTGGTGTTTTCCTGCCGTTTGCCTGGTGTTTGCCTGGTATTTGCCTGGTGTTTTCCTGGTGTTTGCCTGGTATTTGCCTGGTGTTTTCCTGCTGTTTGCCTGGTGTTTTCCTGCCGTTTGCCTGGTGTTTTCCTGCCGTTTGCCTGGTGCGAGCATACAGTTCTTGGCTACAGGGTGACCCTGGGAACGATAGCAAAGGAACACGTTTATGTACAATATGGCATGAAAAATCTTTTTTTTAATGGAGTTTGATTGGGATACAGGGAGGATGGTCCACACCAAACCACAGTGCTGCGTTCATGAACAAAATAAACAGACTCACGGCCTGGGATGACCAGTGAAATCAGCCAAACTGATGGAAAATTTTGGTCTTGTGACCGGAGTCAAATTGGCGTTCAGATTATGGGGGGTGAAACAAAACAAAAGAGAGATTGTATGCACCATCGAAAACAAGGAACAGGTGGGACAGACCAATGTACAAGAACCTGGTCTCTACGGAGCCCTAACACACACAATGCACATATAACCCCAAGAGCAAAGCCATACGTGATGGACCAATACACAGTGTATAAAAACTACTGTAGATGTAACTTGACTTCTTGTCTGCTTTTGTTTAAACATGGTCAAATGTTGGCGGGGGGGGCGTTGTGTGAGACATGTATTAGTTCTTGTAACCGTGGCTTGTAAACGGATGCAGCACTTTTTGTTGGTTGGCCGTTATATGGGGGGGGGGGGGGTGAATAGACACGAACACAGTCATTGGCCCACATTCCTGCCCCGCTCCGGGGGCATATATGGCACCCCCCTTTAATATCAGCCCTTCATTCGTTTCATGAAATTCACTCAGCAATTATTAATGAGAGTTTCTCTCAACTGCCGCCTCAAAATTATTTATTGATATGAGATTCAAATGAGGAGGGCTGCTTTCAATTACGTTCGAGGGTTACCAATTAAATGCAGCTTGCTGGAAGGGGGGGTTGCCTATGGGGGTGTGGGTGGGGGCAGGGGCGAGGGGGAACTGTCACACACAGGACGAGCCCATGGATCTGATGACGAGATAATGACAAGTTTCATAACCAAGGCCCGTGACCCAGGCTTCTCTTCTCGGTGCGCGCAGCTATACGTGGCCATCAATCCGCCCCCCCTCCCCCCGTGCCATCATCCGCGGCTGTGGTGCGGCTCAATTAATCAGGCTGTAATTGCGGAATTAATATTCATAAGCTGCGGCACGAATGTTCAGGAGTGTCGGCGCGAGCTGTGTACTCTCCGTCGCCAACCTCACCATGTGAAACTTCGAGGTGACTTCAGGGACTTGGGGTCGAGCGTGAGAGCAGGCAGGCGGGGCCGTGACGTCCCCCCCCCTCATCCAGATGTGCCAGCTGCAAGGAGGAGCTACAAAATGTAGCACTAGAAGGGGATGCTCATGGCTACCCGGCCTGTCGCTATCCCTAACCGGCATCCGCTGCTCGTTGGCACGGAAACAGACTGGAGAGATTCCTCCCTTTCAAAACCCCCCCTGAGACAGTTGACAGCTTACAGCAGTCTCAGGATGGCAGGACAGAGCCACGGGATGGTACCATGATCCAATTAACTACTAAACAGACTCGACAGAACGTGTGACAAAGCAAAAAAGGAAGAATAACTACTTTGGCGTATCCTCTTTGAGGACGGTGACACTCTCTCCTGTTCTTGAGCATCGTTCGCATCGTGAGACTTGGCCCCCGGGTGGGATGCAGAACAGCAGTTGAAGATATGGGGATGGGGAGCTCAGTGGGAGTAGGAATGAGAAAAAAGAGGAGAAAAGGGAAGGAGGGATATGGCTGTGTGGAAGGGCAGGCACTAGCCTGGACCGAGAGGAAGCGACTCAGCCATGATTGTAGACTGGGAATAAGGAAACCGAGGTCAGCTGAACAAATGTGCCTGTCCGATGACTTTGGCCCTTCGGCCCGCCCTGGGACACGGACGCCCCCATCCATCCATCTCCCACCTGCTCCCCCTGAGTGGGGGCTGGGACCTGGGTCCTGTCCCAGGCAGCACACTAAATAGATGCCTGAAATAACACAAAAAAACAAGTTTATTGAGAAAATAATGTCCTATTACTTTTCCTCGATTAACAGGCAGATAACACTGACGAGAAGAGACAGTAGGTGTGTCAGTCTGACACGGTTACACTCTTCAGACAGCAGGTGTGTCAGTCTGACACGGTTACACTCTTCAGACAGCAGGTGTGTCAGTCTGACACGGTTACACTCTTCAGACAGCAGGTGTGTCAGTCTGACACGGTTACACTCTTCATATAGCAGGTTTATTTACAGTTCCTGCTTTCTGCGATTCCTGGATTAAATTGCATTACCATGGCATTAAGTGCAAAGGGGTTGCTCTCAAAGCAGAGCCGAAACTAGCTCCGGCTTATTAAAAAAGGATTTCTGCTTGGATGATCCATAGTTTCTCCCGGTTCACATCTCGTTCCTGTCAGCTTCACTTCAAGGAGAAAAAAAGATACAGTCTGATATCTGTGTATGTGTGACTGACTGACGGGACACCGTCTGCTTTCTGCTGCGCTGCTCGTACAGACGGTTAAATCTGTACTTGTGATTAGAAATTTGCAAGAGTAAGAGCAGAAACTCGCAGAACTGAACAAGGCAGCATCATAAATGGTTTAAGCAACAATTAAACCCTGCAGGTCAATTAAAGAGAGGTAGAATCAGGATCAAGTTTGGTGGTGGAGTTTGTCTCCAGTTGTCAGTGGCCCCCATACAGACAACAGATAGATACACAGTTAAGACAAGACAAGGCAAATAGTCCACTACACCAGTATTGATTCTTAGAATCTTGATTCTTTGAGTCTGAAGTCTGTGAAGACCACCATGCTCCACTACAGATTGGAGTGTGTCTGGAGGACATGAGAACTCGCAAAGGGTGGAGCACCATCCACCCAGAAGTCAGATGAGGTGTGTGATGATCGTAGACGTCTGTAAAGGCCAAAAATCATCAGCAGTAGAATAACTTGCTGCACAATATCAACTTCAAGAAACCGGCCAGGGATCCTCATAAGAAGTGATGCAGACACTGGTCCTTCAGAATGTTCTCAACCTGTTCCTGAAGTCTCCTGCAGCCTAAATGATTGTTCAAGAGTTTGTCACCCTACCATGAAGGTAGTGGTCATCGCTGCCTCATTCAGACTGTAGTACATGGGAACCTGTCTCCTTCTGGTTTAAAAGTTTTGCCTATAACGTGGAAAGATTGACATTTTAATAACGAAAGGTATAATTTAGCCCCGAGCCAGACACCAACTTTTCTAACCTGCAATTTCGACGTGCCAAATTAATTTCAAAATATATTGAAATGATTTAGCATTTTTGTTCCCGGAAATTTTTTTGACGTCTGAAAAAAAAAGAATTTGGCCGCATGTTGTGTGTGGCGGCCTCGGTGCCAGCGGGACCTGGCAGGAGTCGTGACTTCAGACCGCTCACCCCACTGGGAAAGGGCCGGTTAGCTGCCGGACACACGGCAGAATCGATCTCCCTAATAGCAGAGTGAGAGAGCCCAGGTCCACCCGGAGTGAGCTCTCACCAACCTCCACCATCCTCCCCGAGTGAACCGGGCTGCTCTTCTGGCAAGATAAGAGGTCTGTCCTAATGTGAGGATTTAACAAGTATGAGCTGCCGTGATCTGGGCTTTGGGGGCACAGAATTGCACTTAAGGCATCTTTGGGCTCAGGGATGGTCATTCTGAGTGTTTTCAGGTGTCATGTTAGCTAAACCACCAGAGAGAGCAGCAGTCTGAAAGCTCCCGTTTTTCTGATCAGTAACGAAGAAGATAAGTGTAATTGTACACTGCAGGGTTAGTTCCACATGTGGAATTTGTGTCTGCCCTTCTGGTTGACCCTGGGTCATGTTCTCGTCAGCAGGTTATCAGTTTAAATTGGGCAAATTGGGTAAATCTGTGGCAATTTTCACCATTTTCTCCTTCTGAAATGTTCAACTGTGGGAGAGCTCTGAAATATAAAAGCAGATTAAATGATATGCGCTATGTGGAAAGATTATTTTTCTGCAGTTGGGAAAAATGCTCTTGACTGCTAAGCCTGCCCTCACTGCATTTAGCTGCAATGAATATTTAATTCCCTGTAATAATATCAGGATTATTAGCAAACATTATTAAGAATATTCCTGAAAAGCAGGATGTGACTGAAAGCGAGACAGTAAATCATAGTGAGTAATTCACTAATAAACGTGAAGCTACATAACAGGAATGTTTTTTGCATCCAAACTGAACACAAGGGCACCATTTGCATCCTGCTCGTCATGATGTTCTTTTGACTGGATCCAGTGGAGGCTGTTACTTTTAACAGTGCTGTCTGCTGTCTTCTTCAGATCTATCTCCGAACGTCCGACATACTAACGAATGGAAACGCTTCTTCATTTTTAGTTCTTCTCGGCTTATGGAGACGTGGGTCTACCTCGGACACTTGGGCCTGTACTCAACACGGTGTTTCTCAACTTGGTCCTCAGGAACCCCCAGACAGTCCATGTTTTTGCTCCCTCCAGGCTCCCAGCTAGTCACAAACACTGAATATCTAATACATCTGTGCACTGTCTGGGGGTCCCTGAGGACTGGGTTGAGAAGCACTGGTTAATATATTTCTGCATTTAAACCAGAATAATGACTGGAATGGAGAGAGATCTCTAGGTACTTTCCTCCCTAAACCCTTCATTGACTTGACTCACCTACTTGTCCTACTGCTGTTTTTTTCCAATTTGCTTTGTTTCATTGATGAACAGGGCTCATCTCCTGCTACCAAGCTGACAGTCAATCACCAACCAGGTCAAGAAGCACGAGGCTAAATGCTGACACTAGAAGCAGAGGATCCATGCATATGAAGAATAAAACCAGACCAAACTGAAGATCAACAGAAAGAGATGTTTTGTCAGGATTGTTTCTGCTTTCCAGAGGAAGCCTTTTGATATTTTAATCAGACGTGCACCAAGGAAACTGCAGTATGAAAGAAAGGAGAAACAGTGGTGAGCTGACAGCTAAGACCCAGCGTGATATAGTGACGATCATATTCGCACAATCACCCGTTTCATCATGCTTTACTCTAAAATAGCGAGTCTGAGCCACATACAGGCAGAGGTTTCATTCTCTGGACATGGTTCACTTCACTCTTTTGATCTGCAAACAGCTATATCTTATCTTATCTTGTTATAGCCTGCGCATTAAATTTTGCACTGTGATGCAACCATCCCATCCCAGCCACTGGAGTCTCAATGTAAACGTTGGCAACCAAGCACAGTTTTACCAGTTCTTACCTGGTTGGAAAGGCACGTATTCCACACAGGAATTCTCATGCTGGATGTATTTAACGCCTGGCAGAGCGCTTTTGCCTCATAGGTCCATAGCTGTCCGATCCAGGTTAGTCCAAGTGCTGCACGGGCTGGATCCTGCACACCCATCCAGAGTTCCCTTGGGCTTCTCCACATGCTCAGGTTTCTTCCCACAGGCCAAATTTACAAATGGGTTCCACATCAGATACGATACTCTGTGTCCTGCGCCCCCAGGACAGGCTCTGGATGGTGATGCTCCTGCTGCCAGCATCACCTCTGGATGGCAGCTGGAATGTGCTCTGGATTCACTGGGACCCGTTTTGAGGATGACATTGGCCTTGGCGCCTTGTAGAGCGATGGTTCCATGATGCTTGCCAACCTCCAGATCGAGGTTCGCAGCGTGCTAGATGTTGTGTTTGAGTGTAAACAGACAGGAAATTCTAGGGAGGCATCACAGCACAGGATCGTATGGCTGGGCAGGGAGCAGTGTGAAGTGTCACTGTCATTCTTAGGAAACAGCACGGTGTAATCGGCCCCATGTGACCCGCGGATGTGTCAGCCTGGAGTGCGGGATTCTTCAGTCCCGCTTCAGTGACTTTCAGATCCCCGGGATGCGTCTTTAAAAAGCGGTCAGATGTGTCACTGCAGAAATAAATTACAACACCAACGCGTGTATTATCTCGCAATAACAAGCAAAAAAAAAAACTTATATAATGAGTTCTGGAAACTCATAGCCTTTTTTTATTGTGCTTTTTATTGGGCAGATCTGCCAGTGAAGGAGCTGCCGGTTTGTTCCGGAGTGCTCTGTAACGTTAAAGGGGAAGAGATGAAAATGAATCCTTAGGTACAAACAAACAGGAGGGCCGCAGCAGAGGAAGACCGTGGCTTTGCTCGTCACCACTTACCAAACCCGCATGTTCATCACAAGATAACAATGAATGGCCAAAAACACTCATAAACCTCAAATTCGCCGGCATTTTAAAATGTATTACTATTTTTCATCTTTATAATATTCATCCTGTGATTCATGCTAAGTGTTAACTTTGTCAGGCCAAGATGATTTGCCTCCTGGAGAAAGACAGCTTTGGGATTTAAGTGCAGTAATCGAATAAATTCCTGTACATCACATTTTCACAAGGCAGCGGATTCTCAACAAATAGCATCACAGGAGAGAAGTAATACATGCATGACCTAAATATTCTTTAATACAGCAGAGAGGCTTCAACAGGATCTTGACTTAATTAGCGACTGGGCTGATACCTGGCAGATGAAATTTAACATAGAT
>JAODLD010000001.1:1828000-1852732 GCA_026781065.1 Mormyrops boulengeri | reverse complement strand
AGTGTAGCGCAAGCTAAAACCCTGGGTTCCTTTAAATCTGAGCTAGATAAGATTTTAACAACTCTGAGCTATTAGTATGGTTCTCCCCAAACGAGCTTGATGGGCCGAATGGCGTCCTCTCGTTTGTAAATTTCTTATGTTCTTATGTTCTTACACTGGCTTAAGATGAAGGCATTAAAACTGTGTGTCTTTCAGGCTGCATATTCATTTATTCTAGTGCCCATATAATGGTTGAATTGTTCTTTTTTTAAAGATCAAAATAAAGTTATGTATACAGAGATTGCAATGTTATGCTGATCAAGACTGGAATATCCAGTTTGTAGTTCTGCTTTTAGTATGAATTTGGATGGATTGAAAGTGAAATCTCTAACAGTAAAAACAAGTAAATGTTTGATTTTGTCTCTGGTAAAGGTTAGTATGTAAGAATTTGGGTCTGGAATTACCTGGCCTGTTAGAGCGGATTAGAGCGGCTTCTGCAGAAGGCAGGAGTCCCGCCTTTGTTATATTACTAGTGAGGCAAAATGACACCTCATGAACCATTTGCTGTATTTTTTGACCTCACTAGATGGTGCTCTAAGTTAGATAACTTAGAGCACCATCTAGTGGGGTCAAAAAATACAGCAAATGATTCATGAAGCATCATTTTGTCCATCACTGGGAAGTACTGTATACCACAGTATTTTTGTTAAAAAAGCTACCAACAGCCCACACCCCCCTAATCAGAAAATTTTAGCAGGAAATGCCCGAAAAGTCTTCCTTTTTAAAATACCATCAAAATACCATGTACCGCGGTATAATGTCTGGACGATATTAAATATTAGATTCTGACCAAGCCTAGTGCTGGCTTGGGTTGCCATAGTAGTTCTTTCCAGCTAATTTTACCCACCACTGAATAGCGTAGCGACAGATTTCCGGGACACTGAGCATCATTCACGGGTGTCGGAGCTGCTGTCAATTTGCGGGAGACCCCCGGATCTCCAGGGGACGTGGGACGCCTGAGAAGGGGATAATGACTTGTTCTTTCTGAATGTCTGAGGTGAAATATTTTATTGTGTGTGAATGTAGTTTGGACTGAAACAGGCATGAATACAGCGAACGGAAACAGAGATATGTACGTGTCCTGCTCTGCTGCTCCTGGTCTAGCCAGAGGAGGCTCACGCCGAATCAATGTTTACAGAGACAAAGTAGACGGAATTCCACACCTGCCAGGCCAGAGAGCCGAGCATGGAAATCTATTACAGACCCAGAGGAAGCTCAGAGGGAACTTTTCCTGTCTCTAATGAGTCTGATACCGGTCGAGTGTAGGCCTGCCGGATGATGAATGAGGAGCCGTGCTGTGCTGATTAGTCGGGTCTGAATTTCTGGGAATTACAGCTTCTCCGGTACAGCAATCACGCCACACGCGTGACAACACTCTTCGCCTGCCTTCAGCGCCGGCGAAGTGGGAAGTAATTTAAGGCAATTTTCCCTCCTTTCTCTTCTCTCTCTCTTTCTGGCCCTCTCACACTGTTCGTACCGCTTAAACGGAAGCAAAATAGCCAGCTGTGTTGGATTTTGATGTCCAGCATCAACAATCTGAAGGTTTTGAAGCAGGGGCTATTCTAGGATTTTGTAAGGAGAGGCTATAATTCATACAGAGGGGCCAACTTTATCATTAGCCAATGATATGTTTTAAATCAATGAGTGACTGGGGAGGGTGCACTGTGAGAGCCAATCAGCTTTCTGCTGGGGCTAGTAGCCCTGTAGCCCCGCCCCTTCACACACCTCTGCTTTGAAGCTGGTGGATGCTGAGGTTCTTTACGCTGACTGCATAGCCTCCATGAGACTGTCTTGCTTACAGAGCTCAAAAATTTGACTTGGGCTTTTGGAACGAGCAAAACCGACAGAAGCGGAGCGCATTGATATTCAACATGGCGCCTGGCAGGAAGAGGAGGGTGTCCCGATTGGACCTTTGCATCTCCTAAAATCCTGGGCCCTGCACCACAGTTGGTCCTTTGTTCACCGAAGCATCGGGTATCCAGTGAAAGCCTCATGCTCAGGGAATCATCAGAAGGAGACTGACGTCTAATTACGGCTCACTTGGTTTTGTTCGGAAAGGGTCTTAAGTGGAACATGAGAGGTCCTGATTTCTGTTAAAGGCCCAGCAAACAGCCCATTACACCTGTTTCTGTACCATGTGAAGTGTTTCTTCAGAAAAGAAAAACACAGCTGGTCTGAGGGCCTATAGTCCTACTTGCATAAAATGCTTGATATCCATTGGATCACCTTCTCTAGTATGCGTTGGTGTCCCATCCTGGGTTGCTCCCTGCCTTGTGCCCGTAGCTTCTGGGTTAGGCTCCGGACTCCCCCCAGGTAGGGAGCAAGTAGGGAAAAGGGATGGATGGTAATATTTCTATTTTTGTGAGGCATGTCTTGTTTTTGACAGTTGCTGGGGTTTTTTCTGGAAGGCGTAGACACCCTGAACAAGGCTCTGGTATATGATTCCTGTCCCATTTGGTCTTGGTGGCCCATAGAGTGAAGGTTTTCAATTTTCTGGGGGGTGTACGGGGACACGATATAAGACCCAAGATGACGCAGTAACATTCAGTTACGGTTTTCTGAGAGAAATACTTTGGCAAGTCATTTCCCCAGACTGAGGTTTTGTGGAAGGTTTTTGACGTTGGGGATCAGTACTTTGTCTGGATAATGCAGTTCCTGAAATGATCCAATGCACCCGTTTGAGTTAGCATGAGCTGATGGAGCCATGCAGTCTGAGCCCTACACTTTGGAAGGTTTGGCTGGTCAGTTTAATAGGTTGATGACGGGGGTGTATACGGGGGCACAGGCTCCAGCTGAAAGCTGATTGGCCCCCGGAGTGCCTCCTCCCCTGTCCCTCACCAATTCAAAAGATATCATTGGCTGATAATAAGGTTGGCCCCTCTTTATGAATTAAGGTACCTCTTATGCACCCCCCCCCCCACCTACAAAATCCTACAATGACCCCTGTTCAGTGATCCATGGTGGGTGAGTCAGTGAGTCATGCTGGAAGGTGAGGCAGCCAAATCTGTGAGCCCTTTATGATTAATTTCAGGCGGTTTAGCAAAGTGGCTTCCCCATGGCGGCGGTATTGTTCCTCTGTCACAGTGACCCAGGAGATGTGATGGCATTTAGCACAGATAGCCTTACTGTGCTCGAGCCATTGACTGTGCATAATTATAGAATGGAAACACAAAACCTAATCCAGCTAATACACACGCACACTTCATTTTTAACACAGTGACAAAATTGAGCACCAGCAACAGAGTTTTTCACACATCAAACGAAAAGCCAATTAACGAGGTCGATGTGCACCCAGCACGCTGTCACGATTCAATCCACAGTGCCAGACAGTGAGGCACCTATCTCCCTGACGCCCTTCGACTGGCAGGGACGCCGTGGGCCATCGGTCTCTGCTGGCCGCGCCTCCAGACGCCAGCTACATGTCAGTATGGATACACGGCAAGGGTGCTCTGAGTCATCTGATAAGAATATAATGGGTCCCCGGCTTCTTGGACATCCGGCAATTTGTAATGTGCCGTCAGGTTCCCTTCTGGACACGAGCCGGCATGTTTAGCGCTTTTTCATTATACCGCGATATAATTAGCGACTGGACCCGACAGCAGTGTGCTAACTAGCTCCATTACAACACAGAAACACTGTTCGGCTCCGATGCCACCTGACACCTGTCACAGCACTACTGCCGGTGCGTCTGCTGCTTAGAAACCAGCTACTGAAGTATCATAGCTACCGGAATGCAGAATACACGTATACAAGCGTCAATCCGCATAGGTGGGGCAGCACAGAGACAGGGCTGGGGCCAGGCACCCGTTAGGTATCCCCCATCTGGCAGCCCCCCCCACCCCAGGTTGAACCTGTCGGTGAGGTTGCTGGACCTGTGAAATTTGTTTTTGGCCATAAGCCTGATGGGGGGCCCTGCTGAATGCGTCCAACCCTTTCAGGGGCCCTCAGCAAAATTTGGTTTCTGTGGATTTGGGATGTTGATGACAAAATTTGTGGGGGTGTGCTTGTGGATCATTTGTTTCGTTTCTCCTGAGGTGCCCCCCGCCAGTATCTGGGCCCCTGAAAGTCGTCCCCTTTCTCACGCTGCGTGTAGAGTGTCTTGCATACTGTTGTTAAGATTATTTGCTAATGCCATAGCATAGCCTTCCTGTACTGTATGCTGTGGAGATACTCAGTGTAACACAACAAAACCATGCACTACTTAGAATAATATACAGTTATATCAGCTTGCACTAGCTAGCATTATCCATTCCCAATGCAGAGAACTACATGAATGTTTAAAAGTTTTTAAAGATTTTTTCAGTGTGTCAGAGAAAATATATGTTGTTATAAGTTTTGTAGGTTTAAACCTTCCATGACAGCTGAAAGGTATCGATTGAAAATGTGTGTGTTCTGAGCAGATTTAGAAAGCGTTTCTGTCCTGTCTGCTGTGAATCACAAGGAGCTGTTTTGATATATTAGTAATGTTGCAACCGAATCATGTGCATTATTTTTTATGCCAGTAGATGGGGTAACGGTTAAGCACTTGGACCTGTAATTTGAAAGCTGCCTGTCTCTGGGCGGGTGTCGTGCTGCCATTAAGCAAAGCACTTTATCCTAATTTGTCCAGTAAAACATCGACCTGCATAAATGGCTCTTTCTAATGGACTTTATGTCGGATGAGTTTGTAAAAGATAATTTAGACAATGGTATTTACTGTGTCACTCATTTAGCATGAACTGTGGTTACCCTTGCAACTGGTGCTGTTATAGTACAGTATGTGTAGAAAACCTCACTGAAGCTAAGATTAGGGCAGCACTGTCCTGCCTTGAATTCATAGCATGTGACCCTTAATGTGTTTCATAACCCTGAACACAAATCCCTGCGATGTCTTCTCAGGCATGCACTGCATGGGTTTCTGTCTGGATCCGGTCACTGTTAATGGTTCTTCTGAATAATAGGAATCATATAGGCCCCTGTGCGCACTGAGACGGGATAGTTGCCTTGCGAGAATGTGCGCTTTAGTCCTGGATTAGCAGTAATCTGAGCTGTGACTAACATTTAAGCAGGCTTCCGTCCTCTACGCCGAATGTGGAATGAGGCATTTGGCACAGGTAGGACTCCCTCAGGGAAAAAAAGCACGTGAGGAACATGGAAAGGGACTCTCCACATGCACATGTGCTAAAACAGCGCAGCACGGTTAAAGAGATCTGCCTCTCGCTGTTTATTTTCACCCTGAGATGACAAGTGCAGGCTGTAAGCTTCACTCGGTGGGATCATGGCCGTTTTGCTTAGGTCCTGGATTGACGTGCTTCATAATGATAAAGCATTGGATCTTCCAGTTGGATTGGGAATGGCAGAAGATTCCCCACCTAGGAAAGAGAGCTCTGGGCTGCAAAACAATCCTCGCCAGAAGAAACTGTCTGATGATGGATAGATAAAATCATTTCAGCGACATTCCTCTCTTATCTTTGGTGCCCGACACAACCAGAATGTATAAAGTGTCTTCTTGGGATCCTTTCACACTGCAGTGCTTGCTGTTACGGCCTTAGCGGGCCACTCCTTGGCGGAGATAAGCGTGAAGGCCACCAGGTTCCATCAGCAAGCCTCAGCTGCGGGTATCTCTTGAACCCAAGCCTCAGCTCTTATCTGTTTCGCTAATAACGTTAAGAGTAATAACAGAGAGTGAGCGCTGAGGATAATTAGCCTGCACATCTTTCACATGCTTGGTTTTGAAGAGAAACGCAGTCTGTTAACCCTCATTGTGCAGAGGGCTGGATTTAACTACTAGTCAAGAAGTAGATTACCGGAAGGAAGTGAGTGCTTGGAGTTTGAAGATTAGATGGCCAGATGGAACAATCATGTCCATTTTTACATTAAAGGGAAGGGCCATCATGCCTTCAATGAATGCTGTACTTCAGTGTTTCTCAATCCAGTCCATGAGCCCCCCCCCCCAAACAGTCCATATTTTTGCTCCCTCCCACCTCCCAGCCATTCAAGAACACAGAATACCTGGTACAAGTGTGCTGGGAGTTGAGAGGGACGAAAAATGTGGTCGGACTTGATAACCCCCCCCAAGCTCTCATAACCCAGGTGCCCGGGTGCGTTCCCTGTTACTGTTGACTGTCTTGAAGGACACGGTCTGGAGGAAGGGCTGCTGAACATCCCAGGGGCTCGTTTGTGAACTCCTTCTTTGAGTGGTGTTTGCCAGTCACAGTTACTAACAAGGGTAGTATGGTGACAGCGCTACCATCGCCACTGTTTGCCTTCTGTGCTTCCCGATGACCGCAAGCCTAAATACCCTTTTTAAATGGAAAATATATATTAGCAAGGCTGCAGGAATCCTGTGACATTACGTTAGCATTTGAACACATAAGTACAACTGCTGCCTGTTAGTGCTGTAAAAAGCTGCGGGCTCTTGTGCGAACACTCGAATGCGTGTTACACTCTCCCCGGTGTCCTGGCCACGATCACGCTCCCTGTTTGGCAGGAGAGCCGCCATCTGCTCCATGTCGTGTGGGGCTTTTCTCATCCAACAGAGAAACAAACTTTTGATGGCGGCATTATGTCAGCGTTAGCGGCTGCTGATGGCGGCTCGAGCAGGCAGCCCAGGACAGTCGCATACAGGGCGACAGTGCTGGTGCCAGAGCAGATCTGAGGGAGGGGCCTGAACGTGCTGGGGGGGGCTTATACACATAGGGATGGCTGATAGGGATCAAAAACCATATTTTGGTCATTTTTGGGCAGAACAGCACCACACTAATTCTGCCTGTATCTGTGTTGCATGGGTCCAATAACGTGGCCTTTACATAAAACCCTTTCACTCCACTTTGTCTATCTACAGCTTTTCTTTAAATCAGTTTTATCAGTGAACAAAAAAACTAAAATCTAAGATTTAACTCTTTAACAGAATAAATCAAATATCGCAGATTATGATCTTTTTAAACAATGTTTTAAAACAAAACAAACCAAGTAGCAATGATTCTGGGCCTTTCCCCTCCGCCAGCTTCCCCGTGAGGCACCGCTAACCGAATGGTTTGATTTCAGCTGTGAATAACGTCACGATCGCAGCTCGTTTGCGGCTCATGACCAGGAAGGAATGCTATTGCTTTCTATTAAGAA
The DNA here is from genome assembly GCA_026781065.1 of Mormyrops boulengeri. NCBI lineage: Eukaryota > Metazoa > Chordata > Actinopteri > Osteoglossiformes > Mormyridae > Mormyrops > Mormyrops boulengeri. The sequence continues at coordinate 1,845,592 of JAODLD010000001.1, read as the reverse complement.
TCTTTAATAGAGCCCTAATTTTAACAAACAATAATAGTATATTGATAAAAACACTATAGTATCATCCTATATCTCATTTTGAAAATATATTGATAACTTGCAAAAATTTGATACACTGGCATGTTTTTCTCTGTTTATGATTCTGCTTACACGTCATAAAAAATAATTTGACTGATCTTACTGATTAAAAAAGTAATTGTATGTGGGTGGGGGGGGGCTTGGAACTGACATTGAGGGGCTTAGCCTGCTTAAATAAACCCCTGGAGCCGGACCTGTCCACGTAATCATGCTGATGAAAGTCTTTCCCTAGGAGACCCCCCCCCGGCTGGCGTACAGTCACGGCATCCGCAGCATGACTGCCAAAGGGCGAGACTCCCCCACATCATGATTCCGGCCTGGATGCGGATGTATGGTGCTTTGTACTCTAGATTAAAGTGAGCGGTGCATCTCGTCATTACTATAAACAACGGATGAATCATTCCGGTACTGAAGATCTCCCTATCGTTTCCGTATAAATGCTAAAACTTCCTGAGAGCCTCGGCGCTGTTAGGCTGTCGTGGTGTGAGTTTTTAGTGGGCAGCTTTTCGGCGTGAAGACTGGAGGACACACACACAGCCGCATCACATTCTATCCCGGAATGAGCGCAGGCTGACCTGGGCTGAGCGTAACCGGGTATCATAACTTCATATTTGTCCAAAAGTAAGCTCTTTTTAAAATTGGAATGATTTTTTTTCATTGTCTGATATTCCACATCAGTGCAGTGCGAACATGACCATCCACGCATGCTAATGTCTCGTTAGAAGGTGACCTCTTGTCTCTCTCCGGGGCTGGATGTGACTTTATCTTATCAGAGGCAGGACCATCACAGGGCTTTTAGGGTCATGGTCAAGCAGGTTTCCTGGGTCAGTAAGACCTTAGGGAGCTCATCTGGGACTGAGGCTTTCATTAAAAACTGCTGCTTTTTTTCTTGGAATTTTAAGGAAATATGTTTTGTGGAGTCGTGCGCTTTGAGTAGGACTCCATGATACTTCAAGTTCCGTCTACAGTGGGAACATGCACACATAATTAACCTGGCTAGGATATAATTGATACTTATCTCGTCTGGGCACTGAGAAAAAGATTACTGCAGTCCAGTGGGATGGCTCTGATATCCATACCATCAAGTAGCTGTCGAATCTACAATATTGTAATAGTCTGGAATACGATCATATGTGCATAAATTTTAGGGATGATGATGTGTAATAATGTTTTATATGTGCATGAGCTAGAGAATAGTCTTTTACTAGTATTTCACATTTTAGCCCCTAGTTTTGTAGATAAAATGTCTAAAAAGAATGAAAATGAAAGCAGACACATTTAATATAAAAACTACATTTTCCAAGTAATTTATAGTACCATCTTAATAAATTATGCATATGGGCCTAATAATGCCTGATCAAAATTAGTGACATTCAGCGATTTAATGACAGAAACGGGCCCCCAGGTGCCGGCGCTCGTAATGGGACTGGAACGACCAAACTGTCGCTGTCCAGGACGCCTTCATTTTTACTGACGTTTCCAGCTCGGCCTGTGTCTTAATTACGTTTATGTTCAGGGCACATATTGATGCGAGTGTGTCACAGGTGCTGCAATCTCGCGCCCCCTCTTGTTTGGATGCAGAGGGAGGGGAACAATCTGGATCGCTTCAGCGCCAGGCCAGGAGACACGGCAGGCCATGACAAGGAGGGCCAATGTTCATCTGTGTGACGGATTTGCTTATTTTGATAAGATGAGCTCCTCCGTGGCCTGCTGCCTCTCAGTACGATAAAATAAAATGAGTGCTTTTTGGAGTGAAATATCAAAAAGGAGGGAGCAGCCTGCAGTGAGACTCGTCGTATAACAGAACCCCAGCGGTCTGATCGGTCCCGGTCCCGGACTCCGACGGGAGGCAGCAGATTCCTCTCACGAGCTCTAAGATCTTCAGTGGTAATTCACTCCGGCTGCCTTCGAGTCTTCCACCTTACATTTGGGAAGGAACCTGACTTCAGCTGTAGGGGGTGCTATCGCTGAGCCTGAGGGGAATCATCTGCCATGAGGGACAAAATCAGCCAGGGTATGCTGGTTCTGACATGTAACCATTCATTGAGCAGATATTGTATGATACATCCTGGCCTTTTATGTGCGCCCAGGATATGCAGACATTTAAAGGTATACTTTTAAGTTGATCATTCTTACAGATCTAGTTTTATTCTGTTGTGTAGAGTATATTATGTAGTGCAAAGATGGAAGTGTCTATTAAGTAATATTAAATACAGACTTCAATGCTAATCATGAAAATGATATATTTTCATAATTTCATGATATAATTTGGCCTCACTCTAAGGAGGAATGACCTACCAGCACAGGTCATCGATCTTAGAACAAAGGAACAGAATCAAATAAAGGAAAAGAGTAAAGAAGAAATGTACTTTAAGGCTGTTCCAGGACCTACCATAGAAGATACTCAACTGATATGCCTTAGAAATTGGAAATCATGAATTAGAAAGTCATCATTTCTGAAATATACATAGTTGCTTGAACTGAGTATTTCTCCAAACGCTTGAGGCTATTTTTGTGTTTCATTTTGTCATTAAAGAAACTTCTGCTAACAAAGCACACGGGGAGAGTATCCATGTGCCTCCTACGGAGCAGCACAGGGGATGCAGTACCTAATGAGAAGAGAGCATTGGGCCTTAGACGATGTGGAGGTCAAAGGTCAGCCAATAAGAATCACGGGGTGGGGTAAATGCAGAGCAAGGCACTAGTGCATTGCAATTACAGGTTAAGAGAGTTAGAATTACTACGTCATCAGTGGAAGTTTGGTGGAATGAAACCCCTGGGACCCCTCATGGAAACATGGGAGAACATGGGAGATCATGGGAGAACATGAGAGATCATGGGAGACCATGGGAGATCATGGGAGAACATGGGAGAACATGGGAGATCATGGGAGACTATGCACAAGCAGAGCTGGAGCTATGAGGCAACAGCAGTACCACAGGTGGAATGTTCAGGTCCAGAAAGTTGAGTATAATGAGTCACGTTCACTGAGTACTAAACTGGTTGGTTGAAACTAAATCTTGGTCTTGATTTGTACTTTCTGGACCTGAACTTTCCATCTCTGAGCAGTACCATGGAAACAATCCTCCAATTATGAAAAACACTAATGAGGAAAAATGTGCTTTGTAGCAGTTTAAAGGTGAACCTGATGGGGGCCTGACTGCCAAGAGTCTGCTCTTTATTTAAAATCGCCATGGGAAACTCCCCAGGAAGGTCCCTGAGAAGGAGGGGGCTTTTCTGCCTGCAAGCAGCCTCCTACGCAAGCAGCGTTTAAGTTAGCCTGCTGAATTCACCCCGCACAGTGAGACGGGCTTCTCCAGCTGGTGGGGTCCTGCTGGGCCAGAAAGATCGCCTAGAGGCTGAGCCAGTTAGCCAGTTCCTCCCATTAGCGGTCAGAAGGTTTTCTAATTACCCACTTTCTATGGATAAAGAGCTCTATAATTAGCCTGCTCCCCCAGGTTCGATACGTCAGCTAATCGGAATAATCAGGTATGATCTCCCAATTCCTTTAGCGGCTAATGCTACATTTGTATTGTAAATGAAGACTGGCAGATTACCGAGACTCTGCATATGGAAAAGAGCGTGGAGCATGGGGCTGGAGTTGTGTAAATGAGAGTCACGCTCTGGTTTCATGCTGTGGCGCTTCGCTGACCCCTGTAGTCCGGATGACTCAGTTACATGGTGGGGGTAATGGCGGGTGAGCAATGCTGCATTTTAACCTTCGCACCCTGTACATATCCTCATCAGGGGTCATGTGCCGGCTGCCCCGTTCTCCAACTGGGTCACCGGTACTGTGTCCCACGATGCCTTTTTTGTATTTTATTTTTATGAATCGCTAGACCGTACCACATTCAGTTGAGCGCAGGGGTGTGCACACCATTCTGCTGCGCTTGGAATGCAAGCAACGACTGGCAGTGTGTGAGCCAGACCCCACACCACTAGATCCTATGTAGGCCCCCTTATTTTTTGTCTCAGCCCCCCCCCCCAAAGAGATTAAAAAAAAAATAGTTTTCTAAAACCATTGTCCCATATCTTCATATAAGTGCCCCCAGTTCAACAAATATTATTCTGGGGGGAAATACCCCCCCACTTGGCAGACTTGTGTTCCATATTTGAGGATTGAGTATTGGGGGGTTGAGCCTCCCTAAAAGTGAAATCATAGAATCGCCCTCAGTGACACCCACTATTTCTTCAGTCACAAGGCAAAGTCACTAGAAACGAATCCTCTTTCCAAAAAAAACCCATAAAAAGTATCTTTGAGATGAAAACAAAAACCATGTATAAAGTAACACCCTGGGAAATCTCAGTGTGGTGTTAGTCCCGCCTCTCCGGAAGTCCTGCCCCCAGGGCTCCTCCCTTGCAGCCCGTGTGGTGTTAGCCCCGCCTCTCCGGAAGCCCCGCCCCCAGGGCTCCTCCCTTGCAGCCCATGTGGGCGGCCGCTTTCTGCTACGCCGGCGTAGGCTCATCTTCCTCCTTAGATTGCTCAATTTCCATGCTGTTTACCATCCAGGAGCCCTTCAGCAGGCGAGATGGGCCTGCCGCGGGGAGCTTCACATGAATCAGTGGGCTGTGAGAGATGCCCTCACTTGTGAGTTGGAGGTGCGTCAGAGGCCGCATCCGAGTGCTGAGATCATTACCAGCCTGGCTCTGCTGTCGCCAAGTTTTTCCATCTCTTGGGGACAGAAGCATTGCGTCGGAGAGGCAAAATATAAAGAGCTGGGCCCCCAGGGCATCCACGCCTGGGGGCCCAGCTCTTTATAGGGGCCCGCAAAAGCAACTGTCAGGGGCCACCACTCGGCAAAACCCACTGAGGGGAACCCCTCACCCACCCACTTGCAAAATCTACACTGTAGACCTGGGACCCGTATTTCTTCCGGTTGAAAGTGCCAACCCAAATGGGGGGCCAAGGTGACATTTTGTTATGGGGCCCAGAATTTCTATCTACATCCCTGACTAAAGACATGGTGTAGTCACACCAGACAGTGTAAGTATGATCTCAGAGTGTGTGCTTCTTTCCTATTATGTAAGAAAACGTTGCAGAAAATCTTAGATAATTTTCATGCACATGTGATTCAAATGTGATAATCACATATTACATGGTTGGCCAATATATCACTTGACGTTTTTTTCTGCTGTAAAGTAACTTTGAAAGAATCTGTGTGATTTTACAGTTTTAGCGTAACTTTTTGATGTGAGACCTATTTAATTCTGTATGAGTGGGGATCCATGATCTTCGGCAGTGATATGTTTCTATTTTATTTTTCCCTTAAGCCCCTTTCAGACTTAAGACAGTGCCACCCTGAACTTTTAGAGACCCAGAGGGGCTGTATGTGTGATCACAGACGTCGTGTCAGACGTTAAATGCACTTTACTCTGCTAGCTCCCCAGTACAAAGTCTGGGTAATTTCCGATTGACCCCCATGTGTGAAAGGAGTGGGGAGAATTCTGGAGAATTCACCGCGAGTGAATGGCCATGCTAATGAGGAGTTTCTATCATCCAAGTGACGTGAAAACAGAAGAGTAGAATCATTCGAGGGCGAGGAAGAAGTGTCATTTACGCGAAGAAGACCCCATCAGACATGGCTAACTGGAAAGACGACTGGATCCGGGACCTTCAGTCAGTAGTGCTGTAAATAAAACACAGCGATTTCCGTAGCGTACTTCTTGCAAGATACCTTGCCTTCTGCATGCTCTAGCTGAACACCACTTTTGTCTAAATCAGCCGGAGTATTTGTAGTCTGCGTGACTGTATCTGACACGGACACTTTCTGCTTGTGTGCAACGTGTGAAAATGGCTTAAGATACTGTTTAAATGTGAGAAAGTGCAGAGAAGTCAGGTGGTGTGAGTAAAGACCAAAAGCTACAAGGTTTCACGTTGGAAAACTGTGAAACTCTCAGATCTCTCTGAATGGATCTCCTGCAGTTTTGTTGCGTTTGTTCAGTTTATTTGCCGTTTGTTCTGTAAACAGCCGCGGTGAAATCCCTCAGGCTAGCCGTAATGAACTTGTTCTCTCTGTTTCCTCTCACACTCCCTGCCGCCACGCTCCCGTCAGGCTGCATCCACCGGCCCATCGCCACTAACCACGTTTCCCGCGCCTCAGAAATCCCCTCCCGCGGCTCATTATCTCTGTGAGAAACTGCTGTATTCAGAAAATAACCAGTGTATGTTAGCTACTCTGCAAAGTCATTAATTACTGGAGTAAACAGTCCTGAAAATGTATTTTTCTCTCCAAACCCATTTCAAGAGCATAATTGGGGTTAAATAACTGACAAAACCCTTGTATGACTGAGCACAAACGCCAGGGGAATCGTCATTAATTATGGAGGCTTATTCCTCTAGTACCACACTCTCTATATTCTTTCCGGTTCATGCCGTCATCGATCTGAGCCCTGCTTAGCTATTAAATGGAGCGCTAAGCCAATGCGTTGATTTTCCAGAGAGAAAAACAACATAATAATAAGCTTTGCCGAAGCTTTCCTTACAGGAATTAAGCAGGGCACACTTGCCAAAAAATAAAGCAGGACAAAAAGCAAAAGGCGTAATCAGAAAATAAAGGAAAAGAGGAAGTGAGTCACCTGGCATGTGGCCGCGGAAAAGGCCGCGGCGATGCTGTGCTGAGATAGCGGTGTTTACCGTGAGTCGTTTCAGGGTGGTACTGAAACACGTCAGCTTGCTCCTGACAACAGCCTGAGGTGATAACGCAGCTGTCGTTGGGCTAGTAAATCAAGAACCTATCTTCCTTTCTGACTTCTGGCTTTCTTCACTCCGGTTTTTATTTAATTTTGCGTGCTATGCCCTCCCGTCCATTTCAGAGCAGAGGCCAGCATTCAACTTCGCATGGATAGTCACTGCAGGACACCTCTGTGTCTGTAGTTCCACTCACTGTTCTCCAGTGCATCACAGCCAACCAGACAGTGACTCAGTATTTTGACTGCAGCATAACAAAAGAGTCTCTGGACCCGTTAACTGATAATAATATAAGCAACTTGCGTACATCACAGTGACTTATGGGATTCTATACACCCTCCAGCCAGCTAGAGGCTCAAGCAAAACAGCTTCCTGATGATGTCATTTGCAGACAAGTAGACAGTGAGACCAACACTTCCTGTTTGTGACTACTTTCGTGTTATAGAAGTTGTTGCTTTTTTTTTTGCTTGTTATTTTCATGCAGTTTGTCTTTCTGAGTGTTCTTTTCTGCAAATAAAAAAGGGATGAGAGTCGGGTTGATATGCCGGTCAGATGGCTGGGGTCTTTTCAGGCCCAAGCTCACAAGGCCGGCTGGTATTGCTAAGTATGCTTGTAGCAGACTGATGACAATACGGCCACTCCCATTCCTCTCCGATTATTGTCCGTTAAGCTCTTCTGTTATTGTCAGCCTGCTGCTATATTTCGCCACTCAGCTTGGCTTTTAGTGCGTCCCGTTTTTATGGTAGATCGCCCGCTTCTGAACCCCACGTTCAGGACAGCCGGTCTCATAGGTTTTTTGTCGCCACATTTGCAAACGATTATTAAAACCGGCCCCAAGTCACAGCACGACAGCATTCTGAGAACCTTGAGCCAGATTTCACCATCAGGCAGCGTACGCTGACAGACATTAATTTGGCAGGGTGGTAAATGTCAGAAGGCTTTGTGCAGGGGTCTCTTGATATCAGAGAAGGTAAAATTATAAAGTGTAATGAGCGAAAAAAAATAAAATGCCTCCAATGAGGATGTTTGTGTGGGTTGTAAGGCTTTGGGTTTAAATCCCATTATTCATATAAACAAATGAACGCCAACATCTGATGAAGGACAAGTGAGAACAACCTCAATATGGCCGTTGAGTAAACAAGGGGCTTTGAAAAGGATGGAGGGGCAGTTGCTTGTAGATATTCATGTTTGGCACATTCATGACTTTCCCAGGAATAAATCACTCACACTGTTTGCACAAGGTCTCCTCCCACTCTGATCTGTAAGTCAGGGAGAGCAATGCATGTAGGTAGAATGCAGGGCTCTCTGCTCATGGCGGGCGGGCAGGCGGGTGCCCAAGCGTGGCGACGATCCGGCCTCCACAGGAGGGGGGCAGGCAGGCGGTTTATGAAGAGCAATGTCAACCCCACGGATGGAGAATCTTCCGGATTGCTTGCCTGATGATCACAAAGAAAGCTCCCTGGCTTGTCAGATGACACGACGGAAAACCCTCCCTGATTCCTGTGGCATTTAGCGACTTTACGTATCACGCTGGGAATATCACACTGCATGATCTTTACTCATGGTCTTAGCTGTCTTTATCCATTCAGCCGTCTTCCATAGCCATGGTGTACAGGCTATGAACGGGGGGATATTCCGGATCCAATGCCTGTCTGTTGCGAGTAGTACACGGGGGAGTATACTAGAAACTGATTGGCCGGTGGAGTGCCCCATCCCCTGTCACTCACTGAAGCAAACCTTATCATTGGCTAATGATAAGATTGGTCCTTCTCATGCCCACCAACTACAAAAGTACTAGAATTACCCCTGACTGCAAGGAATGCTTTTTTTAGACACACCGATTGACCAAAGCCACAGCATTAACCCACACAAACAAGGGGGAGATCATGCAAACAGCACACAGAGAGGCCTGATATGGAATCGAACCCCCCTACCCTACAGGTCTGAGGCCCTGGTGCGACCCACTGACTCTCCATGGCCCCCAGCTGTACCGCATTTACACAATGGCTTAATATCTCAGTAACCACAAAGGAATTACTTAAGAGTCTTAAGTAAACCTGGAAGGGGCATCGTTTGGGTGCTAAATGTTCAGCATTTCTGAGTGTAATACAGCGGCTATTATGCTCTCTATAAATGCTTCAGCCAACTGAGTTTGGCCCTGTGGCACCCAGGCTGTTTAATAATGTGTTTTGGCCATTCGTCTCGCAAATGTTTTTAAAACATCTAGACGAATTAGCCTGCTGCGTGTCAAGCACCATTAATCTCCCTCCGCTGGATGCACGGGCGAAGTGCAGATCCGCATTCAGGAGGGAGCCCGTTATTCTGCCGGCGTGTCATAACATTTATGAAGACTTCGTGGGGCTCGTTAAATCATTCACAGGCAAATTAACTTCTGCACCTTGAATTCCTTCCATGTCCTCTTGCGCTGTACGTTTCTTATCTCTCTTTTTTTTCTTTCACAGCGCTCCTTTGTTCTCCACAATTCACAGCCACACAATGCAGGAAAAAAGCGAGTCAATTTAACCGACAAGACTTTAATAACGACGGGCTTCACATTATGGCAATAACGTCGATGATAATTATGATGTAAAAGTGAAAAATGGGAACACTAATTTAATTGGGCACCAGAGAAAACACTACAATTGCCTATGCACGTCCAGTGTTCTTAAAGCCTAGAATTTTAATTAGCCTGCGTTGATTATTCATTGTTTTTTGTTGCAATTATCTGTCATTTAAAACTGGTGTTTGATTAATAAAAAAAAAAAAAAAAAACGATTACACTATCGTCATTAGCTTTAATTATTTTTGTATTTTCGTGGGATTTTAATGCAAAAAAATACTCTAATGGTTTTAGCGTGAAGCTGCTAAATGGAGGTAATTGCTTTAATTAGCCTCATGCTCTTTAGGGCAGGTTAAGGATATTGCTAATCAGCCTGAAATAAAGTAGTTAAATTTTTAAGTATAGCAGTACCTTTAAAGTCCATGTTATTTATAGGGATGCCTCGGAATGGGAAAGCCAAATCATTGGCAAGAATCTGAAAATGTATCTAATAGGTTGGAGGGCAGGAAAATACAAATTAGTTGTTGATTTTGAAAATATAAGTGATGGTAATACCACTTGTGATAGCTGAATTCTTCTAGCCTCATGCTAAATTGAAAATGATTCCCGTTTTAGATTACAGAAATATCACCTTTTGCATGCCCAGTGGCTGCCGATGTGGCCTCCGACTTTCAGTGCCGTGTTTTCTAACCTTAATGTGTATGGATTTTGTGTTTGTCCTGAATTTCCCCCACAGCTCACTGCATGCTGCTTAGGGCTCACTCTGCAGTGCCCTTAGTGAGCCCTCTCTCACTGCCCGTGCTTACAGAAACTGTACAGCACACCTGCCGATTTGAAGAATAACATATATTTGATTTATTCATTTTCAAAGGTGTTTCTCAACAGTCATATACTAATGATTCAATGCTTATGATTAAGACACTTCATCTGTGGCTTACAGTACATTGGGGAAGAGTATCTGCCCATTCAATAACAATAAACAGAAAATATTAGTAGTGGTTTTCCATCCATCCATTATCCAAGCCGCTTATCCTTCCGTGGGTGGTCCAGCGCCTATCCTGGAAGCCATGGGCACGAGGCAGAGAACAACCCAGAATGGGGGGCCAGCCCATTGCAGGGCACAGTCACACACCATTCACTCACACATACACACCTACGGGCAATTTGGTAACTCCTATCAGCCTCAGCATGTTTTTGGACTGTGGGGAGAAACCGGAGTACCAGGAGGAAACCCCCTGACGACATGGGGAGACATGCAAACTCCACACACATGGAACCCAGGCGGACACTCGTACCCTGGAGATGGGTTTTATATTACTTATTGTTTAAGGCACATGTCCACTTGTTGTGATGTTGAGTTACTCCAGTTATTGGTACATGTTATCAGTAACACTTCAGAGGAGATCCTTGACCTGAGCATACTTGGAGGAACATGTGTGAGGAGCACAGAGATGTTTGACAGTGCAATGTGCTCAGGAGCTCAAAGTCCTCAACCTCCAGGTGCAGAGTGACACTTGCAGGGTGTTTCCTGTGGGTCAGCTTTCCAATTCCTGAGCCTTAGTGCACCACCCCTCACATTCCTCTGTGTCCCTGGAGTCTCCCCATCAGTATGCGGCATCTGATGATGGCGAGAACCCTGTAAGAAAGCAACTCAGTGTTTAATTTCCTCATTCAGTTTTATGGTTGAAAATCAGCCTGTTTTCTTCTTAATAAAATGCATGGGGCCATCTGGTTGGAGAAGATAACCCACCAGAAAAGGGTGGAGGGTCAGTGTGATACAGTAACAACAATCTAGATGATTCCCTAAGACTGTGAATCCTAGCATAAGCTGTACAAAGCTCAGCCGATGGACACTTCGAGTAAAACCTAATGTTATTCATGGAAATAGTGGCATTATTTCAATATTTCTCATAATATCATTCTTCACTTTACATGTAATCATGTTTTTATGACCCAGGGTTTGTTCAAAATGACGAGCTGCTTTGAGCATTGCAAATTGGTAAGCAAGTGATTCCGCTGAAATATACGTACCATTTCATTTGCGCCGGAGATCATATTGAATTATGTTGAGTTCAAAAAGCTCTGGGGTGAGAATAAGATATTGCCTCAAAATGTGCGGTTTCCCACAGATGTGAACTTCCCACAGATCAAAGGACATGCCTTGTAGGATCTGTGAGTCCATTAGTGGACTAGTGCAGTTCATCACTTTAGAAGGGGCCCAAACTTATTAAGATAAGAAGTAATTAAGGGAAGCATTGGAATGGACTTCAGCTGTGCATGAAGGGTTTAAAGGTACAGACAGCTTTTTAGGGTGAATAGTACCCGCCAGGACCATCTGAGATTTAGGAAATTCTGGTTTACAGTCATTTGGATCATGAAATATGTCTCACTTGGCGGATCCTCAGGGGCTGTGGCCTCTGTGGCGAATCCTTGGGAACTATGGCCTCCATGGCGAATCCTGGGGGGTTGCGGCCTCCGTCGCGAATCCTTCGGGGGCTGCGGCCTCCATGGTGAATTCTCGGGAACTATGGCCTCCCTGGCGAATCCTCGGGAGCTTCGGCCTCCGTGGCCAGTCCTCGGGAACTTCGGCCTCCGTGGCCTGTCCTCGGGAACTTCGGCCTCCGTGGCCAATCCTCGGGAACTATGGCCTCCGTGGCCAATCCTCGGGAGCTTCGGCGTCCGTGGCCAATCCTCGGGAACTATGGCCTCCCTGGCGAATCCTCGGGAGCTTCGGCCTCCGTGGCCAATCCTCGGGAACTATGGCCTCCGTGGCCAATCCTCGGGAGCTTCGGCCTCCGTGGCCAATCCTCGGGAGCTTTGGCCTCCGTGGCCAATCCTCGGGAACTATGGCCACCGTGGTGAATCCTCGGGGGCTTCGGCCTCCGTGACGATGCCTGGGGAGCTGCAGAGCCTCCGTGGTGAATCCTTGGGAGCTGCAGCCTTCTGGCTCTTGCTATTGGATCACGGCCATTTCTAGTCACCGGTTTTAAATTGCCGATTTATAATTTCCTTCTGGGGTGACACTGCTTGGCCGTTTCGTCTGGCTGCAGCCTGTTACATTTTCGAGTCTGATCCTGCTTTCACACTTATTCTGAGTGTGGAGCTTTCGCTTGAAATCGTGATGAGTGACGCCGCTCTTAGATTAACAGCAATTCTGCCACCTCAAACGATGAAATGTGATAGTTTAGCAGCGTTTCTTAAGACAGCCTCTAAAAACTGTGAGAGTGAGCCATCACAAAGATGCACTGATGTATTTCGCTTAGTGTCTCCTGAACATGTCCATGACTTTTTTGTGCATTTACATTTTATTTACATTATTTTCTATTTATTTTTATTTAACAGATGCTTTTGCATTTACATTTACAGCATTTAGCGGACGCTCTTATCTAGAGGGACTTACATTTTTTTTAATTCAGGGACACTCCCCTTGGAGCAATTGGGGGTTAAGGGTCTTGCTCAGGGACCCAATGATGGTAGTGCTAGAGGTGGGACTCGAGCCCACGATCTCTTGGTCCAGAGGCAGCTAGGCGTAAGTTAGGCTGAGCTTCCAGTAAATGCCCAGGTACAGTGTAAGCGGTATTGGAGCAGGAGCTACTCTAACAAAGCAAGAAGCTAATGAGCAGAAAGTGCAACATAACCGGACATCTGATACCTGCCAGCCATCAGGTACAGGACCTTCTTTGGAAGTGCAACATTATCCATGGTTTACAGACTGTATATATAAACCCACTAATATGAAGGCTACAGAATGAAATATCCTAGATGGTTTGGCGGTTGTATGAGATAGCAGCTTTGAAATGGTCTTCCTGGATAATGAGTGGCCTTCTTCGGTGTGCTGGAGTCTCGAAGATCGATCTGCCTGTTTAAATGGCAAATGTCTGTGGGGAGGATAGAGAAGACATGAGCATTCAGACTCATCGTATGCTGTGACTCTGGTGAAGGGTTTGACTCTGTGTTGTGTGTATTGAGCTGTGTTCTAGCCTCATCACTGCTGTTTTTAACGGGAGAATATCAAAGGCAGGGCGTTCCCGCTTTGCCGCACTCGTTTTATTTTGAAAAAGTGCCGCAGGAGGCTGTTTACATGCGGGAGAGACACAGACCTCACCAAGACTCAATTGAGTTTGCAGGATTGTCTCCGTTCTCAGCTTTTTTCTCCAATAATGGCACCTGTAGATGGTATTTTACCGTAATCACAAAAGGTAAAAACATTAAATCTGAAAAGGCAGCATTTTTATAATAGCTTACAGACAAAAATTACTATGGGAGATTTATAATGTATTAAATAGGTAATAAATTGCTTCCTGGGAATATCTAATCAAAGGATCCTTGGTTTTTCCTGACAGATGGATTGTGCCCATATTTTCCGTCTTGGTGTGACGCGGAGATGTTTTATGTTTCTCTCATATGACAATTTACTTGCTGACAAAAGCGAGCAGAAACTCCCAGTCATCAGCACTTCAAACAGAATGAAATGGGCTCCACACTATGGTGCACTTTGCAGTCCTGCTCTGCCAAGGCTTGTCTCACTGCAGACACTTTTCCTGTCTGCCTACCTGTCCATTCGTCTCTCTCTGTATGTCTGCTCGTCTAACTCTGTCCTAATGTCTGTCTACCTCTCTGTCTGCCTACCCATCTGTCTGCATGTCTCTCTGTCTGCCTGTGCAGCCGTCTCTCTGTCCGTCTGCCTACTTGTCTTTCTGTCTGTCTGTCTGCCTGTGCAACCATCTCTCTGTCTGTCTGCCTACCTGTCTGTCTGCATGTCTGTCTCTCTGCCTACCTGTCTGTCTGTCTGCCAGTTCAACTGTCTTTCTGTCTGCCTACCTCTCTAACTGCATGTCTGTCCATCTGCCTGTCTAGCTGTCTCTCTGTCTGCCTGTGCAGCTTTCTCTCTGTCTGTCTGCCTACTTGTCTTTCTGTCTGTCTGCATGTCTGTCTCTCTTTACCACCTGTCTGTCTGTCTGTCTGTCTGTCCAGCTGTCTCTCTGTCTGTCTGCCTGCCTGTCTGTCTCTCTGGCTGCCTGCCTGTCCATCTTTATGTCTGCCTGTCTAGCTGTCTCTCTGTCTGCCTGTGCAGCTTTCTCTCTGTCTGTCTGCCTACTTGTCTTTCTGTCTGTCTGCCTGCCTACCTGTCTGTCTGCATGTCTGTCTCTCTTTACCACCTGTCTGTCTGTCTGTCTGTCCAGCTGTCTCTCTGTCTGTCTGTCTGCCTGTCTGTCTGTCTCTCTGGCTGCCTGCCTGTCCAGCTGTCTCTTTGTCTGTCTGCTTACCTGTCTGTCCATCTGTCTGTCTGCCAGTCTATCTGTTTATCTGTCTGCCTGTTAATCCATCTGCCTTCTTGCCTGCCTGTCTGTCTGTCTGTCTGTTCTACTGTGTTTGTTGTTTGGGTATCTGGGTATTATATGCCTGGGGAGGGAAATATATAATCTTTTTTTCTTCCATAGAAAACAGTGTCAGTGGAGCAGGGGTATATAACCTACATATTATATGTGACCATAACACAACAGTTCAGCTGAAACCACTAACCAAACCTAATATGCGTGTTAGCCTTTGGGAAACGCTAACCTGACCTAATATGCATGTTAGCCATTGGGAAACGCTAACCTGAATATGTGTGTTAGCCATTGGGAGAAGGGTGGTGAATGTCATTTTTGAACAGGAGATTTTAAGCTAGTTGTGCCGCGCTGTTACCGGCTTCCATTTCCAAGGAAAGTCTTTCCAAATGTCATTTAGACCCAGACATGATGATGGTGTCCTGGGGCTGTTTACGTCGGGATGGCATTTTGTGAGCATGACGGCGCAGGTTTTACGAAGAGGCCAGCTGGGAACAGGCATCCTGAGGACCTTCGGGGCCACTGACAGTCGTGACCTTTTCTCAGTAAAGCAAATGCCAATATCACATGTATAGTTAAGCTATCTGAGGTGCCCTTTAAGTGTTAGCAAACACGCAGCCATGTGTCTCTCCATAGTTCCATGTGTATTGTGTGGAGGTTGCTACGTGAGATTAGTGCTCCGTGTTCACAGTGTTTCCTGTGTCTGCTGTTGCTGATCCGCACAGTCTGGTGGACCAGAGATGGGAGGAACCCCCCCCCCCCCCTCCACTAAGAGTAGGAAGTGTGAGCAAATTAAATGTAAAAAATATGAGGATGGAAGGAGGGGGGCAATAGTTAGGAGGTCCCTGTCATGGGGGTGCCAGTGCTGATGCTACATTTAAGGATGTGGATGGGAAGAAAGTGTACACAGAATGAGGGAATAATTACATGGAAGTCGGAGGCAGATTACATCAAAGCCATAGTTCCAGTGCTCAGCCTGGATTAGCGAGCCCGCAGGGGCGGCTTCTGACACCAGGATTTCTTTGTGATTGGGTCCAGAGGGGCTGAAATCTGCCGCTAGAGGAGTCCCACTTTCGGTGCAGAGAAAACAAGCCTTATACTGATCCTGGGGGAAAGGGGGGCAAGGCGAAGCCGATGGGAGGGGGGGACAGGATCTGAGGCATCTCCCGGGGATCAGGTCAAGGGCAGACGAGAAGCAAAACAAATCTCAGGGATGACATTCTTAACAGGGCTTTGAAGACAGAATTAAATACCCATGAATTTGGAAGAACCTTCAAATTCATTGTTTGTTTCAACCATTAACCCTCTGCTACCGTATAAATACATATCTATTGCAGTGACCCTTGTCCCTTAACCTGCATGAGCTTTGCTTATCAAGCTCCTGAATTGTTCATGTTTTTCTATTACTTATGGAAGCTTGCAGAGAAGGTCCGAGGCACATGTAACCTGCATGATGTTGCATAATAAGCTGTATAATGTTAGTATTTTGGAACTGTTTAAGCATCTATGTCTTGCAGGTGGCACACACATTATTTGTAAGTGGAGAGTGTGACACTGCCTGGACAGCTGACCCCTGTTCTGTGCCATGCTGAGACCTGATCACAAAATGCCAGGCCTGAATTCATAAGGGGTGTCAGAACAAATCCACTCTACAGCAGCCTACAACGGGGGCTAGGTGTGTCAAAGTGGTTGGGATGTGAATTCCTCGGTGCACCAACACTTCATGGCCTGTGCAGTAACATCATGCTGGTCAGATTGACCAGTTGAAAGAGAGGAGCCTGATACGGGCCCAGGATCCGCATTTTAAGGGCAGTAGTGTGGCGCTTCTTCCCTCACCTCCCCCGTCACCGCGGTAAGATGACCCGCGCACAGCATGGCTCCAAACTCATTTGTGTGCAAATGGGAAAACGAGCATAATGAACACATTTCGAAACGCCAATATAAATGCTATTCTAAGTGCTGCCAAGGAATTCAAAAGAGAAATGACAGGAAGTGATGTCGGGGATCTCTCCGCCGCAGCAATGGCGCACTGTGCCGAATGACTCCTTTGGGAAGTTTCTTATGGCTCAGTAGGTTGCTTCATGACTCCAGGTTTCAGGGTTTGAATCCTGCTTCTGACCGGGTGGAGTGGTAGCTCTGAGGCTAGGCATTTGTGCCAGTAACTGTAAGGTTGCTGGTTCAAATCCCATGAATGCCCAGAATCATTCTACTCCATTGGGCCCTTGAGCAAGGCCCTTAACCTGCAAATGCTTCGTCCTGGGTATGACGTTAACCTACATCCCGCCCTTTAAGGTCCTCCGACTTGCAGGGAATAACTTGGGGGCTGGTGGCAGGATTGGCAGCTGGCAGAAAAAACTTAACACTGGTCCATTTGGACTAGTGTGGTGCTGAGGTATCACCTGCCACATAGCTGAGGTGGTTTGACATCAGTGCATGATTCTTAACTCTCTCTCTGACTGTGTGTCGTGTGTGCACGGTCTTCCCATGTTGCGTAGTGCGTGCATATTCTTTCCATGGTGCGTGCACATTCTCCCCATGTTGTGTGGTGTGTGATCGCTCTTCCCATGTTGTGTGGTGTGTGATCGCTCTTCCCATGTTGTGTGGTGCGTGCACGCTCTTCTCATGTTGTGTGGTGTGTGATCGCTCTTCCCATGTTGTGTGGTGTGTGCACACTCTTCCCATGTTGTGTGGTGTGTGATCACTCTTCCCATGTCGTGTGGTGTGTGATCGCTCTTCCCATGCTGTGTGGTGTATGATCGCTCTTCCCATGTTGTGTGGTGTGTGATCGCTCTTCCCATGTTGTGTGGTGTGTGATCGCTCTTCCCTATGTTGTGTGGTGTGTGATCGCTCTTCCCATGCTGTGTGGTGTGTGATCGCTCTTCCCATGTTGTGTGGTGTGTGATCGCTCTTCCCATGTTGTGTGGTGTGTGATCGCT
>JAODLD010000001.1:1806209-1817146 GCA_026781065.1 Mormyrops boulengeri | reverse complement strand
CTCCGCTGAATGATAAATGTGTCACTTCTCATGACAGCTGGATCCCAGCCAGTGCCCCCCCCCCCCATATCTCATCCCATTCTTGCTGTGAATTATCCCCCCATGCAGGTATAAAATGGTCCGCTCCCATCACAGATGGCATTGTTTCTGACAGGTTCATTAAAAGGGGTGGGGGGGTCGAAATTAAGTCAGGGACAGATTCTACATATACCTATTTTTCTGGTGAATGGCATCGCTGACGAGCGGCTTAGTGGATCGATAGCAGAGGTGCCAGATCTACACGCTCTCTGATGCAGTTTGTCTGAGTGGCCATTTTAAATTGTGGGTCTTGTTTTATATTGTCAGGTTTATGAATATCCATCCATCCATCCAT
The DNA here is from genome assembly GCA_026781065.1 of Mormyrops boulengeri. NCBI lineage: Eukaryota > Metazoa > Chordata > Actinopteri > Osteoglossiformes > Mormyridae > Mormyrops > Mormyrops boulengeri. Next base: position 1,816,773 of record JAODLD010000001.1, on the reverse strand, counting down.
TTTCTGAAACCGCTGAATCCCAACTGGGGTCGCTGGGGGGACCGGAGCCTATCCCGGGAACCAACCCTGGCGAGAACCAACCCTGGGCAGCTGCCAACACACCGCAGGGTGTTTATAAATATGAATTTATTTTTACTTTTTCTGTGCTGAAGATTGGGGGAATCCATCTTGACGAGAGAGTACAATTGTCCTCATTTCATTGTGACTGAAACATCGGGAAATGTTTGCGTCAGTTTGTGTGTCACCTACATTCATGTCACAACAGATGGAGCAGAAATACAAGCTGCTGAAGATCCTAGAGGGATAATTACGCACCAGCGAGCCCCCCCGACCACTCCTCGGGTTTAAGCAGAGGTCACTGATCTCAGATCATAGCATCATTCAGCAAATAACATCTGCATTTTCTTAGCACGTACTTGCTGCTTCTGGTCCATGGCAGCCATTAATCAAAGTCGTGCTGACCCAGCGGGGCTGAGCAGCAGCCAATGTAATCTGTCTGCATCGGTACCAAGCGACGCCCTCACCACTGACCAATCACATGGCGGCGTGGCGGGTCGACGCAAACCTTTCGGAAGGCGGCTGTTCCTCGGTGAGTTTGTTGTCTCCCCCCAGTCCGTCTTCAGCGGAGGGTTTAATCAGGCGGCACACGCCCCGCGCGAGATGAGCTCTCACCCGGCAAAATTAAAGAAGCACAAATGAAATTACTGCCCCCCCGCTGGCCTCGCTGCTAAGCCCCACCCCGGCTCCTGGGTGGTATGTGGCATTTCCTGTACCTGTGGAAAGCGATGGGGGGGGGGCGGGGTCTTTTTGTGGAGCTTGACACGATTTCATACTCTGCTTTCTCTTTTTAAAAAGGCAGCATCTCTCAGGCGGGGGGTTGTTATCCCTCACTGGCAGTCGCCCGCCAGTGTCTCACGGATGAAGTGATGCTTGATGCGGGGGCGATGCTGGGCACGGGGAGGCCCGGGGACTGGGGGCTGCAGTGTTCAGCCGCGTGATCTGTCTGACCTTTCTCAGACAGCAAGAACCTAATCAGTAAGGTACCTGAGAGTGTTTGTAGCGGGGGACCCCCACCTGGCCAGCTCCCTCCAGGGCCGGCCCTGCGGGGGGAGGTTCAGCGGCAGGTCAGGGCAGGAGAACTCAGGCGCTAATGGCAGCACTGCGGGGGGCTCAGCATGCTGGGCTGTGGTGTCCCACTGGGAACCCGAAAGATGTTCCGTCCCAGAAGATCAATCTGTCTGGCTAACTGCCAATGGGAGGTGCTCAGGGGAACCGTCACAAGGCGCCGCCCGCTCTGAGTGCCCTAAACACTCACGGAAAGCTTCTTCACAGGATGGGAAACACCCTCACTCACACATACCGGCCCCCCTCCAAGGGACGCCATGCAGCCACTCATATCTCGCCATTTTCCTCTTGGTCCCCGAACAGAGGTACCAAAGATTGAGAGCGATTACTGATCTGTGTGGGGCAGGAGGATTGTTAAATGGCCTAAATTATACAAATACCTATAGTTAAAACTGAGACAGTTACTTGTCCTGTGAGTCTATAAGAAAATGTAAAAGCTTGAGTCTCATTGGGTTAATACTGCATCTGTAAGTCTGTAAGCTGGGGTCTGATTGGGTTAAGAGTAACCCTGTAAATCTATAAGCTTGAGGGCTTATTGGGTAAATACCGTGTGTGTAAATCTGTAAGCTCTGGTCTCATTGGGCTAATAGTGATCGTGTAGATAAGCTCCGATCTTATTGGGCATAGGATTGAACCAGCAAGCCATCGGGTGATGTGACCTTAGCCAATCTCGCTGCTTTTCTGTCTACAGAAAAAAGATATTTCTTGTTCAACTGGCTTTAAACTTAAGCTAATTGTGCCCAAAATGATAATCACGCCCCAGACCCCTTCTTGGAACCAGCAGGACCTCCATCTATGGAAATCAAAACTTAACTTATAATACTCTCACGAGCCACAACCGAGAACAATTAACATAAATATATTCTGCAGAAATACACTTCTGAAAAAACATCCTGATTTAAGGTTGCATTGTTCATAAGCGTCTGCCCATGTCGCTTTGTTAGTTATATATTTCTTTTCTCAAAGACAATGGTGCTCCAACAGATAGATAAGTGATGAACGGGTCCATTCTGGTTGGGAATTGAATTTGCTTGCCTAACTAGCAGTTATCCATACTGCTTGTTCATGTGATTAAGTTGCCTGTCATCAAGTGAGATGTAATATTTTTTTGCCTGGGGGGCAGATTGTAACCCCAACAGGTTTGCTCTTTGTTTTCACTCACTTTGCATGACTGCAGGTTCCTTGTCACCTCGGAGCCTGACACGCAACCCTCCCTGCATCCGTCTCGGCCAGAGTGACCGACAGGAGCAGGCTGCTTAATTAGCTGCCGCCTCCAATTAACTCCGGCTAGGAGACGTGATGGATTGAGTTCATGACCATTTTGACAGGACGTGCGGTTCGCGTGTGCGGTGTGAACCTAGGGGCTTTCCTGTATTTAGAGTCCATGACGCGCGGTACACGCTGGCCTCGCCTCCCGCCAGAGATCAGTCAAATGAATCGCGCACATGCGGCGGCTTTTATTCTGGTCTTTGTTATTCACATTCGCGGAGGCCAGGCGATCACTCATCTCTGCCTTCTTCCAGAAATCGCCCCGATTCCCCACCAGTCTCACCTTGCAATATCAGCTGATGGAGAGATGATGATGAATCTCAATTCAGAAAGTGACTCCCGTGGTGGAAATTATAAGGCATGTGAACAAAGACATTGTGGCATTAAAGCCACAAAAGCAGTACAGTACGAGGGACACCAGCGCTATAGCAGAAAGGACAGACTGGAACCTAATGTTCACGGTTAATAGAAAAATACTCAAGGAGTTCAGTTTGTTCAAAGGTATGTGATCGTATAATATGTGTGTAATCAAAATTGGCAAATTCATTAAATACAGTACCTCTGTCAGCAATGGTCAATTGAATCCAATTTGGTTTCAATTACCGGCTTGCACAGCCATTTAATCCCAGCATTGTGTATTTAGTAATGCGATCTGACTTAGCGAGCGAAGCAGATGTCACCGATCCTTCAGTGAACGCCCTGTACCTTCTGGGGAGCGTGTGGGGTGTCCCGGGGTGTCCATGGTCTGCGGCTCCATACATTTCGCCCCCGCGGTGCTCGGCCTGTGCAGAGAGAGAAACAGACTTCTTTATTTAGCGAGTAAAACACCATCGGCACCGGACGCTGTCCCCCCAACCCTCAGTAATTAATTATTAACTCCGTCTCCTGAAGTCGGACAGTCCTTTTTCAGAGATGCCAACCTTGAGCCATTACAGTTTTCCCAATACTAGCCTTTTCCCTCTTCTTAAAACAAACGCATTATGGCTGAAAATCAGAATGAAGAGCTGGTCCGGCGGTGACTGCCCGGCGGTGACTGACCGACGGTGACTGTCCGGCGGTGACTGTCCGGCGGTGACTGACCTGTTGACACTGAATTTTGGGAATTCTCTTTGTTTACTGTTGTTGCCAGTAATTCCCAACAACTGTCTCAAATGTGTTTTTTATTTGATGTTCTTTGCACAAAGGATTATTTGGCTCATTTGAAGCGATTTTAATAAAGCCTCATTTTCGGATAAAGTATGGGATGGAATAGTAACTCGTATCTGGTTCGTGTGTCAGTTTGCATAAGAGTGTCTGTTATTGTGAATATGTCGCTGTGTCCCTCTACTCCTGTTGGGGGGACATTTATTTTTCTTTACCCAGACAGTTAGTCATTCGGAGTTAAGAGAAATTTTCTGTGGGTAGTTAGGTGTTTCTATGACGATTGGAGTTCAATAGAAAATGGCTCATCTTCCAGTAAATGCTAGCATAAATGTCAGGGATATTTGTTCTGGAAGAGCAGGAGATGTTTCCTGTGTGGGTGTTGGGTACACAATGTCCTCTCTCTTCCTCGGAAAACCTTTGCTCAAATAGGAAATGATTTGTTATTTTTTTCACTATAGCTAATTCAGCTGCTGCCGTTTGTCTCCTCCAGGCACAGAGAAGGTTGGCAGGGACTCCATCTACGAGCAGGAGGGCAAAGTGCAGTTCGTGATCGACGCCGTGTACGCCATGGCGCACGCACTGCACCGCATGCACCGCCAGCTCTGCTCCGGATACCTGGGCCTCTGTCCGCGCATGAGCAACATCGACGGCAAGGAACTGCTCATGCACATCCGGGCCGTCAACTTCAACGGTGTGTGGCCCATTCGCTGGGCTTTGAGCAGCACCCTGTCAGCCTGCGCATGGTCAAATCCCATGGAGAAAAGACGGTCCATTGGCAGGTTCCTGTAGGGCTGGCTTGCCGGTGGTATAAATCTGAGAACCTTCAGGTTGCATTACATTGTCCAAAGCGAGTTACAGTAGAAGGGAGTTTTATACCTCATGTGCGCTCGCTGGCATTGGAACCGACCCACAACCTTTGCGTTGTTACTACACTCTTTTCTGAGCCGCAGAAACTGAGGGGTAGCTTGTTAATGCCAGTGGAGACTCTCCAGTGCTCACATTCTCCTTACTCATTCACAAAGGCCAAAATGTGACACAGAATGAGCCCTTACCACCTGCTGCGTGTTTTTTTTGTTACCTTCAGTTAATTCACCTTGTATACTTTCTGCAGCTCACTGCTTTGCTGTGTCACTGGCAGAATCACTTTTCAAGAGAAGGTGACATAATCGAAGTGCTCTGTCTTTGGTTCTGTACCTGAAGTAGACTTTTTTCCATCGTAGTTTGGGATCGGCAGCCTTATTGCGCTAGGTTACCAGCTTTGTTCAACATGTGCATTGATACCTTGAGTACTTGAGGCTTTTCCACGCCATCGGAGCACGGAGCTCCTCCTCCTGATGTCAGGGCTCAGCTTAATCTCAGATGGTGGCCATCTGTCGGGATTCCAGCGGCTTCGCGAAAGTTACCTGGGCGGGATGATGGGTCTTCAGACGCCCGTCCAATGGAGGGCCACTGTCACCAGCCTGCGTCTGCTGCGTCAGGCTGCCAGGTGGAGATGGATTTAACGAGCAGTAATGTGTCTGCATCCTGAAAAAACACCTTTGGGCGAGAAAAACAGCTCCAGGTGCTGGAGGGCGAAGCGCGGAGAATGTGATTTATATAAACTGCCTCAGCTGGCTCTGTTACTGGACGGCTCATGTTATGGATTCCACAATAGGGCCTCTCTGGGCGTTGAGGTTTGAGGGCATGTCATTAACCACGGCGCTACCTGCTGGCTAGTGCCGATATTGATGGGGGTTTTTTATAGCCCATTCATGCTAGTGCAGATAGTCAACTTGAAGACGCCTCTTCAGTTTTTCTTTGAAGACTTCACACTGTCAAACAATGCTTCGCCCTCTTTGCGTTGCCTTACTGATCTCGCTTATACTTAAAGAAGCGTTTTTAGCCTGGTGACTGTGTGCTTACATGCTCCTCCAGGAAGCCCTGCTCTGTGAAAGCTAGACCCAGCCATGTGACTTGTTTTCTGTTTGCTGATTGGGCGTTCAGCTTACCGATGCTAGCTGGAGTGTGATTGGATGGGATTCTGAAAGAGCCCCCCTCACAGCAGGACCAGGGTGCTGGGCTCATACCAATCAAGCCGACCTGAATCACACTCTCAAAACCAATAGCCTAGACCCTGTCCGCACTTGGCAAAGATACATTGGATTTTATTCTGTTTTCCTGCCGACATGGGGGTGGTCTCCTGGAAACGCACTCTGCTGCTTAGTCTTTCTCAAGGCCCCCTTGTGGTGGTGGGGATTACAGAGTCCTCTCCACCCCAGACCCCCACCTGTGTGGAAAGCCAGACCCCCCCGGCATAGGACACCCCCAGGGCCCTCCTGCCTCGGCACGGCTCCTCGTGGCTGTAAGAGCCCCGTGTTTTTGATTCGCACTGCAGAAATCACTTAATTAACCACACAGGAAGTCAGACAGTCTGCTCAGAGTCTCCCGCTCAGCCGGTCCTGTTCGGCTCCAGCGTACGATGTTAGTCTTTCTCCATTCTCACACCATCTGCCTCTCTGCTCTGCTCCCTTTATTCCACAAGGCCTCCTATAGCCACGGATGCTGTTTATTTTCATAATTGTGTCATTACGTATTCACCATTATGGCTGTGATTAGTGCTGCCATTTAAGAGAGATACGTCGTTTTTCTCCAGAGCTTAAAAGGTTCCCATTTGGCCGAAGCAGTCAGTGAGATGTCATTTAATCATTTTCTGCTATCAGCCTGCAGAATGACTTTGTGCAGCTCAAACTGATTACACCCCTTTGAGAGTGACAGGCCTCGTCCTGCTGGACATTGTCGCTTTTACAGACCTCTTGCTGCTCTCATCTGCAGGACATATGTCCTTGTGCTCCATTCTTCTACATATATACAGTGGTGCTCAAAAGTTTGTGAACCATTTAGAATTTAGAGTTCTCTATTTCTGCATAAACATCACATAAAACGTTATCAGATTTTCACGCAAGTCCTAAAACTAAAGAGAAGGTAGTTAGGGAAATGACACAGAATATATATATAATTATTCCTTTATTTATTGTAACAATGATCCAATGTTACATATTTGTGTGTGAACAGTCCCGCACATCAGTTTGGGGAATCTCAATGCATTCCACCTCACAGAACAGCGTCAGTGGAGGGACGCTGTGAGCCTGCTTACAAAAGGTTCACAAACTTCCTCACACTGCTGTGTATTGATCGATAACCTGCCGGAACTGGCTTTTTATGATGTAGGGGAGGCATTCAGGATAAATAAAAGGACTGAGAAGCGGATTGGAATATTGTTCAGTCCCCAGTCCCAGGAATTAAATCATTCGTTTTCACTTTTTAAAAAGAGTTTGTGTGTGAGAGATTTAACCTGATTTTAACACAATTTTGTAAAGGTGTCATATTCTACATACTACACCCTCTGTGAGGAAGATCATGGGGGCCCCCATGGGGGGGCAGTCACAGCTGTTTCTTATGGAATGCTTATGGAATTGTACAGGCATGGATTTCAGCTTTTTTGCTAGGTGACTTTGCTGACAATCCATTGCTTTAGGACACCTGTGTGTCACTATGTCACACACTTTGTCACCTTACCTCTGACTTAGCATGCCTATCTTTTACATTTGCCGGATCCTTCCTGAGCTCCACGGATTATAATTTTGGATGGAGTTGCTCTTGAAATGGCTTTATGGATGTGAGTGTGTTTATCAGAGGTGATGTAGCCCCTAGCGCAGGCTTAACTTGCCGTGTTTTACTTTGCCTTACAGTGCTGACATCATTCCCCAGGCCAGATCTGAAACATGCCGCTTTCTCTTTTGTTTTGCGCCTCACCAGTTGCTTCATCTCTCTTTCCATCTTCTTGCTGTCCGTTACCACCACCCGTCCCACAAGAAGTGTCCGTTACCACCGCCCGTCCCACAAAAAGTGTCCGTTACCACCGCCCGTCCACAAAAAGTGTCCGTTACCACCGCCCGTCCCACAAGAAGTGTCCGTTACCACCGCCCGTCCCACAAAAAGTGTCCGTTACCACCGCCCGTCCCACAAGAAGTGTCCGTTACCACCGCCCGTCCACAAAAAGTGTCCGTTACCACCGCCCGTCCACAAGAAGTGTCCGTTACCACCGCCCGTCCCACAAGAAGTGTCCGTTACCACCGCCCGTCCACAAAAAGTGTCAGTTACCACCGCCCGTCCACAAAAAGTGTCCGTTACCACCGCCCGTCTCACAAAAAGTGAGAAAAGGGCCACACCAAGCAGACAAACGTCATGGGCAGAGAAACATCACGGGTAGAAGAACGTCACACTAGGCAGAAAAAGGCCACACCAAGCAGACAAACGTCATGGGCAGACCAACATCATTCCCTCACTGCCTTCAATTAAAGCTACAAGGAGTCTGCAAAAAAAATAATAACCTTGATGTAGATGAGCAGTGAGGGACAGGCACAGCTCACAGGAGTCTGATATTCAGAAGCAGTAGAGCGCCCCAGCCCGACAGGCCCCCGTACGTCATTCACCGTTTCCCACGGCTTGTTGATGTTGAACAAACGCTGTCTCTCTCCAGCTTCCCACTTCCTCTCATTATCACCGGCAGAGCGTCCATGCAGATCGGCTCAGTGGCATGGCTTCCTCCTAGCGATTCCCACTGGCATCAAAACAGGACGCGAATCCCTCACTGGTACCCAGAGGCCCTCCTATGTTTGGGGAGGGGGCATGGGGGCACACGGGTGCCCTTTTTGAGGCTTCTAGGGTATCATGTCCTTTGCTATAGCGACATATCACAGCATCCATCCAATAGTCCTGTCTGCCACGCTTGGCTGGATGGCAAGTTTGGAGGCGGTTAGCTAGTTAGCAGTTACCACCAGCCCTCGGTGGCAGACGCACTTCCCCACCGGCTCGGCGGCTGCAGCCATGCAGGCTACCGCTTGTTATTCAGCGAGTTAACAAGTGGCGCTTTCCCACGGCAATGCGACTGAGCCTGGCTGGATCACCTGCTGCGTGACGTCCTATCACATTTAAGGGCATATGGCTGCAGCTGATCTTAACGGAAGGCAGAATTAAATGTGCGAAACATTTGTCACTGTTTACAGTTCCAAAAAATTTGTGAAATATTCACAATACCTGTGAAGCCAATGTGTGATGTGTGCTGACGTGCGAAATGTGTACCGCTGGCGACGTTGACGGTCACATGCATGGGAGGATGAGGGCCTGTACATGGGAAGGGCTCAGTTTGGGAGACTTTGTCTTTTGCTTCCTGAGCGACTCTTTCAACTACAGGAGTTGATCCCACCTCAGACTTTTAGTTAAACTACACGCTGTTGCACTGCATAGTGCAGTTTTCCCAGTGCTGGAAAAATAATAGGACTGAGGAATAATTGAATTTGTCCTCATTAACCAACTGACTAAGCACCATACCATACGGTTGTGTGTGCAGCCCAGTGATTGGCCCACGGCCAGCAGACAGCTGTATCACCCGGCTGCTGATTGGCTAAGAGCCAGCAGAATGGTTCTGTGCTGCAGTTCGGCACTGGACCTTGGAGATGTCGGCCCGGTGAGTTTAATCACACGGACTTGATGATCAACAGCTTTGCTTTATTATCAGTCATAGACTGACAAGCACAACTGGAAAGCCAACAGTGACCGTGGCAGGATGAGAGATGCCCCTTATTGTGACACTGTCATTCATTACTATTAAATATATGCAGGCGCACGGGAGATTCTAGTATTTTTTTAATGTGAGGGGCTTGTGGGGGGGGCATAACTGAGGCCAACCTTATCATTAGCCAGTGAAATATTTTGAATTGGTGAGTGACAGGGGAGGATCCCTGCGGGGGCCAATCAGCTTTCAGCTGGGGCCGATGCCCGTGTAGTTCTTCCCCTGTGTCCTCCCTTGTGACCCCATCCTGTTTGCCCGTAAATGTGTCTGCCCCTATGTTTTCCCTAAAAATGCTTGGCCACGGTCTCCCCACTCCTCCGCACTCTAATGCCGTTACACTTTAGAAAAATCCCGCCTTGTTGAATTCCAGTGCCCTTTCCCTTGGGCTCTAACGCCGAAATAAAGCCCCACAACTGGCAATACGCATCTCCTCCTTAATGATGGCCTTAAGCTGTCCTGTGACGCACCATGGGGATGGGGGCAGCGGATTGCAGTCTCTGTGAGCCACGCCATCACCAATGGGGTAACCAGCAAACCGCAATATGTGAAGGATGGAATGTTGGGCGAAAAAGTGGGAGGATGCGCCGCCGTGCCGGCGAGCGTGTGAGTGTGTCTTGCTTGCTGGTGCTCCATGGCACGCGGTCGTTGCCGGTGAATGACACCACTAAGCTCTGATTGTCAGCTGGTGGCTCTTTTGGCATGACCTGCCCTGCCTGTTGGGGCCTGACCAGACGCCACATCAACCCATCAACTATCGAATGATGCTGGGGGTGATTTTGGGAAGCGCCGAGGTCCTGGGGGACGGTCTTCTGTGCTTCAGTGACAGTCAGTGACTCCAGCGTTTACTGGAAATGGGGCCGGCGTCTGTGGGAGGGAGACAGGAAAGCAAGCTGACCCTGGACCAGAGCCTCTAGCTGAGCCACATTTCTGTCTTCCCAGCTAAATGTATTCTGCCTGAATGTGTCCCTCCCTCACACCTCATCACACATCATCGTCGGTGATCAAGAAGGGGTATTTACAGCCTCAGAAGGGGGCACTTTCAGTTATTTATGCAAAATGGGCAGGTGCTCATTGTGACGACTTACCCCCAACCCATAGCCTGATCCTTATGCATGTAATGACAACACTCCTACAAGTGAGGGTGGGGTCCCTCGCTCTTCAGACAGTCTCAGATGAGAAAGGGCCGCCAGGGAGTGTGCATCTGGATGGGGGGTCGAGGAGCTAACAGGTTCCCCTGAATTTCATGCTTCTGTAGAGCAATCCCTCCCCAGGCAAATCATAATGAAGAGAGATAAACAGTCACCAGGTGAGGGTGGGCGGATTGTGGCTCTAAGCAGAGTGACTAATGAAACATTCAGGAAGCAACACATTCTGCCTCGCTCTGTGGGGGGGGGGGGGGGGCAATTAAAAAAAAAC